>CM039722.1:10054314-10654314 GCA_022539455.1 Dendrobium nobile
TCTGTTTTTGAAAAACATGATTCCTGATCAATAATTCTGGCATTAATTTCTATTTGATATATTTTATGAAAGGAGTTTTGAAAAATTAATATCTTTTCCGTTATTCATGATTTGGATATTAGATTAAAAGTTTTTGAGCCTTTAAAGACTTGAAGTGGGATTATCAAATTATGAATTTCTAATCTTTTCTGGACTATGCATTGTCAATCCAATTCTACTAAGTTTTTCATTAAAACAAAGAGGTAACTTTCTCATTTTAAGAATATTTGTTTTTCACTAGATCGGAGAACATTTTTTTTTCTTTTATTCATTTTGTTTTTTGTGCCTCCTCTCTTTTTGATAATTTCAAAGGGGGAGAACGTAATGTTGAATTTGTATCCTTTTTTTTTTCATTTAAAAAATTAAAAATAATAAAAATATTTTTTATCTCCCCTATTTTTTTAAAAGGGTTTATTCTAGTAAGGGGGAGATTAGGAGAAATTGCTTTTTTTGAAAATTCAAATTAAATTGTTTGCCATCATCAAAAGGGGGAAATTGTTAAGGATTAATGGTTTATGATTTTGATGATAGCAAACATTCTTATTTCTCTACGATTGCCTTATGTACTGACATTTCAGGTTCACACGATCGGACTGCAATTTGGAATCAGCTCAAGATTGGGTAGACTAGGTCTGAGTCAGTTTGTACATTTTTTCCTTTCTTGAGTCTATTTTATTTGGTGTGGCTCCTGATGTTTTATAACTTGTAAGATTTTTTATTGCTCCCTAAAGATTTCTGTTTTTAGTAACATCATCCGGGATGATATTTATATCGTCCTAGACGATCTATCCAAAAGCAGAAACCCTAATTAGGGCATCCTCATTAAAGCAGCCGTCATTATGCAAAACACATCATCTTGGACGATTTTGTATTAGCCAGGATGATAGGCTCAAAACAGAAAGAATCTGCCGCCATATCTATTTAGAAATAACCTATTTTTGGACATCATCCAAGTGGATCGTCCAGGACTATACAATATCATCCAGGACGATCCAGGTCAATTATTTCAAAATTTCTCTGAAATTTAAGGAAAGCAATTATGACTTGATTTCATGAGTAAATCGGCCTGGACGATCGCCAGATCGTCCAGGACGATATGCTGGATGATTGGTCATTGGATAGCTATTTTACAGGGCGATGTCGAGGACAATATTCCACAATTTGTACTGATCGTCCAGGACGATATATTATCATCCTGGACGATATGAATAAATTTCTTATGATCATCTCAAATCATCCCGACTGATTGGGCTTAAATTTTACTGATCGGACAGGACGATATGCCTATCGTCCTGGACGATAATGTCAGCAACTTGCATTAATGAGCTCATTTTGAGGGCTTCTATTTAAGCTTTGTTAAGGCACTTTTATAGGTGTCTTTGGTAGCCATTATAGCTTCGTTCTTGTGGGGGAGACTTGAAGAGAAAGCTTGAAAGGGAGTGAGGAACGGGTGAAGTCTGAGAGGGAGAAGATCCTGTGAGGGGGGACTCAAGGGAGTATGGAGGGGATTCCACGCGGTTGATCCGATAGGCTTGCATCTTAATACTGTCGGATTTAAGGCTTGTCTCGAGGGAAGTTCGCCAAAGAAGAAGATTTCTTTGGTGTCAAATGACCCGACGACGACGCCGCACCGGGGAAGGTGGAAGTGATTTTGTAAGGGCTTCTCCGCCTAGCTGTGGGGGCTAAAGGAGAGACACTTAGTTTAGTGCAATACTTGGAGGGTGCCTCCAAGGAGTGGACGTAGCTCAAGGTTTGACCAAACCACTATAAATCCGGTGTGTTCTTTCTTATTATTTTCTTCTACATTTAATTTTCGCATTTATTTTATTTGTGGTGATTTTGGTTTGTACTTTGCTTAAAGTTTCTTCTTTACCAATTGTCACTCTCTTTATTTAGCCTTGGGCCAGTTTTGTAGGGCCTAACATTCCTAACAAACTTTTAAGTGGTATCAGAGCACTTTCTAGTGTCATCTGAGCACTTTCATGATCTTCATGAGGTTGGTTGTATTGGCCCAAAGTTCACTTAGTGTAATAATAAGTCTGGTGTGCTTGTATATTAGAAAGGTTAGGTAGATTTTGAATTCGTCTACCTTTAATTCTTCTCATCATTTGGTGGTTCAGCATCTAGCTAGAGTTTCTTCGGATCTTTATCTGATAAATTTGAATCTTTCAAATCACATTTCAAAAATAATAGGATTATTAGATTTGAAGATGTTTGGGCCTCATATCCTGCATCTATAGCGATAGTAAATTAAGATTGGAGTAAGAGGGCAATTGGAAATTATGGAGAAATTCTTACATTAAGATGAAGGGATCCTTGAAAGCTTTGTATTAATGTAGTAAAGAAAAGCTAAGAGATTATACTCAGTTGAAGGAAAGTCTGATATAAGAAATTCTAGAATTGCAATTGAAGGAAGCATAGTTAGGTGGTCTCTCGGAGGAGGAAATTTGGGTACTCAGGTCTAAGGTGAGTGAGCTAAATTCTACCTTGGCTAGTTAAGTACTTGGTGGAGGCAAAAAACCCAGGTTAAGCAGATGGCAGAGGGTGATATTAACTCCAAGTTTTTTTAGTCCTTTGCTAGTGGAAGAAGGAATTCAAATTGTATTTTTAAAATGAAAGATGATAGTGGGATGATTATGGAAAATCAACATCAAATTATAGACATTTTCTTATGATTTTTTAATGATAAATGGAGAGTTAGGGATTGTATCCTTGAGGGCTGGCATTTATCATTGTGTTCAATTGATGATAATTACATGAGTTTGCTAAATGGAGAGGTTTCTATAGAAGTAGGATTCCTGAATCAAGTTGGAGGTTTCACTGCTCCTGGTAATGATGGTATTTCTTATTCCTTTATTAAATCTTGCTAGAGTAACATTAAAGGGGATTTTTGGAATGCTATTAATCAATTTTTCTTTTTTGGGAAAATGAATACTGATTAGAAAGACACTTTGATTGTTATTATCCTAAAGGTGAGCAATCCTTTGGTTCCTTCTAACTATATGCCTATTAGTCTTTGTAATAGTGTGTATAAGGTGGCAGGAAAGATTCTTTTGAATAGGTTGAAAATCATTATCCCAAAACACATTTCTAAAGAGCAACCGGCTTTTTTGTATGGTCGTTCATTAATGGATCATGTGATAGTAGCTCAAGAAGTATTTCATAAATTCAGGTTTTCCAAAATTTCTAAAGGTTTAGGCTCACTCAAAATTGATTGGAGCAAGATTATGACTCTATGAGTTGGGTCACACTAAGGAATGTTTTGGAGTATTTTGGGTTTCCTCTTTAGTTCATTAGATTGTTTATGGAATGTATTGAAGATGCAAGGTTTTCTTTATTTATTAATAGTAGTTTTTTCCAATTGGATCAATGCAAGGAGCGGATTTCAACAAGGTTGTCCTTTATCACCTTTTCTATTCATTTTATGCTCGCAACTATTACCCAATGCTATTATTTAGAGAGGTGATTCAATTGGTGTTGAAATTTGACCAAATGGTTTGAGGATCTCACTTCTGCTTTATGAAGATGATATTATTATTTTTTTTGGAAGCCAATAAGAAGATTGTGAAAGAGATTAAGGAATTTTGTTGAATTTTTGTGGTTGGTCTAGATAGAGGATTAATTTTAATAAATATTCTAATTTTTTAATAAACATGCTAAGGAAAAAAAATATCATAAACCAGATTATGGGGTTTATACCAGTTAAGGAGTTCAATTACCTATGTGACAAAGTTGCTTTAAGGAGGCTAGTGAGATCTGATTTTAAGTTTATTGTTGATAATTCTTTGAGGAAGATGAATGTTTGGGGGACCAAATGCTGATCCTTATTTGGGAAATTTACTCTTATTAAAGTTGTAATACTCACTTTACCAATTTTTCTTTTTGTGTATTCCCTTGTGTCTAAAGGTGTTTTGGATGAAATTGACATGATGTGTAGGAGCTTTATATGGAATATGCATTATGGAAGATTTGGTCTTTATTATATTAGCTGGAATGTTTTGCGCAAATCGGTTACGTAGGGAGGTCGTGAACTTCATTCATGTGCAACCACTGTTGGTCCTTTAAGATTAAAGTTAGCTTGGACATTTTTTCAGGAGAAAGATTCTTTGTTGCATAAAATTCTTAAAGCTAAATATGGGTCTCAGATTTGTGACGATGGTTCAAATAAAGGAGGTTTGACTACATGGAAGATCATTTATGTGTGTTCCAAGTTTCTTTATCCTATTATAATATGGAAGATTGTAGTAGGAGAGTCTATTGATGTGTATAAGGATGTTTGGATATTGGATAAATGTATCAATAAGTGGCCAACATTCGTGGTAAATCAAACAGACGATGTTCTTATAGTGGATAAGTTTATTGTAGATGGGTGTTGGAATTTTGCTGAAATTCAAAAATATTTTGGAGAGGAATTAGTTCTTCTGATTATTCAAATTCAAATTTATCCAGATCAGAGAGAAGATCAGCTGGAAATCATTCAACAGAATTCTGTGAAGTCTATCACTGCTTTCTCTTTTGAAGTTTTAGTGCAAGAGCAGTCAGATTATGTTTACTAGAGTTGGATCAAGAAGGAAAAATTGAACCCAAGAGTGGAAGTTTAATAGTGATGGATGTTCCACAAGGCTATTTTGACCTTTCAGTTTTTGACTTATAGAAGGCTGCAAGATATTACTTCATGTCCAAGATGATGCAATGTGGTAGAGGATCAAGTACATGTGGTTATAAAGTGTTTGAAGTTTATTGAGGTATTTAAATGTTTGAATGAGTGGGGATTTAGTATTTCTTCTTTTGATGCATTTGAAGATTGTTGCTCATGGTTGAATTCTTATATTCTTAAGAATGATTTTTTTTTGGTTAATTTGTATTGTTCTTTGGTTTACTTATCTTGGAAGGAGGGGAATAATTTTTTCTTGGAAGTAATGAATATAGTTTGGTTGTGATTGCTGCCAGTGCACTAAGTTATGCTTCAGTTTCTTTTTTTATGGAAAATTGAGTTCGAGCCACTGTGGTGTTAATCAGCCTTGTAAGCTGTCAAATTATTGCCACCCTACTCCTCCCGATTGGATCAAAGTGAATGTTGATGCTTCGTTATTATCTTCATAGTCTAGAGTTGGTGGTGTATTTTGTGTTTGCAAAGGGAGGGTTTTTCTAGCATTTGGACAAACTTGTGTTCATTGGGATCGATATTGCTTGTTTGGAGCTCTTTGTTATTCGAGCTATGAGGAATGTAATACAAGATTAGATGTTTAAATGTAAAAGGATCATCATTGAAGATGATAATTACAATGTTATAAAATTTCTTCAAGATCATTTGAGGAAAATAGAGGCTTCAAAGAATGGACATTGGATGAAAGATCTCTTGTTTCTTAAGGGTTTCACTAATGTTATTTTCAATTGTATTGATAGAAGTTGTAATAAACTAGCGGCATGTGTGCTAGTTTTTCTCTTTTTAATAATTTCCTTTGGGATGACATTAGTTTTAATAATATTCCTCCTCATTTTCTTAGGTTGTTAAAGGAGGAATGTGATTTAATTGGTCCATAGGTTGTAATAAGTTTTTTTTTATAATGCAAGCGCTTCTTTCAAAAAAAAAAAAAGAATATAGAATGAATAATGTAGTGTTATGATTAGGTACATATAGCTAAATAGGAAATTCATAAGTGTGCTATTCATGTACTAGATTTTTTATATTATCTTTTTTTAGTTAAGTATTATGATGCAATTGAAATTAAGTTACAATTGATACCAATTTTTAAATGTACTCATCTTTTTTATTTTGTACCATTTTCATTTTAATTTTTTCATATCTTTCTTCTCATTAATATTTTATGACATACATATTTAATAACTTTGAATATCATTTTTGTCTTTTATTCCCTTGTAATCCTATTTAATTAAAATAAGGATTCAATAAAATTACTAGTTATAGTTTCAAGTTTAACTTATGATTTTTCTATTTAACTATCATTAAAAATTCATTATAAAATTTATTTCTTATTTTCTTTAAAACAATTGTATCTTATTTTTTTTTTTTTATCTATTATCTATCAAAATTAAGTCAATCACTTAAATGATCTAAATCAGTTAATTATTAAGTTTTTCAAATTTTGAATAATTATGCAATGTTCATTCAAATTATAATCTAGGGTTCTATTATCATCCTAATTTTATATAATTTTTAGTTATGATTTTATTTTTGCGAATGAGGTGATCAAGTAAAATAACTGTAGACAATAATATGCAATAGCTTAAATAATATAAAATAAACACAGTGTGCTATAAGTAAATGAAAAGTGATATAAGATAACACATGCATGGTCATCAATGATTAGAAGCTCAAGGTAATTATACAATCTACTTAAAGCAATAAAAGAACACTAGTGCCCTATGGGCACTCCCCTAATCACAATTAGTATGACACTCATGGCTAGCTAAGCATCCAAACACAAGGGCTCCCCCCCCCCAAAGCAAAGAAATGTAAAATAAAATAAAGAAAAAACATTCTACAAGTAAAAATTGCATAAACAAACTCTCTCTCTCTCTCTCTCTCTCTCTCTCTCTCTCTCTCTCTCTCTCTCTCTCTCTCTCTCTCTCTTAAGCTAAGGACTACAACAAAAATACAAAGACTCTTAAATTTCAGAGTTAGGATCATCCTCCTCCTCATCATCATGACATTTATCATGAGGTTGCCAAACAAAGAGAGCTTCAATAGGGGCTGAAGAAAATTGAAGCAGATCTAGGTGCTCCATAAATAGACTACACTTGAACATCCTAATAAGAGCATCATTGAAATAAAAAAAGTGTACCCATAGTTATTTTCCTACTAATCCATATTATGGAACAACATTTCATTTTATTTTAAGTTTCTAGTCATTAGTCTACTCACAAAAATATAATACCCTCTCCATTTGGGTTCTTAAATATACCACCTATTTTCCTACAATTTTAGGCATCTAAGGACTCCTACAACTATCAGAAGATCTAGGCTCACTAGATCCTCCCTTATCATCACCTCCGCTAGCCTATTTAACTTAGAATTTTTCTTGTTGTTACAATAGTGATAGGAAAAATTTGCTCCTCATATTGATCTTCCTCACTACAAGAAAACCTTTTATTACCATCAGACTTTTCAACAGAAGTAATTATGCCAGTAAAAGTGGCAAACTAACTGGTGAATGTTTCAACGGTACCTTAATAACAGCGTTTATAGTGGATTTACTACTTGCCATTTATTGATAGATTATCCACCAGTATATTTGTCGTTATTTGTATGATCGAAAGTTTCTTCCGACATATTTTCTACCAGAAATTACCAGTGGATATTTCATCAGGTTACTTAAACTTGACGAATAAGTTTTGTCTTCACAATATTAACTATACCCCAAACAACCACAATAAACAACCATCCTAACTACCCTATACAAAACAAAAAACAACAACCACCAAACTCCACCACCAATCCCACAAAAAACACCTCCAAAACCCAAAATCACACCCCACCACAAATACACCAAACAATCCAAACCAAACATCCCCACTCACTCAAACACCACCCCATTCCTACCCACTCACATTATCGAAAGTATCAAGGGTTTTCTTAAGCTTTTAAGAAGTACAAGAATGGTAATCATTAAATTTTGTGGGCTCATTTTATGCCTCTTGTCAATTTGAATGGCGCTCTTTGCGCATCTTTTGATTTTTGATACATTTGTATGTATATTTTTCAATTTGGCGTCATTGCGCATCTTTTATTTTTGGCATCATTGGCCAATTTTTTTAATATGCTACCTTTCTGAAATCTTAAAAACAAAAGTAAACCCATCCTATTGATAAAGCGAATTCTTGATTAAGAAAATTATGTGTTAGATTCAACAACTTGCAAAAGATTCCTATGCGATAAATAAAATGTAAGGAGATAAAAAATTTAGTTTCAAAAACCAATTTAAAAGATGAAAAAGATTTTAAATCAAAAGTAGAATAACCTCTTTTAGGAAATAGAGATTGAGAATAAAAAATATGAGTTTCCTTCATTTGACTGTTTTAGAGAGGTCAAACACAACTTACCAAAGTTTTCAAGAAAAAATAGGAAGTAGATTTTTCATTTTAGAAAAGTGAATGTGTGTGTTGATCAAAAAAAACTTTCACGAAAAACTAAAAAATTCTAAGAATAAACAAAATAAAAACACAAAATAGAAATAAAAAACATAAAAACAAAAACACAACACAAAAACACGAAAGGCTTTTAACCATTATCTCTCTCATGGTCCGATGCTTCAGAAACCAAATTAGCCCATGAGATTATTTGCCTTTCATTATTTTCCTAGTTTAAATTTTGCTTCGCCTTGCCCTTTTCTTTTGTAGGAAGAATTTTTAAATTAGGGCACTGATTTTTTATATGTCCAGGCTTCCTATATCGAAAGCAAATAACGTTAGAAGGAATATGAACATCCTTACCATTTTTACCTTTTTTCCACTTTTACTTATGCTTTGGTGAGCTTTGTGATTTGCTAAACAAGTCATTACATTCGTCACCAACTAAGCTATCTCTTTCTGTATCTTTAGCTTTTAGAACAATCATTTCACCTGCATCCAAAAGTCTTTGACCCAAACCTTGCTTGTAGGCAATGAGTGAGCCAATCAAATTATCAATAGAATATTCATTCAAATCTTTTGATTCACAAATAGCAACTACTTTAGCATTGAACTTATCCAGTAGACAATGAAGAATTTTGTTAACTTTTTCAAAATTTGAAAAGTCTTTTCCCAAAGTATGCAATGATGTCACTATTTGAATAAACCTAGTATACATGTCTAAGATCGTCTCATAAGGTTTCATGAAAAACAGTTCAAAATCATGCATTAACATATTCAACTTGGATTGCTTGATTTCACTAGTGCCTTCGTATATGGTGTGTAGTTTATCCCAAATTTCCTTACCAGTAGTGCACGTGGATACTAACATAAAATCTTCAGAATTTAAAGCATAGAAAAAGCAATTTAAAGATTTTGCATTCAATTGAGCATCGATTCGTTCTTCTCTATTCCATTGACTAAAAGGAATGTCAGTTTTAATTCCATTAACAATATGTGACGGTGATGAATAACCAGTTAAAATCATATGCCATATACGAAAATCTATCGATTGCAAGAAAGTAGACATGCGAGTTTTCCAAAAATCAAAAGTAATATTTTCAAATAAAGGTGATCTGGTGATTGAATATCCTTCCGCAATATTATGATTTGAAAAATTAGCCATGTATCAAAATTCAAAAAGTTTTCAAACTCAATTTTTATGAATAAAGCTCTGATACCACTTGAAAGTGCTCAGATGGCACTATAAAGTGCTCTGATACCACTTGAAAGTTTGTTAGGGATGTTAGGCCATACAAAACTGGCCCAAGGCTAAATAAAGAGAGTGGTGAATTGGTAAAGAAGAAACTTTAAGCAAAGTACAAACCAAAATCACCATAAATAAAACAAATGCGGAAGTTAAATGCGGAAGCAAATAATAAGAAAGAACACACCGGATTTATAGTGGTTCGGTCAAACCTTGACCTACGTCCACTCCTTGGAGGCACCCTCCAAGTATTGCACTAAACTAAGTGTCTCTCCTTTAGCCCCCACAGCTAGGCGGAGAAGCCCTTACAAAATCACTTCCACCTTCCCCAGTGCGGCGGCGTCGTCGGGTCCTTTCACACTAAAGATATCTTCTTCTTTGGTGAACTTCCCTCGAGACAAGCCTTGAATCTGACGGTATTAAGATGCAAGCCTATCGGAGCAACCATGTGGAATCCCCTCCACACTCCCTTGAGTCCCCCCTAACAGGATCTTCTCCCTCTCAGACTTCACCCGTTCCTCACTCCCTTTCAAGCTTTCTCTTTAAGTCTCCCCCACAAGAACGAAGCTACAATGGCTGCCAAAGACACCTATAAAAGTGCCTTAACAAAGCTTAAATAGAAGCCCTCAAAATGAGCTCATTAATGCAAGTTGACGACATTATCGTCCAGGATGATAGGCATATCGTCCTGTAAGATCAGTAAAATTTAAGCCCAATCAGCCGGGACGATTTGAGACGATCATAAGAAATTTATTCATATCGTCCAGGACGATAATATATCGTCCAGGACGATAATATATCGTCCTGGACGATAATATATCGTCCTGGACGATAAGTACAAATTGTGGAATATCGTCCTCGACATCGCCCTGAAAAATAGCTATTCGATGACCAATCGCCCAGCATATCGTCCAGGACGATCTAGCGATCATCCAAGCTAATTTACTCGTGAAATCAAGTCATAATTGCTTTCCTTAAATTTCAGAGAAATTTTGGAAAAATTGAGAGAAAAAAACCTTTTATGCCCCCCCCCCCCCCCCCCCCCCCCCCCCCGCCTTTATCCTCTTTCGACAATAAGCAGTTAAAATCTCCACCCACAGCTGGTGGACAATCTCTTGAAGAATAAAATTCCAATTTTGCCTAAAGTTCCCTCCTTTTATGTACATCTTTGCTCCCGTAGATAGAAGAAATTCTCCAAACACCTTTGTTCAGAATCTCTAACTCACTAATTACAAATTGATAAGAAGACTCCAAAATAGAGAATGAAGCTATATTGGATTTCCAAAGCACAAGAATACCTCTAGATAACCCATCTGACGGAACTTGAAAAAATTCCAAATCCACAACAATCAATGAATCAACTCCCCTCCTATCAATAAAAGATAACTTGGTTTCCAACAAACCCACAAAAAAAAAACCATGCTCCGTAAAAAGCTCCTTAAGATATAGAGAAGCTTCTCTTTTCTTAGCTCCTTTACAATTCCAAAAAGCTATAGAAAACATTTAATTATCAAAAGGAGAAGTGGCCCCCCTTTTTCAATTACGTCCCCATCCATCCTTCTACTCCTAGGGACCAACTTGATATGTCCAAGACTTTTAAGTTCTATAACAACTTTCTTCTTACCAACTGAAGAACTCCCTTCTTTTAACCCCAAACCCTCCTTCCCACCACCTAATTTACCCCCATGGGATCCTCCACCCCTCTCACCATTATTACCAGCCATACCAACACAAGATACACCACCAACTTCATCCGAAGGAACTAACCTACCCTCCTAAAAAAACATCATTTAAAACATAAACATATTTACATCGGTAGGAAGATTTAAGGAGTTAGAGAAGCAGTTCACACCCACTCAAGAACTTAAGCCATCTTATAGAGAAACCAGCCTTTGATGGAAATTTATCTGAAGTCACTTCAGAGGCCTTTCTAGAAAGAGACACTTCCTCCAATACAACAACAACTTTTTTAGAAGATACACTAGCACCCCTCCCATCAGCAACCAAATTTCTTTTATCAGACATCATTAGCACATTTACTTCTGACGTCTTCAGTACATTGTCCCTTACAACATTAAATCCATATTTTTTAACATTTATCTTCTCATAATTAATATGGATACAAGGTCCATAACTAGCACCCTTATCCTCAACAGCACAACCACCACATTCATCAGCAACTTTGGAAGACTCCGCCATAGAAGGAACTCCAATATTTCCATTACTAAAACCCTCAGGTTTCTTACAAACTGTATGAGTAATATTTAAACTTTATTTTGGATAGCTAGTTTTGTAGTGGTCAATCTTACCATAATTAAAATAAAAATTATAGATTATTTCATATTCAATCTTTTGAAAGAACCTGCCGGAGCTACCCTCCACCAAAACACCCAAGGGAATCTTATCCTCCAACTTAATGTGAATACTAATCCTTGCAACTTCCTTCATACTCCATTGAAACATGTTCCCATCAATAAAATAAGGTACACCAATTTTGGAATCAATCCTACAAATATTGATTTCATCCTAATACTATAATGGTAGATTAAGCATCCTAACCCAAACCGGAGATGATAATCCCTTTATTGAAGTAGGAGAAAATGTTGTTGATCACTTATCAATGCTAATGATATGACCATAACATACCATGGAACATTAGAGAAGACTAAATCTATATCTTTAGATTTAGTAAATGTACATAAATACCAGCCCATATCTAGCATTGCTAAATGAAATTTATCAAACTAAGCTCATTGCCTCCTCAATTATAAACTAATCACATGAAAAAGAAAATATTCACCAAAAACTTTAATGACTAATGCATTTTTAAGCTTCTTAGTATTTTTCCAATTCATTGTCCTCATGTAATTTCACCGTAGACCCATCATCCATCAAACAAGATCCATAATTGAAATATTTTCTCTAATGTTAGTCATCTTACTCCAAGCATTAGGCAACCCATTTCCACTAGGTTTCTTAGATATTGGAACATAAGAATTATCCACACCATCATAATTTCCATAAAGATGAATATTATTATTCATTTTATATTCAAAATTAAATTTAATATTTTACAAGATAGTAAATAAATTCAAAATAAGTAGTAATAAGGATAACTTATTGGGAAAAATGTTATCTTTTAAAATTTGAATTATAACATGTTTATTCCATATTACTTCTAGACCATGTTGTATTATCTTATATTTTAGTAATTTTAAATTATCAATCTTTTACTTTGACTATTAAAATGATCAAGGAGTGTATATAAGTGTTGTTTGAGGACAAGCAAAAGTTTAAGTTGGGGATAATTTGATAAGTTAAATTGTATACTATTTTTGTTATGTAAACTTCAGTAAAATATATTATTTAAGTTTTATTTGTATAGGAATTATGCAAGAAAAAGAAAAAAATTACAAGTAATGGATAATGCTATAGCACCGACAAGAATACCACTTCAACACCTTATTGATCATCACAAAAGCACCAATTTCAACATAGAGGTGTCGACCTTTTCTATTTACAATCACCGTGACATCACAAATCTTAGCTCTAAAATGCATCACAATGTTGCTGGCCCAAAATTAACACTATGATATTGGGTGACTTAGGAAAATCCTTGGAGTGCTAACATTTTGAATGCTACAACACTGGAATGATGTTACAACTTCTGAGAGCCACATCGATTTAGCAAAAAGATGAATTGATTCGTATAGTAACCATGCCACTTCATCTAGCATCACAACGGATCCAACATTACAGCTCTGTGACACTAGTTAATTTTTCTCGACTTTAGCATCACCTTGTCTAGCATCATGGTGCTCGAGTCTGATCATATACTTATTATAAATTGTTTTTGTCTTTATTATTTTATGAGTTCAGCCCCTTCAGTGAAAATTTAATATCTTTTGATGTGTTTCTATAGTGACCCCTTAGAGTAAAGTCTAAGAGTGGGTAGGGAAGTGCAAGATGCGATCTCTTATAGAGTTTAGTTTGTGTTTGTAAAAGCAACTCTATAAGTGGTGGAAAAAAGAGTGTAGATAATATATTTTAGTCCTTCCCAGTGATAAACTTATTACTAATTCTCTTGTACGTTATTATTCTATGGATAAAATGAATATGAGTTTGCATGTTCTTTCTTCATGTCTTGCAAGTTTTCTTATTTTGGGCTGATGATGTAAAGTGCATATTAAGTACTAATATAAACTATTATTCTTTGAAGAAAGTTTTGATATTTTTATATCTCCCATTCTTCATTAATGAATACAATGGCCATGTGTATAGTTAAAACATAATTTGATGTGTAGACTTAATGGAGGAATGCAAGAATAATTAGGAATATTGAAATAGAAGTTAGGTATACCTAGACATAGGATATTTGAATATTCTAGTTTCTATGGAGATAGTAAAACTATACAAAGATTAGCAATCTTTCTTTTACCCCTACAAGCTTGACAGAGATCTGGTGTTGTACATTCTCTAATCCACATCTATAATTTAGAGTCTTATTTAGAAAGTTATGTAATTTACATGCATCAACCCAAAGCACTTTCTCTCATTAGTATCAACCCTTTCTACTAATATTTGTATTCAGTGGTAGGAACTTGAAATTCTCATTTTTCATTTCCATAAGTTAAATTCATATAATTATAGTAAGAAATAGTAGTTTATTGAGATTTAAAAGAACACTTTCTCCCAAGTTCAGTACTCTACTCTATCACTTTATTACTTGATTCAACATTTATACTTACCTAAATAAATGGGCTGTTAAATTTCATATCAAACAAAATCTAAGCATATTTCAAATTCACCAGTTACATATTAGCTTGTCATTAACCTCTCGTAGCCTGACGTATCAGACATTAAAAATATGAACACTTTAACACTAGGTCAAACATGTTGGTTTTGAATAAAATATCTAAATTCATTTTTTAATTTCACCATAACCCACACTCCTAATCCCATACCTTATTAGAGAAGGGAAAGGAGAAAGGAGAAAGAAGAATGGAGAGAAAGAAAAATAGGAGAGAAATTCAAAGGTGGTGGTGTTGAATTCATCTATCAAGCCAGTTACAAGTTTTGTTGAGCACAAATTAATCTTTTAAGCACTTTAATCTAGTTTTAATTCTAACAAGTATAAAAAAATGATATAGGAAAAATGTATTTTTATCATTTTGCATGTAAATTTTTATATATTGTAGAATACTTTATTCTAAACACTTTGACTATTAAAAATTGAATTTTTACCAGTTAATTTTCTCTATATTGATTTATGTGCATACTTACTAATGAGAGTTTTTTATTATTTATGATTCTTCTCTAAAATTCCTTAAAAATTATTTGGAATGTTCCTCTAGAATTGTAACTTAAAAGGAAAATGCTAAGTGGGCAGACCCTTACATATTTAATGCTATCTAAATTTGGTAATACTTGTAGTTCATGCATCATCATATACATGTTTATAATCATAATTATATGCTGAAATATTCAAATTACATAATTCATGACATAAAATTGGAGAAAAGTTATGACATAAAAAAAAATATTACAAGTCCACTTTCCTAAATGCTACAAGGGCCATATATGTTCTTAGTCCATTTACCATGTGTTGTTGTACAAGGCTTTCTAACCCCATTTTCTTTATGTGATTGTGGGAGATTCTCTGCTATGTTTTGACCCCACTTGCTTTATGCGGGTGTTGGAGCTTTTTTTGTTTTGTTTCGACCTTTCTTTCCTTAGGCTAGTGTGGGAGGTTTATTGGGAGTTATAAGTGAAAATTGAGTTATAAATATGCAATGTGACATGTGCATGGTATATTCATGCATTAGATATTTTAGTAATTCAATGAATTGAAATATAATTGATATACTAAATATACTCTAAAACTTCTAAGATTTTGTGAATAAGGAGTTTAAATACAAGTTTTATTTTTAATGCACATTGATAATTCTTGATATATTTTAATAGAATAAATCCAAGTACATCTGTAAGTTCAACCAATAAGTTCTGATTTAACTGTATCAAAACACATTCATGATTTCTATGCATTTATATTATGTTTTATATTTCAGTACATTAAATCTTATTTTTTAATTATTATCCAAGTATGATTAACATTTATAGTAAAATGGATATTGATATATGTGGTAGGAATGTGAAAGAAGTCTACTAAGCTTATTGTTATCACTATATTGAATTTCTTTAAAATTTTAATGAAAGTAAAGTGTCCATCTGAGCAGACTTGATAAGGGCAGGATCATCAGGACCAGAATTTCTAAGGTATTTTGTAATCTAGTTATTTTTTTATGAATAAATATTATATGAACTAGATTTAGGTATATGATTTTTTAGAAATAAAGTTTGAATGATACTTTAGGCTAATTATAGTATGTTAAAATGTTTAACTATCTTTGGTTTACTTTATATGGTGGTTAAGAAAAATAGAGTACTTAATCCTTCAATTATATTTGAGGCATCACACATTGTTAGTTATAGGACCTTGTTCTTTTGTATTAGTAGCCTAAAACTTAGTGATTAGATTAGGTATAAATATTAATATGTTTATTATAGTTGGGGAAGATTGTTGATAAGAATGGGGGAGCAAGTATTCTCTATTTATATCTTGTATCCTAGGTTTTATATATAATAAGTGGTTTCATCGTTGTTAAGGCCCAACCTTGGACAAGTTGACACCTCATGGTATTAGAATTGAAAGATTCCCCCCAATTCCTTATCAAAGTAATGCATTAAGCCTTTTGTGTAGTTAACTCATCTATAAATTTTTCAATCCAACTCAATCAAATTCCAAATTAAAGCAACTCAACATCTTGATACATCATCTAAGAAGTATTATCCTCAAGGGTTGTGTTGCTTATCTAGACCTCATCAAGATTAGTTCATATAACTTGAAAATAATAAGTTAAACTTAATCATTTTTATAGAAAGCATGGTTAAAGTTTGTTATATAATTTAAGGTCGCACAACAACAATACATGTCATTTAAGGTCGCACAACAGCACACACGGCATAATTAGCCTGAATAAGACTGTTGTTGTAGCTCTCTTCTAGGGTTTTTTTCTCCTTGGAAGACTTGTTACCGCCACCCATCTCCCGCCTCCTCCAGCTTGGCTGAAGGCCTGTCTCTTCCCTCTTCATGGATCCTCAATATTTCTCCTCTGATTTTCATCCTCTTACTTCCTCTGTGGTGGGCGCATGCCCTCTATATATCTCAATGTAACTGGTCAAGCATTTTTTACCCATTCAAATCTCCATTCAAAAATCTTACCCTCTTATTCTGCACTTTTGAACCTAAAACAATTCTTTTTTCTGGGAAAAAGTTGTTCAAAGGAGCTCAAGATTGGAGCTTATGTATGGTTGGTTATTCCATATAAAAAAGGCCTTTCTATGAAGCTTTGCTTGGTTCCATTTGGAAAACATGGCTGCAAAAAGGTGCGTTCCATTTATTATCACTAAGTGATGGTTTTTTTCTGCTACGTTTTACTTCCATGGAGGATTTCGATTTGGTGTGGTCAAGGGGGTTTGGATTTCTACTTGTGAAACCTTTCATCCTACAAAATTGGCATCCTTGCTTCAAGCCAAAGAGAGGAAATTTATCCTTTGTTCCAATCTAGATCAAATTACATGACCTGCCTTTGGCTTGCTAGAACTCTAAAGGCATATCCAGGATAGTGAGCAAAATATGTATTCACCTGGTCGTGGATTCTTTGATAGAAAAAAACACACATCTTACCTTCACAAGAGTATGTGTTCAGGTGGACTGTGAGGCCAAATATCTAGAAGAAATATTTATATCCTTGCATGGCAATGTGTTCGGCTTGAGGTTCAATACTAATGGAGTTCTACCCCTTGTGAGTTCTGTAAGTCTCTATTACATTACTCATCTCTCTGCCTTTTAAAGCCCAATGAGCCTAATTAACAAATAGGCTGGGAATATTCCTACTTCTGTTAGAGGAAGAAGTACTAGTATAAAATTGAGTTTTTTGCCCACCTAGGTCAGTCCTCATTAATTTCCATTCAGTGGATGTTAAACAGAATACTTGTCATTGCCACCCAGGTCAGTCCTCATTATTTGCCATTGTCACTGAAACTAGTAACCCATGTCTAATTCCCCTATTTCTTTTATGGTCCAACCCTCTGATCCTCAACCCCACCTAACCTCTACACACACAACTACTCTTGTACCTCCCTCATAAGCTGCAACTAATCCTCAACTTCCTAAACCTCAACCTCCTAAGACCTATTTTGTGCCTCATGTACCTCCTATTAACCATACAGATAACTCCTTCCCAAATATCCCAAACCTAAATTCTCCACTAAAGATGATAATTCATCAACCATCACTACCCACATCCCTGTCATTTTCGATCAACCCCAAGTGCGTTTTCCTAAAAAATTCAAAGTCCTTCAACAACAAGATGAAATGCAAGAAGATGTTTCTACAATTGTTGTAGAAGACTCTAATAGCACAGTTCACACCCAACATCATATTAACCAATAGTTTCTTAAAAAATCTTACAGGGGGGAGGATCGAAAACCTCCTCAACACTCAAAATTTTAATGTCTCTACAATCTTTAGCAGTTTGGAATATCAGGGGTTCAATAACCCTGAAAGATGGTAAGCTGAAGACATTTTGTTAATCAATGCTTAGATAATCCTATTCATATTAAATTGAATTGTGTTCTTGTGAATGAGGATTGGCTAAGCTCTTTCTGCTCATTCCAAAGCCCTTCATGCTCGGATCATTGTCCAATTATACTGCATTATGGGACCTTGAAAGTAATAAACACATACTTCTTTTTAAGAACTTATGGTCCAAATTAATTAGATAAGTAATAGGCTATTGTTCTTGAGGTTTTCTCTACCTCTACATATGGAAATCCTATTATTGATTTCTATAAGAAAATTAGGATTTTAAAAGGTGAAATAAAGAACAAAGATTGGGATAACTCAAGCACCATACAATCTCATCTTGATAGCCTTCATAAGTTGCAAATGGAATGCCTTGGCATGGTCAATGTTGAACCCTTGAATGCGTCTCTTAATGGCTCTCTAAAAGGTATAAATGCCCAAATTGTTGAGTTCATCAATATGGATTACTCAAAGAGCTAAAGCAAAATGGCTTACCCAAGGTGAGGATGATATAAAGTTTTTATATGCTAAAATTTGTAGCACACAACATAACAATAAAGTGGTAATGAATTTAGCTTCCACCATTCCTAATTCATCCAGTTATCAGGTCATCAGCTCTATTGTCAACCACTTTGAAACACTCTATAATCCTACCCCTCCTACACTAAACAACATGGCAACTTTTCCTATTTGGATTAGCTTAAGATTACAGGAAAAATGCTAATTTTTGGTAGAATTTCTGGCGAAAATACATCCATCTGAAATTCCAATAGATTTTTCGATGAATTTTTTATGGAATATTTCCGGCAAATTTCCTACCGTTTTTTTGGAGGTATTTCCAATGGATTTTTTGCCGACATTTCTGACAAAATTTCTGGCAGATTTCTGACAGAATTTTAATTTTTTTTGGAAAATGACAAATAGAAATATTTAAAATTAATCATTTATTAAATTAAATTAAATATTATTAAAATAAAATAAATTTAAAAGTTTAATAATTTATTGTAAATTATTTTTATCATAAGAAAAAAGAACTTATCATTTAAATATTGTAATTATTTTAAATAAAATATAAATTAAATTAAACCAAATCAACTTTTATAAATTAAATTAATTATTTTAATTTTGATAAAGTTTATATTTCAAATAAAATATAAAATGAGCTTTTAAATATTTTAAATAAATTATATTAAATATTTGAAATAAATTATATTAAATATATTAATTATTTTGAATAACATATTCTATAGTTTCTATTATAAATAAAAAAGAACTCAGCTTTTTATGCTATTTTGCAATGGTGGCATAGTAATTTTGGCGGGTATAAGAGAGCTAAGGGGTGGGTGTTCGAACTCCCATGCTAGATGCAGGGATTGGAGGGCTCGGGCGAGTCATCCGGTAATCCAGGGCGGGTCAGCGGGCCAGTGGTTACGTGATGAGCTAGAGGTGGTGCACGAGCAGGCCAGCGGGTTACGAAGCCATGGCGGGCTGCTGGGTTACGGGGTGAGCCTTGGCGGGCCTGCAGGTTATGGGGCCCCACGGGGCGGGAGGATGGCATGGCTTCGGGTGAGCCCAGTCTGTTTTATAATTTTTTTTTTCATTTTTTTTATTTTTACGGTGGAGTTTATATCCGCCGAAAATGATTATTTCTGTCTGAGTTTAGGCACTTTCCAGTGAATTTTACCAGTAGGTAATACGCTTTTTTTTTATAGTGTAACCGTCTCTATGCCCCAATCCCTCAACTAATTTATTTTGGATGAAGAGATTAAGCTTGTTATTTTCTTAGGGGCTTCTTCTTCTGCCTCAGGGCCGGATGGTTTTAATTTCCATTTTTATAAATTGGCATGGCACAGTATTGGTCCAAGTGTTTGCAAGGTTGTCAGATCCTTCTTTGCTAAAGGTTATCTTCCTAAAGGGGTAAAGGCTACAGGTCTTGCTCTCATCCCCAAATCCAAACATGCTAACTCTTTTTCTGACTTTAGGCTTATAGCTCTATGCAATGTCTTCTACATGATCATAGTTAAAATTTTAGCTAACATGCTCAAACCAATTATTCCTTCAATTGTCAAAGATAACCAAGTTGGATTTATCAAAGCTAGGGTCTCTACGAATAATATCATTCTTTCTAATGATTTTCTCTCCTCGGCTCATCGTAGGGGGGGACATGGCTATTTTTATGCTAAGTTAGACATTTGTAAAGCCTTTGACATAGTTTCTAGGGAATTCTTGCTTGCTAGAATGCTGAAGAAAGGATTCCCTAATACTTTCATTCAATGAATTAAAGCTTGCATTTTTTATGTTAACTTCTCTATTGTGATAAATGGAGATCTAAAGGGTTACTTTTCTTCATCTGCTAGCCTCAGGCAAGGGTGTCCTCTTAGTCCCTACCTTTTTTGTATAGTCATGGATGTGTTCTCTGCATTGTTAGAGGATGGATATTTTATGGGTATAAATATAGATGGTTTCAAAATGTCACATCTATTATATGCAGATAACTTGCTAATTTTTGGAAAACCTGAGGTTCACAATTGTTTAACTCAAATCCTCAATACCTTTGCTAACTCAGCTGGCTTAGAATTTAGCTTAGAGAAAAGCTATCTCATGATGCCAAAATTTATTCATGATACCTTTGGAATTCCTCTCTCGTTTAAAAGGATAATTGTAGTTGATTTCATTTCTCTAATGGACAGTCTCACTAAGAAAATGACTGGCTGGAAAGCTAATATTCTTTTGTTTGCATGTCGCTTGTAATAACTTAAATTTACTATTCTGATCTCTATAGCATATTGCATTAGGTAATCAATAATACCTAAAACTATTTTTAAGTTCATAAAGAAGCTTGCATCCAAATTCCTATTTTTTGGTAACATTAATGTTGTTAGGAAGTTGAGACTGGTTTCCCGGGACAATGTCTATAAACCCAAAGCAAAAGGTGGTTTGGTTTTTCCTTATGTAGCTGTGCCACTACAGGAAAACCCGCTATTACCTGCGGATAGAATCCGCTGGTAACATGTAAAATTCGACGGAAGTCTTGGGTTTCCGGCACATTTACGACGGATTTTTGTGCGCCGGTTTGGTTCGCGTCAGAAAAACTTTCCGACATTTTAAGCCTCCGAAAAACGATCCGGTGCCATCTCCGACGCATTACCGGCGCAAAAAATGCTAGCGAAGTCGGCAATTTTCAACCGAAAATTCTGGCGATAATTGCGCCGGAAGTTTACGTCGTATGGATCCACCGGAAATTACCGGAGGATAAAACGCCGTATATGCGCCGTAAATAAGCTACGGCTTGTTTACAGTGCATAACGGACACCGGAAAACACTGGTGGAAAGGATGTCGTATAATGCGCCAGAAATTTCTGGCGTCCAAATAAACGACAGCATGATTGTATTGATTCGTTGTATCGTCGTTTCCATCGTATTTTCGACGCAAAATCTACCGAAAACCTATATCTTCGTATTTTCGTCGCATGAAATAGGGCTTTTGCCGACGGATTTTCCGGCATCCAAGACGCCGGAAAAAATTCCGACGCAGAATGCGCCGGTTTTAAGTCGTTGAGTTTAAATACACTGGCGCAATATCCGCCGGTAACTGTGCCAGTTATTTTCCGCCATAAGTGCGCCAAAACCAGTAAAATGCTGGTCTATTCCGAAGTCTTTTGCCGGCGCAGATGACGCCGGAAACTTTCCGGCGCCATATGCGCCGGAAAAAATGCCATAAACGTTCCTTCACACGATGCGCCGTATTTGCCGCGCAAATTTTTTTGCTGGAAAATCCGAAGGTAATCGTGTGTTTTCCCGTAGTGTGCTCCAATTTGTCTTCAACTACTCTGTGATTAGTAGAATGTATAATCGTGATTCTCCGTTTTCTTCTTGGTTCACTGTTACAAATCCCCTTAGTGCCCAGCCCCGCCTCATACTTCCTGCTTCTTGAAAGTTTTATGCAATTCTACTGCTTTGGTAAGGAACTCTTTCAAGTTTAGGATTACTCCTAACTCTCCCATATCTATGATATGGGACCCTTGGAGTGATAGCTCATCCCTTGCTGAAATCTCTACTGTTAATGCACTTATTCAATACCTTGGCCCTAAAGCTCTTATTAAAGATTTTATCACATGTAACAATTGGGATCTACCTAATATTATGCCTTTAGCGGTTGTTAATGTTATCATTGCTATTCCCATATATGACTGCTTGGCTACTTGCTTAACCTAGGGTAATTCGGGTGAAGGTTTATTTGGTCAATTTGTTAGGAAATTTTATGAAGACTTTCCTCAATGCTCTTGGTATAATATGATATGACATAAACATTATGTTATGAAGTTCTCTATTTTTGCTTGGCTATCGTTAGTTGGGGGTCTTAAAACAGCTAATGCTTTACTCAAAAGGAATATTCATGTTGATCACACTTGTTACCTCTGCCACGCGGCAAATGAAAGTATTCCTCATTTTTTCTTTGAATGCAATTACTCCTCTCTTCAATCTAATCTTCTGCCGGTTTCCAATTATATACTTCTTTGACCCCCGTTATTGCAATTGCTGGAATGGATTAATGAACATGAGTATGCTGTTAAAAACCTTTACTTTCTTATCACTAGTTGCACTATCTATTTTATATAAAAGGAAAGAAATGAAAGAAGATTTTGGGACAATTTGTGCAGTTTTGCTACCATTCTATCACTATTAAGAGAGTCGTTTTCTCCAAGATATGCAAGTGAAAAGACTGCTAGGCTTTTGGCTCTTCTTTAAGGCCATCTCTTTCCTATTAGGCTTCTATTGTTTCGATATGATCACTAAGCTGCTGACGTTGTTTTGCCTGTTGGGAATTTTTCAGCCTTGGACAATGATGTGTTCCCTCACACTGGCAATCCCTTGGATGGCCGCTTGTCAACAAGGGATTACGACCGATTTGATACTATGATTACGTATGACTTAACCTCACTTTGTCTTGGCTTCTGCGGCATTGCCGGAGTTTTGGCTGCTGCTAGTGCAGCTCTCAGATTTTGTTTTCTATTGTAGCAATTTTTGAGCTTAATTCTTATGTAAGCTGGTTCAATAGTTTTGTTAGGTCCTGTTTTTCTTATAGCGTTTATTGCCTTTTGTGCTCGTGCTGGCTCCTCCTTTCTGTGGAGCTTCTGTTATAGTTTTCTTGCTTACTTACTGTAATTTTTACGAATCTTAAAATACGGGCTTTTCAAAATTTTCTCAAAAAAAAAATAAAAATAAAAAAAATAAAGCCTGAGTATGGCGTTAGCAAGCACCGGGTAACCTATCCTAAGCTGCCTGTACAATACTAAAAGTGTCATATTTGATGGAATTTAGAGAGAGATAGCCCATATAATTAAAAAAGAATGACGAATTTTACCGACTGCCTTTAAAATTTGGGAGATGTGCGGAATTGTCAAATGTCATACTCCGGTACGCTACGTACTGGTTCTATGTATTTGTCCAACGTGTAATCATTATATAATTACGTGAGGGTCATCTTCGCTGACAACGACTTTAAATGGCACATTATTCTCATGAGGAATGCGGGTCACATGCATGAATGAGCTTAATTTTAGTGGATTTTTTTTTTAAGTTTCTTCATATAACAATTATTTTACGAAAAATATAAAGTATTTATTCAAAAGTGTAAGATAATTTATAGGAAATATGTAAAATTTATATAAATGCATCAAATTTTTTTTTTCTCTGTAAAACTACAACTATGATCTTTTTTTTTTTTTTTTTTTTGTAATTTCTAGAAGCAAAATGTCCTATCATTTAAGAAATGTCTTACATCTAACGAGTATATGGGGAGCTGGGATAAGTGAAGTCATTAATTTTTAGAGTTTATTTGATTACTTGTATATATATATATATATATATATATATATATATATATATATATATATATATATATATATATATATATATATATATATAATAAAAAATTAATTTCATTTATATAAAAATAAAATCATTATTTTATGTGAACTTTAAAAAGTTATGAAATTTAAAATTAATATTGATGTCAAATCATATAAAACAAAATAATAAATTCATTAAAGTGCATCTTGTTTTAACAAAATAAAACTTTAGTAATGGCTCCAATCAACGTGAGAACAAACAAAAGCACAGCGTACTGAAATACATAATTTTTTTATTATGACTTATAGATTAAATGATTATTGAATTTTTTATTAAATACTCTTTTCAAATATAAATTCTACTTGCAAGCAACTAAGTCTTTATGAAGAAAAGCTCCAAATCATTATGTGGCTTCCGAAATTGCAGGAAGGTTTCAAGATGGTGTAGAGACCTTTCAACGCGGTATATATATATTGGATAACAACACCTGGTGTGAGAGTTTTGAGTGGCTAGCAACCATCCCACAATTTGAAAATCCCAGCTTTTTTGAAAATCCGTTTTCCCTCCTCCGGTGTCGGAATTCTTCGGCAATGATT
The DNA here is from genome assembly GCA_022539455.1 of Dendrobium nobile. NCBI lineage: Eukaryota > Viridiplantae > Streptophyta > Magnoliopsida > Asparagales > Orchidaceae > Dendrobium > Dendrobium nobile. Next base: position 10,078,787 of record CM039722.1, read on the forward strand.
GACGAACCTCCCGGGACTGATTCCAGTCGCCGGAATCCATCTACAATTCTCCCCAGCTATTATGAATCTGATGATAGTATTCGTCTGATTCATAGTTCTTTCTCGATTCCGTCTTTGTTGGATCGTTCTGCTTTTAGGAAGGATCCTTTGACTTCGTCTACTGGGGATCAATCCTCTATTGATCTCATTCCCATGACATCTCGTGTGTCGGATTGTCCTTTTGATCGAAAATGTTCTGTCATTTTCGGAGCTTTGAAAATCAAAGAACCGTCTCTTGAAGTTATGAAGACACCTTCTCCTGTTTTGGGTAAAGGTAAGCAATTGGTGGTTGATGACGTGGTCAAGACCCCTAGAGTCTCGATCAATTATTCAGTTGGGACTAAAAACAATAATGTTGAAGCTTCGTCATCGTCAAAGATGAATCTGATTGTGAATAGATTTGGTTTGCCTAATCTTCTTGATAATACTCAAAATCCTTTTAGTGATCATCCAACTGCTTGGAGAAATGCTCAGAAGGTTATAAATACTGATAGGAAAAGTATTGATGAAGGTGATAATAAAGCTTCTAAATTTTCTAATCCATGGAATAGGAAGCCAAATATTGAGGTCAAATTTGCTTCGGAGGAATCTGTGTTAATAGAAGATGGCTTTGTGAAATTATTTGAACCAGCCATTGTGGAGAATTCTGAGAAACTTAAATTTTCAATTGTGGTAAAATTATTTGGGAAAGACATTCCAGTTCAAGTTATTGCTCGGGAATTACGCAGGCAGTGGAATCAATTGGGAAAGTTTCATTTAACTATCCTAGGTTTTGGCTGGATTCTCTGTTCATTCTTTTCTTCAGATTCCATGGAGAAGGTTCTATCCAGTGGCCCATGGTTTGTCAAAGGCCACATTGTGGGTATTGATAAATGGACTCTAAAATTGTCAACGTCATCCTTGAAAGGATTGACTGCTCCAATTTGGACAAGACTGCCTCATCTCCATCTTTTCTGCTGGGATGAAACTAAAGTGACTCGGATTGCTTCTACAATTGGTCTTCTGCTTATGATAGATGGGAATATGTTCCAATGGAGTAGAAGAGAATTTGTAAGGGTATGTGTTCGTGTAGATCTTAACAAGAAGCTTCCTTTGGGCGTATGGGTTCAAGGAAATTGTGAAAGCCAGTTTTCAGTTTTCCTTCCAGGTTCGTCTGGACGAAGTGGGGTTCGTCCGGGATGAACAATTAGAAGCTTGGTAGCAGAGAGTTCCGTCCCAGGACGAAGTAGTTTCGTTCGTACGAAATTTTTCCCGAGAGCAAATCATCCAGGGACGAAAGAATTAGAATTAATTTTCATCTGTACGATCTGTGTCCAGAGGAGATTGTCCCGGGACAATCAGGGGCATCGACTAGATGATCCTATCTGATAAATATCTGAATAGTATCATTTTGAAGAGAGAGAAAGAGGAGAGAGAGAGAGAGAGAAAGAAGGCAAGAAGGGGAAATTCGCATTTTTGGTGACTTCGGTCTGTTTTCGTCCGTCGCCGTAGTTATGAAAGTTGATCGACTCAAGGTAAGACACATTATGCCTTTCTCAATTTTCATAAATGTGATTTTTGACGGATTTCTTGTTTCAATTTTCGTTTCCGTTAGCCTAAAAGTGATCCATCTTTGTATCGACGAAACGTTTACCGCATAACTTTTGGTATGTTGTAGAGATGATGTTTTTGCACTTTTTGAGTTTTTTCTAGAAAGTTTTCACCTGGTAGTTTAAATTCTGCGGAGTTTTTATCGAATAGAAAATTATCTGGATGTTGGAAAATATTGCTTCAGTACAATGAAAGTCTTAAAATGATGTTTTACACTATCTGTGGTAATTTGGTAATTTTCTGAAACTGTGATTTGATCTATTAAAATTTCTGTGGACTGCCGTTATGCTGCTGACGTTTTTTCTAATGTAATCTAATTTTTCTGAATTTGATTATTTGATTTGTTTGAATGATATCAGAAGGGAGTTATAAGGGGCCAGATCCTTTGAGATTCTGTCTGTGTCAGGGAATGGAGGCATAAGGGGCTAGAATCCGTTGAGATTCTGTTTGGGTTCGGAAATATGAATTCTGATATGACAATTCTACATATCTGATATGTTTTGGTGCTGTAAGCACAAAGGGAGGCATAAGGGGTCAAAATCCTTTGAGATTCTGTCTGCGTCAGGGAAGGGAGGCATAAGGGGACAGAATCCTTTGAGATTTTGTCTGGATCAGGAAAATATGTTTTGAAATGTGATTTGAATATTTTCTGAAATATGTTTTGAACTTTGATTGAATTTCGATTTGAATAATTCTATGACGTAAATTTGATTCAGTTCTTCTGTCTCTATTGCTTTATTTATTTTGAACGAATATAGGTATTCCGTTTGATTTATGTTCTGTATGAATCTCTGAACTATGCCTAATATTTTTATTTCTCTACGAGTATCTAAATGCTGCACGGCTATTTGAATAAAATGTTTTAATGCTTTTGTGAGTATTTTGATATGAGAGTTTCTGGAGATTTTGATTGGTTAGTGTTGTCTTGCTGAGCTATTAGCTCATCCTTGTTATCTGCGTGATTTTTAGGTTCTGGAAAAGGGAAGGAGGTTTAGGACTACGCGTTCTATGTCTGATATGAGAATAGGTATTTTTGTACTTTTGATTTTTGTACGGTCATGGCTATTCTATTCTTCTATTATGTTCTTTCTGTTTATAGCCATGCAGTGTATTGTACATGATTATTTTGAAGAATGAGAAGAAAGAAAATGTTAGATGAATTTCTGTATATTGGAAGTTTAATAGTAGCTCTGTGTTTTAAGTACGATTATTTGAAAGAAAGTTTGAAGCCAAATTCCAAGCTAGATCCTGGATTCATCCGTCGCGACTCGACGTGATGGGATTCGTTCCGATCGGGTTGGGTCGTGACAGAAAGAATGGCAAATTTTTTCAGAATTTGAATACGAGAAGGTGTCATCTTTTTGCTATAAGTGTGATAAAATTGGTCATATGGATGATGATTGTGGTATGAAAGTTAGTAACAACAAAACTGAAGCTGAACCAAAGAAGAATAACATGGAAAAGGCTATTGATAATAGCCTGAATATGGGTGAAAATAGAGAAGCCAAATATGGGCCATGGATTCATGTTAATAATAGAAAGTATGGTGGCAAATTGCAGAAGAAAATCTTTAAAACTAAGCCACGGGTGGAATATTCTACTATTTCTAATAACTCCAAAAATGCTAATGGAACAAGAGATAATGAAGTTTACAAAGGAGCTTCAGAAACCGTAAATACATCTTGTATAGATGTTAATATTATTCATGTTGAGAACCTTTTGTCTGATGCGATTCCTGAAATGTTTAATAGTATGAATTCATTTAAACAATCAGTTGTTATTCAAGAGCCTGTGCTATGTGATAAAGAAAACAGGTTTAATATTCTCTGTAATTAAACTGAAAATCTGGGTATGGATACCAATAAAGAAGCTGGAGTAGATAATGAAGACATGGGTGACAAGAATGAGAAAGAAGATGGAGAAATTATTGAAGATGTTAATGAAACTACTACTCTTCCAATCACAGCAACTGCTCCAACTCTTAATGTGATCTAATTTAAGCTTCAAAAATAATTGAAGACATTGGGCAATGTTAGTTTACCTTCAAAAACCAAGAAAGGCGAGTTGATCAAAAGGAAAGGTAGTGGGTCCTTACCCACTTCTAATCCAAAATGAGCTCATTTATATTTTGGAATTGTAAGGGGGCTAGAAAAGTTGGGGCCTCCCGGTATTTGAAGGAAATTGTGAAGGAGAATGATGCAATTTTTGTGGGTCTTCTTAAGACTAAAATTTCTTCTATAGATCCTTTGGAGTTTAAAAGATTCATAGGAGACATGTGGGATTTCTATTTATTTCCAGCAAGAGGATTGTCTGGTGGCATTATGGTATGGTGGAGGTCGGATTTGGCCTTGTTTTATGTTATGGAGACTTCTAACCAGCTAGTAGTGGGAGAATTGAACATTGCAAACAAAATCACTTGGGTGATAGCCACAATCTATGGTAGCACAGATAGTTGTGAGAGAAGAATCTTATGGAGCAAATTGGAGAAATTTTCATCCTCAAAACTTCCTATGGTCATGGGAGGTGACTTCAATTGTATTTTATCCCAAGATGAAAAAAAAAGAGGCAAAAAATTATTTTGTCACAAGGAGCTCAAGACATGTATTCATTCATGAGAAACTATGATTTTCATGATACTAGATTTATTGGTCCCAAATATACATGGTGCAATAATAAATCTGGTAATGCCCGTATCTTAGAAAGGTTGGATCGGTGCATTCTAAACTGTGAGGCTTTAAATTATCTGGAGGTTGCGGTTGTAAGGCATTTAGCTCGTATTGCATCAGACCATTATCCTATTATGTTAAGAATATCATCTCCAATTGTTCAAAAAAGATGTAATCTGAAGTTTGAAGCTATTTGGTTATCATATCCAGCTTCTCACTCTATGTTTTGGTTTGCTTGGAATAAGTCATCAGGAGAAAATGCATATGTAAGTTTGAATAACAAATTCAGATGGTCTTTAAAAGCTTTATTTTTTTGGAATAGAGCTAAACATAGAAGCTTAACTGAGTTGAAAAACTATTTAAAGAAGGATATTATGGAGCTCCAAGAAGAAGAATCAACTGTTGGTGGTATTTCTGAATAGAAAACTGTTTTGCTGAGATCCAAAGTTCGGGATATGAATTCTACGCTTGGACGTTTATGCACTTGGTGGAAACAAAGATCCAAAATGCAATGGCTTAAAGATGGTGATATTAATTCTAAATTTTTCCATGCAGCTGCAACAACAAGGAAAAATGGAAATTGGATCAACCAAATCAAAGATGATACGAGTTTGCTGATGGAAAATCACGAAGAAATTATTGAGGTGTTTTTTAATTTCTTCAAAAACAAGTGGAGAAATAGAGAATGCTCCTTAGATGATTGGCCTTCACCTTCACATTCAAAAACCATTGAAGCTGTTGATTTTAAAATGCTGGACAGAGACTTTTCTAGAGAAGAACTAGAGGAGGTTGTCAAGAAGCTAGGTTCTAACAAAGCTCCAGGAAGAGATGGAATCACTTATTCTTTCATCAAAGCTTATTGGCATATTATTCATAATGATGTGTGGAATGCCATTGATTATTTCTTCAAAATAGGTTCCATGTAAAATGATTGGAAAGAAACTAATGTGGTGCTCATTCCTAAGGTAAAAAATCCTCTACTACCTTGTAACTACCGGCCCATTAGCCTTTGTAATTCAATTTATAAAATTGTGGCCAGCATGTTAGTAAATAGAATGATTAATTTATTTCCCAAGATTATTTCAGAGGTTCAATATATTTGTAAAAGGGAGACTTATGTCGGACCAAATTCTTCTTGCTCAAGAAATATTTCATAAATTTAGATTTTCTAAGTCTAAAAAGGGATATGTTTCTATCAAAGTTGATATGGAGCAAGCGTATGATAGCATGTGCTGGCCCACACTTAATCAAGTGATTGAATGGTTTGGATTTCCTATAAGATTTTTATATCTTATTATGGAATATGTTATGAATCCAAAATTTTCTATTTTGATCAATGGCAATTACTCAAATTGGATTGAGTCTAAATGTGGATTTAGGCAAGGATGTCCACTTTCTCCCTACCTCTTTATCATGTGTTCCCAACTGCTATCTGAAGAATTCTCTAGAAAAGGAGGTAGAATTGGTATGAAAATCTCTCCAAATGCTCCTTTGATCTCTCACCTTATGTATGCAGACAACATAATCATTTTTTCAGAAGCTAATAAAAAAAGCTTGAAGAAAGTTATTGTCATCTTGAAGAATTACTGTAAGTGGACTGGGCAATTGGTGAACTCAAGCAAGTCTTCATTGCTGTTTAGTAAATCTGTCTCTAGAAGTTTGGTCAAGAATTTATCCAAAATGCTGAACTTAAAAGTGGTGAAGGAGCTGAATTTTCTGGGAACAAAGATTGTGTTAAGAAGACATGTCAAATCAGATTTTAACTATTTGATTGACAAAGCTACTGCTAAACTGAATATGTGGGAAAATAAGTTTATTTCTCTAGCTGGAAAAATAGTTATGTTAAATGCCTCTTTTCTTTCCTTGATGATTTTAGTATCTACTCACTCTCTTGTTCCTTTGAGTATTTTAAAAGAGGTAGATAAATTGTGCAGAAATTTTTTATGGAATAAAATAGATGGGAGTTTTGGTATTCATTATGTATCTTGGGATGTAATGTGCAAACCAAGAAGCAAAGGAGGTAGAGGGGTGCAGTCGGTGCTGGAGAGAGTTGGTCCTCTGATGGCCAAATTGGCGCTCAACTTTATTTCAAATCCAACTTCTTTGCTGAACAGGACATTAATCTCTAGATATGGGAATGATCTTTGGGATGGTGGAAATAGATGCAATTCCTCTTCAACTTGGAAAATTATTTTGAATGGTGCAAAATTCTTGCATCCTCTTATGAGATGGAAGATCTGTAATGGTCAAAATGTGAATATCATTAATGATGTATGGATTATGGATAAATGCATAAGCAAATGGCCTACTTTTACTTCAGTTTTAGATCAACATTGCTATAATCTCTCAGCATTTATCCGAAATGGAGAATGGAATGTTGACAAGCTAAAACAATATTTTTGTTTGCAACTTGTAAACTTAATCAGCCATGTCCCTATCTATTCTATAATTGAAAGAGATTGTATGGAATTTATTATCAAATGTTCAGGAAAGTCAGTTGCTGCATTATATTTTGAGAAAACAAGAGAAGATGACACGGAAGTCTTAAACTGGAGCCGGATTAAGAAACTAAACTTAAGGCCACAAGTTCAATTGTTTTGGTGGTGTCTTTGCATTAATGCTTTACCTTCTAACTGTTTTCTTCATTATAGAGGGATTATTGAATAATAATGGCTGCCCGAGGTTATGTCAAGGTATGGAAGATTCTGAGCACATAGCTTTGAAGTGTGACATGATCAAAAAAAAGTGTGAGAAGCTGGAAAACTGGAACTTTCGAGTGCCTGTTTCAAATTCTATGGAAGAATGTATGAGTGATTTACTAAATCTCTTGGTACACAATCCTCTCATTGGGAATCTGTATTATTCATTGATATTTTGTTGTTGGAAAAGCAAAAACAAAATCATTCATAGTGGTAATGAAGATAGTTGCTCTTTCATTGCAGCTAATGCATTAAACTATGCAATTGGATCCCTTCAAAACAATCCAGTATGGGAGAACAGGGAAGCTAATCAGTACAATGTGCTGAGAAAGTCCTCTTGGCTTCCTCCACCTCCTGGCTGGATTAAATGCAATGTTGATGATTCTCTATCCAATAATAATTTAGCCAGATTTGGAGGTGTATTCAGAGATGACAAGGGAAGATTCTTTGGAGCATTCAGTTTTAGCCTTACTCATTGGAATATTGCTTAAGTTGAAATAATTTATATTCTTTGTTTATGAAGTTATGTTCAAGATTGGATGCTTGATGCTAAAGGCTTTATGATTGAAGGAGACAATCATAATGTTATACTTCTTTTTTAGAGGGCTTTTCAGAATAATTTTATTTTAGAAGAATATCTAAAACCGAAGGATTTAGATTTTCTTAAAGGTTTTAAGCAAGTTATTTTTCCTTTTTCTAGAAAAGAATGTAATAAGTTAGCCGATGTTTGTGCTAACTTTGCTCTACGTTTAGATTTTTTTGGCAAGATCTGAGTGATATTAGCATTCCTCCTTTTCTTCATTTGTTGAAGGAGGAATACATTTGTACTTAGTTTCTTTAATAAGAATTGCTCATTGCATTTTCTCAAAAAAAAAAAAAAAAAAAAAAAAAAACCATCCCACAACACTTGGGAAGTGATTTTTATATAAAAAGGTAAATATTGCCTTCTTAGAGTTGAATGCAACTAAGGCTTGATGATCACAGGTAGAACTAGCCCTTTTTTTATATATTGGGCAAAATGTTAGTAATTAAATAGTGTAATATTTAAATTATTATTATTGTTATTAATTTATTATTATTATTATTATTATTATGTTTAAAATTAGTATTTTTGGAGAAAAACAACAAGAATTGGGCAAAATGGTAGATTGATGGTGGGTAAACTCCTCGAAAATTAAAATGATCTTATAAAGAAAAAAAAATTTAGGGAGGTCATTTGCCCACTCTGGAGCCAATGTGATTCTACCCTTGGCTTGATCAAATTAGAGTGGTTGAGAATGGTCAATCCTAACCTATCTTCTTTTTTTTTTTAATCCTAACCTATCTTATAATTGTGTAGCACTAGAAACTTTGCACATTGAAAAAACAATCTGCTATAAATACAGTTTGTTATCATATAATTTTCCCTCATATATTTTGGACTTTTGTTTAAGAACTAATAATACACATTAATAAATATGGTCATATTTTCTTAAATAAAAAATTAAAAAAAGAGAAGCTTTACAATCCTTCCCAAGTTATTATAGTCCAATGTTGTTCTAAAGATTATGTAGTTTGTTTTATGTGTACTTTATACAACAACAATTATAACAACTAAAACATCAAGCCTATATCCCATTACTTGGGGTCAGCTATAAGATTTTTTTCTCCATTATGTACTATTAAGAGTCAAATTCTCATTTAAATCTAATAAAAAATATGACTTCTAATACTTTCTAACCAAGACTTTTTAGCTTTACTTCTACCTTTCTCAACATAGGCCAGATCTAATACAACAACTCTCCTAACCGGGTAATTGAAAGGCCGATGTTTTATGTAACAAAATCATCTAAGGCTTCTCTCTCTAATGTTATCTTCCACTTGAGCTCCTCTAACCTTTTCATGTATATACTCATTTCACAATATTGTCTCTAAGAGTAAAGCCACTCATCTACTTGAGCATCTTGTATGCTTCTCTTTTAATGGCCAACATTCTATGCCATAAACCATTACAAGTTTCACCATCATTTTATAGAATTTTCCCTATTTTAGGGGTTCTTTTCTATCACATAGCATGTCTGATGCTTTTCTTTACTTCAACCATCGATGTTAAATTCTACTAATAATATCCCTATATCCATAGGACTTCACCTAAGGTTTCTATGAGCTAGGTTATCTATGGAAAAATATATTGTGCCAATAGATTTTCTCTATATTTCTATAATCAAATTTGCTTGGCTAACAATTTAATATTTTGAAAGATAGACTGATATTTCACTATCAATTTAATAATAAAAATAATTTTTTTTCATATTCACACTTAAGCATAACGAATGTACAATTGATCTTAAAAGATAAAAAAATATTCAACTATCATTTTAAAAATGAAATTAACCAAGGATAAAACTTAATCAACATTTAAAAATTTTCTCATACTTTAACAAACTAAAGCAAGTTTTTTTTACTAGGTTCTAGGACCCCCATAATGGCATGCATTTATGGTTAATTACATTTAAGATAAAATGAGAAAACTCTCAATTAAAGTGGTGACTAAACTCCTTTATATTAATAAAAATTTGATCAAGGATTTTTTTGAGATCAACCTTTCGATTGGGAAAGTTCAAAGCCTGAGCACTTCTTTATGGGTCAAAGGATGAAAGGTAGCGAGTGCTTGAAATTTTGGGAAACACAAAAACCCTCTAACTTGTTATAGGGTTTAGATTTACTATTTAGATATGAATTGAATTTAGAGTTTATGTTTACAATTTAATGATAAGCAAATAACCTTCTCCAGGGGAAATGTAAGAATTATGCAAAAGTGCAATACTAGACTTGTGTTTTCTCAGAGTGGATAGCCAGCCTAACCCCCTTTTTGATTTTATAATACCATGGTTTTCAAGTCAAATGTATGCAAGTTAGAGAGGCTATTTACTTTAGGAATAAATAATTTTGATTTAAACTTTAATTAAGAATTTAGAAGATGATATTGCTTAAAATGTACCTAACTAATGTAATTTAAAATAATTTTATACTAGACTCTAAATTTTTAAAATGCTACTAATGCACACTAAATGACCAGCTTTCTAAGAAAAATCTAGCATTATAACGGTCCTATACAAACATTATTATCAGACTTGACCACATTACATAGGTTGTTCTTTCTTATTATAGGCTTGTGTGAGTTGGTTTGTGTACATAGTTGAATTTTGAATTGCATGCCATGAATGTAATTTATAGGCAAAGGAGTTGGGGTGTAAGAGTATAAAGAACCACAACATCCTAGGAACCTAACATGTCCAAACAATATATATATATATATATATACAATGCCAAGAAACCTAGAAAAAGCTTAAAATTTTAATCTCTATTGTTTACAATCTATGCTATTGTATGAATCTGCATGAATGAATGTATAAGTTAAAAGCAAAGTAAAGTACAAAGCAGGATTTGCATAAAGTAAAAGTGACCAAGCTCCACCAGCATAAGCTTAGATTTCTACACCTATACAATGATGCAAGTCCTTATAAATATAAATTTGTTAGTTAATGTCTTTAATATCTTCTAATTTTTTGGCTATGTATATGTACAATATAAATAATTCTCAAAGAGACGAACTTCAAATGAAGAAGAATTTATTTTTGACTTCTACTCTATAATCAATTACATTTATACTTTCAGAACTCTTTGCACTTTGAAACTCTATTTATATTTACTACTTAAAGTAAAATGACACTGCTCCTATAGAGATTAGTATCCAAAAAAAGTGCGTAATGTGTATATATAATCATTTACTTGATATCAAGAGTGCAATGAAAGTAAATGATCACATCATCATGTATTCACTCGAATAATAACAAACAACATTAAGTGTAAGAAAGTAAACATAATAACCTAGCCAAAATTAGAGTAGTTTGTTCTATTAAGCAATCTAAAGTGTGTGCTAAGCTGTGTAATTTTGATATATCCTATATTAATTAATGAGTGATGTTCTCTATAAGGTAAATTTATTTGTTAAAGGTCAAAAGATTTAATTTAACTTTAAATATAATTGTTTCAATGTTTTTATTTATAACATTCAAATATTTATGTTCATTTACTTTATTTCATAAGGAATCCTATTAATTAACATTTTCAAAGTGCTTGAAGTTATTATATAAGAAGTCCTAGACTTATAAATAAATGCATTTATTTCATTCCTAAGGATAAAGCAAACACTAAGTTCATTTCTTGCATCATCTGCTCTGAGACAAGAGAAAGTCTTTTATATTTTTTGAATTTCTTGCGGGCTTTTTTCGTTCTCACCGCTATGGCGGTCGATGATCATTGGAGTTGTATGTTGGTTTCAACTTCTTGGAAAAGGATGACCATTAGTAGATCCTTCTTGATCATCTATAGTCATTGAATCGAAGGCTTCCATTGGGAAGGTTTCCAATAGATCATTTTTGAATGATGGTACAAGATATAATGTTTGGCATGATAATTCCTTAGTTATTCAAGATGTTTCTAATGACGATGTTAGCATATTGTTAAGTCAATTCCTTGTGTTGGGAAAGGAAAGGAAGTATTGGTGGAAGATGTGCTTTTGGAGAAATCTGGACTTCAATCTATGTGTGACCTAAGTTTTATTGAAAATAGAGATACCTCATCTCTAGCAAATCTTGTTGGAAATGATTCTTGTATGAGTCATGAACTAATAATTGATGTTGTAGGCAATCCCAACTCAATTTTTGGGGTGATTGAATTCATGTAAAATGTTATTCATAATAAAAGTTATTTTCTTGGTGGTTCAAATATAGTTACAGAATCTAATATGGGTAATGTTATTCTAGATAGTATAGATTCAACCTAATGTGTGGAGGAGATCGATTCATCATAAGGCGATTGAACATGTTGTTAGTAGTGAGATTTTAGAAGATGTTATTACTGTCAAGTTGAATTTGTGGTAGAGCTTTCCAATATCCAAAAATTAAATAATGCTCTTGATCTTAAAGTTTTTGGAAAGAATAATCCTTTTCATATCATTGGTAATAAATTATATACGTAGGTAGTGGAATCAGTTTGGTAGATTTTAGTTAACTATATTAAGAATGGATTGGGTGTTATGATCATTCCAATCAACAAAATCTATGGATGTTGTGCTAAGTGGAGGACCATGGTATGTTGGGAGACATCTATTTAGTTTGGATAAATGGTCATTTAGTTTTTCTATTATGTCAATGAAAGGATTGTCGGGTCTAGTTTGGATCATATTGCCTCATGTACCATTGCAATGTTGGGATAAATCTAATATAATATGAATTGCATCTAGAATTTGTTATCCTTTGTTGTTGGATTCTCAAATATTTAATTGGGGAAATAGAGAATTTGTTTGAGTGTGTGTACAATTAAATCTTGAAAGCGAACTTCCTACTAGAGTTTGGGTGGATGGGTTTCATAGTCATTTTTTCCAAAAGATTCAGTACGAGAAAGTCTCTAATCTTTGTTTTAATTGTGGATGGATTGGACACTTTAAGAATTCGTGTACCTCTAATAATAAGATTGATTCTAATATTCAACAAATTGATGTTCCACTACAGAAAATTCATACATTACTGGCGGTGTTTTCCGACGATTAATGGTAGATTTTTGTTGGTTTTGTAATAAACTGTCAACTTTTCAGCAGTTCAAAGATTATAGGAAAATACTGCGTAGAGACCGATTTCCAGCGATCTCTTTCTGGTTGTTTTAGTCACCGATGACTTTCCAGCAGTCGAGACTGACGGTAATTTCTGGTGATCATAATGTCGTTGACCGCCGGTTAGTTACCGACGGCATTTCAGCTGTCAAAAATATTAGTAATACCGGCGGCCAAACCGCCGGATCATCGCCAGTTGAACACCAACGATAGCCGGTAAACCGCAGGTTAATCTCCAGCAGCTTACCGGCCAGACCGCCATAAATACATGAATTTCTTGTAGTGTTCTACAATAATCTATTAAGGAGAAGATGAGTGATGAATTTTGTAATGAGAGTTTGATCTTATGGGCCTTTCTTACAAGTGAGGTATGTTAAGTAAGTGTTAAGAAACCCAATTAGAAGAAGATTTGAGTTTAAACATAAATATGCATTTATTAAGAAACCTGATTTGAAGAATGTTGGTCACTCTATGTTACTTAAGGGAATTGGTACTTCTCAAGGCAAGGTTGTTCAGGATGAAATTTCTAAAGTTTCAACAAAACATGTTATTTTCCCAAATGATAAGGATCCTTCAACGTCTGCAAATGAGCCTATTTTGGCTGTTGAATCTCAAACCAAGTTGGATGTTTTCTCACAAATATGATTGTTGAAACTAATGTGACTATTTCTAATATATTATTTAATGCATCTATTTGGAGTCCTGTTTGCGATTCAATATCAATTATGAAAGAAAATATTTAGAAGATTTGAGACTTAAATGTTCTCAAGTCCCAAAAAAATTTTAGTGCTTAAAATTTTCTTTTCTCCACGGCATTTGGCTGGGAGTTATGATGAAATATTTATCAAAGATACCAAATCTGGTATTTATTGTTCTGACTTATCCAGTAATATAGGTATATGTTCAGATAAACATTTTGCTCATGATTGTTCGGTTATAGTCACTAAATCTTCCTTGGGATTAAGTGGTATGAAACCTATTTCTATTAAAATAAGGATTAATAAGGAATTAAGTAGATTAGGTCCTATTGAAGACTTTCCTAGGAAGAGGAAAGTAGATGGATGTGAGAATGATATGGGTGGGACAATTCATATTCTTTTCATTAATGTCTTCTATAGCATTCTTGAATTCTAGGGGGAACTAGGAAGGTGTACGCCCTTTATTTGAAAGAATTTGTAAAATTACATTATGTTTTTTATTGGTATTTTGGAAACTAAGTTATCATTTCTTGATAGAGAGGATGCAAAGAGATTAATTGGGAATACATGGGATTCATCATCATCATGCTAATCTTACATTTGTTTGTATTTTTGTTTTTGGGAATAAGTTTAATACTTCATTTAATATTATTGATTTATATAATCAATGTGTAATTGGCAAGATGATAACTCATAAGTTTGGAGAATGGACAGTTGCCTTTGTGTATGGGAATAAGAATTTTCATTTGCAAAGATCTTTATGGGATAGGATTGAAGTTGTAAATCTTAAGGATGTTCCTGCTATGGTTGGTGGGGATTTCAATTGTAAAATTAGTATTGATGAAAAGAGGGGGGTAAGAAGTTTTCTATGTCTTAAGGTCCTTAAGAAATAAAAAATTTTATGGCTAGGAATGATTTCCATGAAGATAGTTGTATTTATCCACATTATACCTGGTGTACTAACAAGGAAGGTTCAGCTCGTATTATGAAAAAGTTGGATAGATATTTATTGAATTTTGAAGATCTTAATTGTATTCCTCTCACTATGGTTAGGCATGTTGCTAGAGTGGCATATTGTCATTGTCCCATTGTGTTGAAGTTGGATAATTCAAATGTAAATCGAAATAGATTTCTCCAGTTTGAAGATGGTTGGTCTTCATGTCTTGCTTCATTTGGTATTATTAAAAAAGTTTGGGAAAAGGACTTTGGTAATTTGGTGAAGGTTATTCAAAGAAATTTTATAAGATCATTATGAGTTATTTACTTTTGGACTAAGAATAAACTCAATGAATTAGTTTTTTTCAATAGATGATCTTCAAAAATATATTCTTCAGTTGTAAGAGGAGAAAGGTTTGGTGGGTTTTCTTGATCTAGATAAATTACTCTTGTTGCGTTGTATGTTACATGAGCTGAATGTCACATTAGCTCAATTATCCACTTGGTGGAGACAAAGACAAAAGGCTAGGTAATTTGAGGAAGGTGATTCCAATACTAGGTTTTTTCATGCTAACGCTACTACTAGTAGGAATGGAAATATAATTTTTTTAATTAAAGATGTTGATGGAAGATTAAATCAGCCAAAAGAAGTGATGTCAGTAATTTTCATTTTTTTCAAAGCAAATGGTGGGAGAGAACTTGTTCTTTAGATAATTGGCCTAGTTTTATTTTGGATAACAAAGTTCATAGTTCTTTAGAACCTTTGTTTGAGGCTGATTTCTCTCAAGAAGAGATGTGAGAGGTGGTGAAAATTTTGAGTTTGAACAAATCACCTGGCATTTATCGTGTTACACATTCTTTTGATACATCATATTGGAGTATTATGAAGAATGATTTCTGGAAAGCTTTGATGGAGTTTTTTTCAAAAATGATGTTTTCCTTTAAGTTGGAAGGATACTTTGAATATGCTTATGCCAAAGATTTAGAATGCTAAGGATGTTGATAAGTTTAGACCTATTAGCTTATATCAAATCACTTGTAAAGTTGTTTCCATAATGATTCTTAATAGGTTAAAGTGGTTTATTCCCAATCTTATCTCTAAAGAGTAAGTTACATTTGTTCTAGATAGATCAATGTCATGTCATAATGTATTAGCTCAAAAAAATATATCTAGACTTAGACACTCTACCTCTAAAAAAGGTTTAATGGCTTTGAAGCTTGATATAGATTAAGTATATGATAGTATGTGTTGGTCTTATCTTTTCTATATGCTAAAGTGTATGGGAATGCCTTCTAAAATTTCAAATTTGATGATACAAAGTGTGTCTAACCCCCAAATTTATATTCTTGTCAATGGTTGTAGAGCTAAGTAAATAAATGCTAAATCTAGTTTTAGGCAAGGATGTCCTCTATCACATTATCTATTTATTATGTGTGTAGAATCGCTTTCCAAGTTGTTTTAACAAAGAGGATCTCGATTGGTATTAGAGTTAATCCTAAAGCCAAACTAATATCACATCTTCTTTATGCAGATGATGTGTTTGTTTATCCATCGGGAACTAACTGACGAACATGTTTGGCATTTTATCCACCAGTACTTATGACATAATTTTTTTACCATAAACACAATACTATTTCATCTCATCTTCATTTCCAGTGGATATTCTACTAGAAATCTCTAGAAACCCATACAAAAAAATGCCCTCCCTCACATGTTTTATACTACACAACCATCCTACATAAATGATATACACATATCATATTCACTTTTAAACATTGAACATAAACACTAAAGCTACATGCATGCAATAACAAATTTGATCACAAAAGGATATTGAACAATCACCAAACATTTTAAAAATAAACATAAAGTTTTTTACACAATTAAAAAAGGAAAATAAAATATACAAACGTAGAAATGAAATGCCGACATAGAACAAAAATGTTTAGAAATAACAAAAAATTGATGGAGGGTTTTTGTCTGGTAATATTTCGGCGGTTTATCCGTCGAACTACCCGCTATTAATTTACCGGTGGAATATATTCTGGTTACACCGCCCCTACTACTAGCGGATATAATACTGCCGAAAAGTCTTGCGGTAATGCCAGTTTTTCCTATAGTGAATAGTGTTTATGGTACTCAATTTAGAAGTGACAAAAGACCAAGCCTTTCTGAATTACTTAGTTCATATGGGTCACATTATATATATATATATATATATATATATATATATATATATATATATATATATATATATATATAATATATATATATAATATATATATATATATAAATATATATATATATATATATATATATATATATATATATATATATATATATATATATATATATATATATATATATATATATATATGTGGAGCATTGCATCTATAGGATTTGGGCGCCCTTTCCCTTGTATATTCTTTATGTTTATAGGTTGGGTTCTTAAGGGAATATAGGGAAGAGCAGTGTCTCCCCATTTTTATAATAATAAAAGAAAATAAAAAATTTTAAGACTATCTTTAGGGATATAGGGGAGGGGAGTAGTCAGCCTAGACTAAGCTTTCAGCCCTCAGGACACTAGGTCAAGAGTTGTCTGACCTTAGGGATTAGGTTGTTAAGATGCTTAGTTATATTAAAGAGTGTATGCAGTGGAAATAGGGGATGTGCTATGAAATATATTATATGATGAAAATGCAATAATGATGGTATTAGTACGCTTCAAAGTTTAATGAAGCACTAGTTGGGATGTTTACGATATATTAGTTATTTAAAAGTCCAGACCAACAAGGAAGATCAAGGGATCAACATTCAGCTCGAACTTCTAGCAAAAAATGATGACCGATCCGTAGGTAAAAAAATTGGCTTGAGCGTCCGAATAATCAACAGAAATAAGCAACCACCCAAAAAACCTACAAATAAAAAACTTACAGACTAAAAGAGTGAGAATATAGTTAAAAATACACAAGATAATGCCATTGACCCAGTCAAAATTAGTAATCGAGCAGCCATCATAAATCTTAAAATCTACAAAGGTTTGGACATGCAGCAACCATAACAATTTTCTCACCAGATTATAATACAAAAGTCTACCCAACAGGTCATGGAAGAAAGGAAGAAAAGTCCCCAGCAGGTTATAGACCTGCCGTAACTTAGAAACATAGCCCCAAATACCAGCTATAGTAACCATCCAATTTTGACCCCAAAAACACCAACAGTTAGGATCAGAATTCAAAATGTAAAAACTCCAGCATAAAGTAAGAAAACCCTCCATCTCAGTAAAGAGCTGAGAAATTAAGCCCCAAACAACAAAAAAATTAAAATACCATTTATGGCCCCAGACACAAGTCCACATAAAATAAAAATGAACAAAAGCAGACACATCAAAAGGATCCAGATTATCAATACTATAAATGTTGAAGGCCCAAAATAAAATAAAATAGTCATTATCGAACGAATGCCAGCACAGACAACAAAAATATAAAAACCTCCACTAGATCCATCTCCATAAAGAGAAAGAGAAAAAACAAAGTAAGCAGAAAACCTGCCACTTCCACATATACCACCATCTATAGTTTAAAAAAGAACTAGAAAAATGCCTACCATCCAAAAAATAAACCTATCAAACATTACGAATATAAGGTAAGCCAGCTTTATCCAAATTAATCATACCTTTCAACATTGGTTGTAATCTCTGGATATCAAACTCCTCGTAATTATTAATATAACAACCCTTTTTTGCTAACCAATCCGTACAGATGTTAGCTTCCCGATAAATATGAGAAATATAATAATTGATAGAGGTAAGGGAAATCTTAATTTTTCTAATAAAATAATGGTTTTGAGGATTACCCGGCACAACATTGGTAATAATCTGTACTAGAAGCATAACATCCACCTCAATCCATATAAAGGTAATACCCATCCTGATACAGATTTCCAGTCCATATTATAAAGCCATAAGCTCAGCCAAAATAACATTGGAACACTATAAAGGGGCAGTATAAGCAGCAAGAAAACACCCCAGATGATCCCTAATAATTCCACCGGCACCAGCACAATTAGGCCCAATAGACCCATCAAAATTCAGCTTAACATAAGGTGATTTGAGTTAAATCCACTTAACAATCTTATCAACCGAATTCAGAGCCCGAAAACTCGTTGGAATTCCAAAAGTAGTGGCCATATCCATGAAGTTTGAAAGTTCTTAAGAGAAATTAAATTGGAGTAGAATAGCAAAATTTTATGTCTGGCATTTGAAATAATTTGAGAAGCATCCATTTTGAGATCATTATGGTTACCCTCGTTTCTAGCTTTCCAAATATACCAAAAAATAAAAATAGGAATCAGATTAAAAATATGACCTTTAGAAGCATGCACCCAATGCTCTAAAATAGAAAAGACATTATTATGCTGGGTAACAAAAATTTTATTGGCAAGACTACTGAAATAAGACCACACTTTATGGGCAATATTACCATTCACGAAAAGATGATCAATACTCTCAACATTAGAACAGCACAAACATTTGGAAGGAAGGTTAAAACCTTTTTTTAGAAGCATAACATATACCAGAAGATAACCTCTAAGACATCTACAAACAAGAATAGAATAAGAAATAGGATAGTTTTTATGCCAAATAGCAAAACAAATATGCTATTTTTCAATTTTGATTCTAAAAGTTTCTGAAACATCTTTCAACAAAAATTTACCAGAAGAAGAAAGCGTGAAAAGCATTTTATCTTTGCATTGACCTTGTAAGGGAATATTCAAAATAATCTCCACTAAAGCAGAAGGAACCACCTCCCTAAGCTTGGTTACATTCCAACTATTATTAGTAATAAAATTTGAAACTTTAACATTTTCAATCGAGTGCGTATTAAGGAAAGAATCAATAGAAGAAGGCCCCAACCAGTTATCTTGCCAGAAAAAAACATCACCTTTTCCCAAGCCCCATTGAATAAACTGTTTAGCTTCCCATTTTATGTTACACAATCTTCCATATCATAGAATCAGCATTTTTGTAAAAACATAAAGGCAGATGCATATTATTGCAATACTTAGCATTCATATAGCGAGCCCATAAACTAATATTAGCTCTAAAAGAAAACCACAATTTATGGGAAAAAGCTTTAGCAGTATCAAATAAGTTTTTGCAGCCTAAACCCCCTTTGATCAATACACCATAGATCTTACCCTAAGAAGACCAACGTATACCATTGCTATTGTACTTAGAACCCAAAAAAAAATTTGTTTATCATCCTGTCTAATCTAGTGCAAGTAGAAACTGAAGGAAGTAAAGTATGAAACAGATAAATAGGAATAGAATTTAACACCGATTTGATCAGAACCAATCTTCCACCATAAGACAAAAAAATTTGAAGACCAATTAGATAATTTTTTATGAAATTTAGTAAAAATATCTTCAAAAAGAAATTCCCTCTTTTTACCTTTATAAATGGGAGTGCCCAAATAAGTTATGGGCAAGTTCTTAGACTGGAAACCACAAACTCTTTGAATAGCATTAACTCTAATTTGGTTAATAGATTTGCCCACAATAAACGTGCTTTTGTCTTTGTTAAGCCACTTTGGTTATCAAAATTGATAAGGAAATTGATTAACACTTTTATGTTATTAATAGAGCCATTAGAAAAAAAGATAAAATCATCAGCAAAGCTAAGATGTGATATAGAGAAACCCCTTATAGTGCAAAAATTTAGGTTAGGGTTTCTCACATGTAAATCATCCAAACTCCTAGAAAGATATTCCATCGCAATAATGAAAAGTGTAGGAGAAATTGTATCACCTTGCCTTGAACCTTTGGAAGATTTAAAAAAGCCATGATTCCTACCGTTAATAATAATAGAAAAATAACAATATTTAATACTATTTTTATAAGCGAAATAAAATAATCATTAAATCTAAATAAAGATAAAATAGCGTAAAGAACACTCCAGTTGAGATTATCATAAGCTTTAGTAATATCAAGTTTAAAAATAATGTTTCCCCCTTTTACCTTTACATTAATATCATGAGTAAGCTCTTGAGTTAAAAGAACAATGTCAAAAATACTTCTTCCCTTGACAAAACCAGTCTGATTATAAGAAATAATTTTAGGAAGGATATTAATCAGTCTATTGGCAATGATCTTAGAGTTAAGCTTGCTAAGAAAGGTACAAAGGCTAATCGATCTAAAGTCATTCCAATGATTGGGCCCATCTTTTTTAGGAATGAGGACATTGTTGGTAGAGAAAAAAATTTAGGATAAGAATTTCCCGCAAAAAAATCTTTCACAGCTTCAATCACATCCACAAAAATAATATCCCAATTTTTTTTAAAAAAATTAGTTGAGAAACCATCAGGACCCGCAACTGCATCACCATTAAGGCCATTAATAATATTGAAAATATCTTCTTCAGAGGGGATTTGACAAAGTAAATTGTTATCAATATCATTAATAAGTTTAGGAATAATATGAGGATTACTTATAGGAGAGCACACACATTGGCTATTAAAAATATTCATGAAATGATCAATGTCAGACTTACAAATCAAATCATCCGAGATAATTAAGCTACCATCATTATTAACAATTTTATAAATCTGACTCTTAATTCTCTTCTTATTACCCAAATTTGGTATTCCAATCACCATCCATAAAAAATTTAGCATTAGACTTTTGTTTCCAAAAAGATTCTTCCTAGAGTTGCAGTTGAAAAAAATTCTCCTTGGCTTGATTAAGATAATTAAGATTATTAAAATCAGGATTATTCAAAATAAATGTTATCTAATTCAGTGACTTTCAACTTAGCTTCTTCAATATTAGAAAAAGATATTTTTAAAAACATTTTTGTTCCACCATCTCAAAAATTGTTTAAGTCTACTCAGCTTAGCACATAATCTAATAATGCCAGTGATGTTATTATCAGGGTACACAGAGGCACACCATTTAGTATCAACCACATTTATAAACTCAGCATGAAACAACCACATATTCTAAAATCTAAAAGCATAAGAACCAATATGACTAATATTATTAATTTTCAACAGAATAGGAGCATGATCGGAAAGGGTTCTACTTAAATGTTCAACATTAGACATAGGAAAGTCAGCAATCCACTCATTATTGAAAAGAATTCTATCTAATCTTTGCCATAAATTAGCTCTATTCTAGGTGAAAGAGCTCCCATAAAAGCCAATATCATTCAAATTGCAATATTTAATCATAGAGTTAAAATATTCCATAGCTTTTGTGTTGGGAGGATTACCTCCAACTCTTTCAGAAGCATTAGAAATAATATTGAAATCACCTCCCACACACCAAGGACCAATAATATTAGAAGCAAAGTTATTTAATTAGTCCCAAAGAGTAATACGATTCATTCTAGTGCAGGAGGCATACACAAAATAGGCATAACAGCTAACATTAAATAGACTAATATAATAATGAACAACTTGAGATAAATCATCAATAATATTTAAAGATATGGCATTGTTCCACATAATCCAAATTTTATTAGAGCAATTAGCATAGTACTTAGAGAAACCCAAAAATTTAGCAGTAGAAACAATTTTATCATTAGCAATGAAATGTTCAATTAAAATAAGTAAATAAATATTATGAATTCTACAAAGGTTGCTGACTCTAACCTTAGAGTCCTTACCACCAATCCCTCTCACATTCCAAATGAGAGCCTTAATCATTGCAATCTTTTGAAGAAGCTTGAGCTCTTGTAGATCTCGGAGTGGCAGGGTAAGACATTTTTAGCTTGCTTACCTTTCTTTTCAGTAACCTTAGTGAAACTGTCCTCTTGAGAACTTTTAGGAGCATCTTTTTCATGATTAGACAAAGAAGAAGTTTCTTGATTAACATTTATATTTTCAATACAAAAGGAGGGTGGAATAAATTCACCTTCTTCACAAGCCTCATTGGAATCACTTCTATTACCCAATAAAATAGTTTCCTTTAACCTTTTTTCTTTTGAATTCGAAAGCACACAAGGTTTGAAAATATTAGGATTTTCCAACTCATTAAACATAGATTCAATAGAAACAAAAATAGTAGGGTCAGTGTCAGCTTCATTACTTGTGACATTCAAATTTTTTCTAATCTTATCATTTAAAGCTTCTACACTTGTTTCCTGACCATCATCCACAAAAAGCCTTATATTTTCTAAAGTTCCTTCCTCAGAATTTTTGATAATCATATCTAAGTTATGAAAAGTAGGTAGTAGTTCCACCTGGTTCTCTTGGGTCCCAACATTATTATCTACCACAGGCACATAAATTGTTTGATTTTTGGTGGATCCAGGCTTCCCACTAGTCATAACTTTAGATTTTTTTTAAATCTGGGTGAAGCTTAAAAAAATCATTTTGAGCATGACCATGTATTTTACAGTGAGAGCAAAAATCTGGGACTTTTTCAAACTCAGCTTTTCAAACATACCCGAAGGCTTTGGATCCAACCCGAACTTCCTCGGGATGTTTTTTGGAAATATCTACCTCAACAAGAACTCTAGCTACAGAAGGTCAAGTACGAGAAGCAGTATCCTGGTTCGTCTATAGAGGTCTCCCGAAAATCAAACCCAACGTATGCAAAACTTTCTAGTTAAAAAAATAGAAACGCAGGTTTAGAAAAGATATCCGGATCGGAACTATAGAGGATTCTTCCTTAATATCTAAAAAAGGGGTCCATTTCAAAATCCGCATTTAACAATTATAGATGAAATATGAATGCCTAACAAAAACATGACTATAGTCTAGATCGTTTGATAACTGTATAGAAACATGTCGAGAGTCGAGTAATCCAACCGAAAAAAAACTAGTAAGTTTCAACAATGCAAAAATGACGTATAGCATCCAGATTAGGTCTACGTAAACTAAAATTTCCAATCAGTGTAAATTGAAACGGAGAAGCTAATTTTAGGACTTCAACATCAGATAAAAGAACAGCTAGAACTCCATTGAAAATCGTTTGAGTTAAAGATGGAAGATCATCACCTGCAGATGGGCTACCGGAGAGTACCTCTTTGAAAGAACATGATTGAGAAGGAGATTTGGTACCATCACTATCCAGATTAAATAAGCCTTTATTCTTATTCAATACTGGCTCAGAGGCATTCCCCCAGGAAGTAGAGGAAGGAACTCCCACCATGAAAAACTTGCCCAAAATGGGCAAAGAACCCAGAAGTGGAAGCCAAAACACTCAGACCTTAAGAAGGCCAGCAAAGAAATGGGAAAAAATAGTGGCAAAAGAGATCTTAATGAAGGATCTTGATGGAAGCTCTAAATCGCCAGAGCGGCGCGCTAGGGCAACACGGGGTCAGATGAATTACCCAATAAGTAGGATAGTGAAAATGTAATATTTAAATATGAAGATTCATTAGAAGTATGCTATTATGGAACTATACACCCTTATAAATAAACATTAGCTAATTATAATATAGGTTACTTTAAGAAGAGAGTCAAATACTACAGGAAATTTAGCTATTACCGGTGGTTTTCCTAGTTTTACCGGCAGCTTTTTGGCGGTTGTCAAGCCACCGGTAAAACTGGCATCAGAAACTGTTGCCGACGGTGTTTTTTAGGCTGATTATTTCGCCCGACAGCTTTTCGGCGGCCTATGCCGTCGGTTATCAACGGAGTTATTATCGGCGGTGTTTTGAGTGTCCAATCGCCGGAAACCATGCTGATGGCTCACCAGCGGTCAGTGCCGACTGAATTGCTGGCAGTTGTAGCCATCGACATGTCACCGAACAACCGCCGGCCAGCATTGGTAAACCGCCGGTACAATACTGGCGGCTAACCGGCGGTCAGAGCCGATGGCATTGCCGGAGGTTGAAGCCATCAGTGTGTCGCTAGACAACCGCTGGCAGCATCAGTAAACTGCTGGTAAAATACCGGCGATTAAAAGTGATTTTAGCCGTCCCATATCGTCGTTTCCGGTGGCCAAACCACCGGTTAGCCGCCGAAAATTTGTTGCATCAAAAAAAAAATTGACAGCCTCTCCTCTATTTGAGGGAGGTTCACCCTAAACTCTAAACCTGCAGAGAAAATAATAATATAATTTTGGGCAACACGCCACTATAATCCATCACAGTAATTATCAAAAATGTATCATAAATTTAACCATATAAATCAATAAATACAACCAGAGTTCTTAATTCAACCAGAGTTCATCAAACCAAAATTTTAAGTTCAATAAGTTCAACCTGAAAGTTTGTTAGGGATGTTAAGCCCTATAGAACTGGCCTAAGGCTAACCAAGAGGGAGGGGCGTGAATTGGTATTTAAAAAAGTTCTTTAGGCAAAGCACAAATACAAACCAAATCACCATAAAGAAATAACATGCGGAAGAAATAAATGCGGAAGTAGTAAAAACAAGAACACAAGGGTTTATAGTGGTTCGGTCAACTAGACCTATGTCCACTCCCCGGAGGCGCCCTCTGAGTATTGCACTATAATCATGACTCTCCTTTAGTCCCCACAGCTAGGCGAAGAAGCCTTTACAAACACCTCTTTTTGCCACAGCCGGCAAGGCAGAGAACCTTCCTCCTTTCGCTTCCTCCTGAAGCAGGCAGAGAACCTCGATCGCTTACTGGAACTTACCTCTCCCAACCCTTCCAAGGACAAGAGACTCTAGGGAAGAAGAAGTGGAATAATGCTTGGAGCAACCCTTGTGAATCACCTCACAAGCTCCCTCTCACAAGATCCTCTCTCTCTCTCTCTCCCTCTCTCTCTCTCTCCTTTAGGTTTTCTCAGGTCAAGACAGCAGCCAAGGATGTTTAAAAACATTGAACAGGAGCCCTTAAATAGAAGAGCTTCAAGGATCTCATTAATTGCAAGTTGCCGACTATATCGTCCAGGACGATATGTAAATTGTACTGGACGATCAGTACAAATCTCAGAAGATCGGCTATAGAATCACCTTGAATGCAAATTAGACGATTGAAAATTGGCTTGATCGTCCAGGCCGATATCACGATCGTCCCGACCGATCAGTTCAAATCAGAGGAAAATCGTCCAGAGCATCGCCCTGAATGCAAGCTGTCTGATCCATATCGTCCAGGAGTAACTAAGGTTTTTTTATTAGATTGTCCTGGCCGATCCTGCGATCATCCAGGATGATATGATCGTATTAAGCATCCTTAATTACTGCCTTGATTGTCTGATTAATTAAGGCATAATTTGTGAATATCGTCCAGGCCGATCTTAGATCATCCTGGCCGATTACCAAAAATACAGAATACCTTAATTATTTATGTCGGCAATTTCTTTCTGTTTTGAGAATATCATCCTGGCCGATACATGTATCGTCCAGTCCAATTTGCTAATGACGGCTTCCTTAATTAAGAATCCTGAATAGAATCTCTGTTTTAAACTCGATCGTCCAGGCCGATCCAAATTTCGTCCTGGCCGATGTGAGTAAAAATAGAAATTCTAAGTCTCTCAAATGTTTGCGTGTGTGTGTAGGGTTACTTAGCCAGTCTCTTTGAACATTACAAGTTGACTCAAGAAGAGAAAAAACAAAATACAGACTGACTCAACCCTATCCTACGCAATCTTGAACTGGCTTTATTTGTCATCTGATTTCTTGGCACTGAAATGTCAGTTATAAGAAAGGAAATCATAATGTTTGCTAATCATCAAAAGTGTAATTCATGAAATAATAAATTTGCAACAATGTCCCCCTTTTTGATGATGGAAAACACAAGTAGGAAAAATCTCAATGAAAATAGCACTTCATTAAAATTTCAAAGTTACAAGCATCAATTCTTCCTATCACATCCTACTCACCCTTTTGTCATCACAAAAAGAGGGTCCTAGACACACATAAAGAAAAAGGAAAAAACACAATAGAAACTAAAATAAACTACAAGACAAACTAAAGAAAATAGAAAACAGAAAACAAAAACTAGAAAAATGAGAGATCCTGATCATCAGATGGAGGTGGTGGAGGTGGAGCCTGCTGAAAGTAGCTAGCTAGCGTAGTAAACTGAGCATTGAACCAGGCTATGTTCTGGTCGTGATGTGGATTCGGTCCCTAGCTTTTGGAATAATGGAGGTTCGAAGGACATGCTGAATTGTCCTAGCATCTTTGACTAAAGAACTAGTCTCTCCAACATGAAAAGGTGCATTGGTTTGGCGAAGGAAATGATTTGCTGTGGATCAGTCAAAGTCAGGATCTGAGATGATTATATGCAGCTTATCCCCGGTGGTGGATAGTTGCAATAGTTCAACACAGTCATCATATGTGATTTTGACCGGGCATCGATTCAAATAGAAGGTTAGGGCTGTGAAAGTAGGATTTATGCGAAGATTTGTGAAGAATTCACGAAGAAGCTCAGAATGAAAGGGGACAGCGAGAGAAAGAATGAAATAAAGAGAAGTGTGAGCAAAGAGATCCATTACCGGATACGAAAGGTGGACAGGATTGATGACTCTGGAGACAGTTATCCCACATTCTTTATAACGATGGTAAGCAGCTTCATCTTCTGCCGCCCTGAAATGAGGGTCATTTCTAGCCCTTGAAGAACTCCCAGAAGTTTGTCAGACTCGCTTCCACCAGCCATAGCAAGAAACTAGTAAGAAAACACAAGAGAAGAAGAAGGTTGAGGTGAAAACAATGGCTGGAATGGCCTGAATTTAAAGAAATGGCCATATCGTCCAGGACGATCGCAGAATCATCCAGGATGATTTGGTTCAATTATTGCGTACAGGCTGATTGGTCAAAAAAGGCGGTCCGATCGACAGGGCCGATCAGATATCGTCCAGGCCGATTAGACACAGGCAATCATCTCGAGGAGTCAAGCCGGACGATTGTGGAAAAAGCAGGTTGTCCGGGTCGATTAGGTGTATCGTCCAGGACGATGCACAATAATTGATCGTACCGGCCGAAGTTAAAATATTTTAAATCAGTGCCACGTGTATCGTCCAGGATGAACAGTGGATCGGCCCGGACGATTGTCCAATAATGGATTGTCCGAGGTCACTTTTAAGGACTTAAACGTGCTGACACGTGGATCATTCAGGACGATCTAGTGTATCAGCCAAGATGATGACCTTAAATGCATCAGCCAGGATAAAAATTATATCGGCCAAGACGATCAAAAGAGATTATAATTGAGTTCGATCATATCGTCCAGGATGATACGGGATCGTCCGGGATGATGAGTTACAAAAAGCTCAGAAAAGATTCAGCAGATGAAATTTTGAAGAGAATTTGTCATATCATCCAGGATGATATAAGAATTGGCCAGGATGATGTGACAAGAAATTTGAATCCAAGGAAAAGATGTTGATAATCAAAGCCCTCAAAAATAAATGACTCACAATACAAAGCTAGAAACAACAATAAAAAAGGCTAAAAAATAACAAAAAAATGAAGGAAAGGAAAAATTTTCTTGTTTTTGGTTTTAAATTATTTTTTGTTTTGTTTTAGCAAAGTATCCATATGTCAAATTTCTCAAATAATTAAATTTTAGAGATTCAAAAGATCAAAGAGTTAACAAGTCAAAATCTGAAAAAGGTAGAATATCTGATCTTGTTAATCCCTAGCTCGAACTTCTTTCAGGGCAATAATTATCATTTTTTTTAAAAAAAGGTCTAACTCAGAAAAACTTAACTGGGTAAAAAGAAGATCCAATCAAAACTTGGTTACAAAGAAAATATCTTATAAATAATATACCAAAGTAATTTGTCTCAATCATAGAATTTGAAATCAAGCCTTTGAAAGCATCAAATAACCAATGAGTTCTCTAAGTTTTAAGAGTTCAGAAAAGAGATAATATCTTGTATTTAGTGGGCTCATTTTATGCCTCTTGTATATTTGATTTGGCTCTTTGAGCATCTTGATTTTTGATACACATTTCTGTATATATATTTTTCATTTCAAATTTGCATCTTTTCCACTTTCCCTTTTAATTCTTTCAAGCTAAATTCTCTTTAACAAAAACCCTTAAAAAAAACCTTAGTTGTGAGTATATCCTCCAAATATTAAAGAATAGGAGTTCTCTCCCTAACATAGGGAAGAACAAGCCACAAAATAAAATCATAATCATGTGATAAATACAATGGCAAGATTTTATTTAACTTGAAAGATATATAAGAACTTTGGATATTATGCACAAGATAGATTATTGTAACAAGATAAAAAGAATCTTAGTTTCAAAAACCAGTTGTCAATATGAGATAGACTTTTGTCTAGAAAAGAAAATTATGTCACTAAAAGAGGTTAGAGGGAGGGAAAACATCAACAGTGTTTCTCCCTTTGACCGATTTAGATATGATAATCAATGGCTTTAAATATCCAAAATCTATAAGCTTAAAAAGATAATCATATAGAAAACTAATCATAAAAGCAAAGCGAAAATAAAATAATCTAAAACAACAAAAAGCTAGCACACAACAAAAAATAACACAAAACTAATTAAAAAATATTTTAAGAAATTATGAAGCTATAAGTTTAAGTAATTATGAGCTGCGAGCCTCCATATGTCCAATTATCCTATGCTCCCACGAGGTCTTTGGTAAGAGCACACCTGCAAAATTCAACAACAGTCAGATTTAGGAACCCAAACTAGTTTGGGTCCCTTCTTAGGAAAAGTAGAATATAATGCAGGGGTGGTATGCTGTGAATCAAGTACCTTAGGTCTCCACACCCAATGTGTACTATGATGAACAGTGCAAGTGTGTGAGATGTGTCCTAGTATGCCACATGAAAAATATCTAACTCCAGGAAAAGGGTTTCTTAAATGGTTTGAATTATAATGCCTCTTTCTAGATCTTGGCTTTTGATCAAGAGTAGGCGTCATCCAAGTTTTCTTAAGTGTATCCAATTCATTTTTAATCCTCAATTTTATATTTTTTAGAACATCATTCTCAACCCTCAAGTTTTTCTCTTTCTCTTTAGATTTCTTGAAATCAGATTAAAGAGAGGTGTGTGAAACTTTTAATGCTTCATTCTCATCAATTAATTCCGAGTGCTTTTTATTCAAATCATCAAATTCATCAAGAAGAGCCATGTGATTAGAATCAATCGTTGAATGATCTTTAAGAATAACTTCATACTTTTTTTTGTAAATTTATAAGTTCCAATTTTAAGTTAGCATGAGTCTTCTTAAGTTTTTTGTATGATGCATAGATTTTCTGACAAATCTCAAATAATTCATCATAGGTTGGTATACATACCTCTTCTTCATCACTTTGATCTTCTCCCATTAAGCACAAGTTTGTTGTCTCATTTTTAGGTTCAGTTTCAGATGAATCAGTACCAGATTCTGCCCAGAATGTGTTACAAATTTATTTTTCAAGACTTATGTTTTGATGATTGACAAACTCTATTGATTCTCCTGAACTGTCTGTTACTTCTAACTTTTTAGGAATCGAAGATCGGATGAACAAACGAAGCCAGTTCAAGATTGCGTAGGTTAGGGTTGAGTTAGTCTGTAATTTACTTTTTCTCTTCTTGAGTCTATTTGTAATGTTCAAGAGACTGATGCTAAGTAACTCTACACACACACACACTTGAGAGACTTAGAATTTCTATTTTTACTCACATCGGCCAGGACGATTTCTTTATCGGCCTAGACGATTTAGTTTAAAACAGAGATTCTATTCGGGATTCTTAATTACGGCAGCTTTCATTAACAGATCATCCTGGACGATACGTGTATCAGCCAGGACGATAAGATCAAAATAGAAAGATGTTGCCGCCATAATCAATTAAGAAATTCTGTATTTTTGGAAATCAGCCAGGACGATCTTGGATCGGTCTGGACGATATTCACAATTATGCCTTAATTAATCAGACAAATCAAGAAAGTAATTAAGGATGATTGATACGATTATATCATCCTGGACGATCGCAGGATCGGCCAGGATGATCTATTCAAAAACCTTAGTTACTTCTGGACGATAAATATCAGCCTGCACAAATTCAGGGCGATGCTCTGGACGATTTTCCTCTGATTTGAACTGATCGGCCTGGACGATCGTGAGATCAGCCTGGACGATCATGAGATCGGCCTGGACAATCAAGCAAATTTTAAATCGTCTAGTTTACATTCAGGGCGATGCTCTGGCCGATCTTCTGAGATTTATACTGATCGGCCAGGACGATGTCCATATCGGCCTGGACGATATTGTCGGCAACTTGCAATTAATGAGCTCCTTCGATGCTCTTCTATTTAAGAGCTCTTGTTCAACATTTTGAGCAATCTTTTGCTGCTGCCTTGACCTGAGAAGACCTTGAGGAGAGAAAGAGAGAGAGAGAGAGAGGATCTTGTGAGGGGGAGCTTGTGAGGGGATTCATAAGGGTGCTTCAAGGATTGCTCTGCTTCTTCTTTGTCTAGAGTTTCTTGTCCATGGAAGGGTCGGTAGAGGTAAGGTTTTCAGCATTGGATTGTGGTTCTCTGCCAACTTCAGGAGGAAGAAAAAGGAGTTAGGTTCTCTGCCTTGCCGGGGTGGCAAAAAGGACTTCTTTGTGAGAGCTTCTCCGCCTAGCTGTGGGGGCTAAAGGAGAGACACGTTTTATAGTGCAATACTTGGATGGTACCTCCAAGGAGTGGACGTAGTTCAAGTTGACCGAACCACTATAAATTTCTATGATATTATTTTCTTGCTTCCGCACTTTTATTTCCGCATTATTTTGTCTCGTGCTGTGATTTGGTTTTGGTTTCTAATTTTATTACTTTTGTTGAAAAGAAATTTTAAAATACCAATTCATCCACCCACCCCTCTTGGTTAGCTTGGGACTAAGTTCATAGGGGTTAACATCCCAAACAAACTTTCAAGATCATCCCGAGGAGTCAAGCCAGATGACTGTTGATAAAGCAGATCGTCCGGGCCGATTAGGTGTATCGTCCGGGCCGATCGTACTGGCCGAAGTTAAAACATTTTAAATCTGTGCCACGTGTATCGTCCAGGATGAACAGTGGATCGGCCCGGACGATTGTCCAATAATGGATCGTCCGGGGCCAATTTTAAGGATTTAAACGTGCTGACACATGGATCGTCCAGGACGATCTAGTGTATCGGCTAGGACGATGACCATAAAATGCATTGGACAGGCCGAAATATGTTATCGGCCAGGACTATCATCATGATTGCAACAGAGTTCGATCAGATCGTCCAGGACGAAGAGTTGTAGTAAGCACAGAAAAGTTCAGCAGATGGAAATTTGAAGAGAATTTGTCCTATCGTCCAGGACGATAAAAGTATCGACCAGGACAATGTGACTAGAATTTAAAAATTAATGAAGGATGGTGATGATCAAAGCCCTCAAAAATAAAACAAAAGAAAAGCATAAGAAAAGAAAAAGAATATCGATAAAAAGCTAAAAATAAACAATTTGAAAAGAAGA
The DNA here is from genome assembly GCA_022539455.1 of Dendrobium nobile. NCBI lineage: Eukaryota > Viridiplantae > Streptophyta > Magnoliopsida > Asparagales > Orchidaceae > Dendrobium > Dendrobium nobile. The sequence continues at coordinate 10,110,433 of CM039722.1, forward strand.
CTAATACAATTTTTTTTTAATTTTCCTATGTTATATATATATATATATATATATATATATATATATATATATATATATATATATATATATATATATATATATATATATATATTTATATATTTTTTATCAAAGCAATTCATATGAGAATTTCTCAAATAATTTAAACTTTAGAGTTTCAAGAGATCAATAGGTTAACAAATTTCAATCGGAAGAAGGTAGAATATCCGATTCTGTTAACCCTAGATCGGACATCCTTCAGGGTATAAATTGTCTTTTGAAAAACAGAGGCCTAACTCAGAATAACTAAATAGGATAAAAAGAAGATCCATTCAAAATTAGTTTACAAAGAAAATATCTCATAAATAATAAGTCAAAGTAATTTTTCTCAATCATGGATTTTGAAATCAAGCCTTTGAAAATCTCACATAACCCATAAGTTCTTCTAAGTTTTGAAAGTTTTGAAAAGAGAGGATAGCTTGCCTTTTAGTGGGCTCATTTTATGCCTCTTGAATCTTTGATTGGCTCTTTGAACATTTTTTTATTTTTGATACACATTTGTGTATATACTTTTTTTTGTGTGTGTCTAGGACCCTCTTTTTGTGATGACAAAAGGGAGAGTAGGATGTGGTAAAAATTAGTTGATGTGCTTGTAACTTCGAAATTTTAATAAACAGGTATTTTTACTAAGTTTTCCTACTAGTGTTTGTCATCATAAAAAGAGGGAGATTGTTGCAAATCTATTTTTCATGACTTATGTTTTGATGATTGACAAACTCTTTTGATTCTCCTGGACTGTGTGTTACTTCTAACTTTTCAGGAATCAAAGATCGGACGAACAAACGAAGCTAGTTTAAGATTGCGTAGGTTAGGGTTGAGTCAGTCTGTAATTTGCTTTTTCTCTTCTTGAGTCTATTTGTAATGTTCAAGAGACTGATGCTAAGTAACCCTACACACACACACTTGAGAGACTTAGAATTTCTATTTTTACTCACATCGGCCAGGATGATATCTTTATCGGCCTAGACGATTTAGTTTAAAACAGAGATTCTATTCGAGATTCTTAATTAAGGTAGCTATCATTAACAGATCATCCTGGACGATACGTGTATCGTCAAGGAGGATAAGCTCAAAATAGAAAGAAGTAGCCGCCATAATCAATTAAGGTGTTCTGTATTTTTGGAAATCGGCCAGGATAATCTTGGATCGGCCTGGACGATAATCACAATTATGACTTAATTAATCAGACAAATCAAGAAAGTAATTAAGGATGATTGATACGATCATATCGTTCTGGACGATCGCAGGATTGGCTAGGACGATATATTCAAAAACCTTAGTTACTTCTGGACAATAAATATCGGCCAGCACAAATTCAGGGCGATGCTCTAGATGATTTTCCTCTGATTTGAACTGATCGGCCTGGGCAATCAAGCCAATTTTAAATCGTCCAGTTTGCATTCAGGGCGATGCTCTGGCCGATCTTCTGAGATTTGTACTGATCGGCCAGGATGATGTCTATATCGGCCTGGACGATATTGTCGGCAACTTGCAATTAATGAGCTCCTTTGAATCTCTTCTATTTAAGAACTCTTGTTCAACATTTTGAATAATCTTTTGCTGCTGCCTTGATCTGAGAAGACCTTGAGGAGAGAAAGAGAGAGAGAGAGAGAGAGAGAGAGAGAGAGGATCTTGTGAGGGGGAGCTTGTGAGAGGATTCACAAGGGTGCTTCAAGGATCGTTCTGCTTCTTCTTCGTCTAGAGTTTCTTGTCCGTGGAAGGGTTGGTAGAGGTAAGGTTTTCAGCAACGTATTGTAGTTCTCTGCCAGCTTCAGGAGGAAGCAAAAGGAGTTAGGTTCTCTGCCTTGTCGGGGTGGCAAAAAGGACTTCTTTGTGAGGGCTTCTCCGCCTAGCTGTGGGGGCTAAAGGAGAGACACGTTTTGTAATGCAATACTTGGAGGGTGCCTCCAAGGAGTGGACGTAAGTCAAATTGACCGAACCACTATAAATTTCTGTGTTATTGCTTTCTTGCTTTCGCACTTTTATTTCCGCATTGTTCTGTCTTGTGGGGTGATTTGGTTTTGGTTTGTGATTTTATTGCTTTTGTTGAAAAGAAATTTTAAAATACCAATTCACCCCCCCCCCCTCTTGGTTAGCTTGGGACTAAGTTCATAGGGCTTAATATCCCAAACGAACTTTCAAGATCATTTGTCATAACGTCTAGGACGATGACCATAAAATGCATTGGCCAGGCCAAAATATGTTATCGGCCAGGACTATCATCATGATTGCAACAGAGTTCGATCAGATCGTCCAGGACGATAATGGATTGTCCAGGACGAAGAGTTGTAGTAAGCACAAAAAAGTTCAGCAGATAGAAATTTGAAGAGATATTGTCATAACGTCCAGGACGATAAAAGTATCGTCCAGGACGATGTGATTAGAATTTGAAAATTAATGAAGGATGGTGATGATCAAAGCCCTCAAAAATAAAACAAATAAAAAACAGAAGAAAAGAAAAAGAACAGCGATAAAAAGCTAAAAACAAACAATTTGAAAAGAAGATAAATACAATTTTTTTTTTAATTTTCCATGTTATATATATATATATATATATATATATTATCAAAGCAATTCATATGAGAATTTCTCAAATAATTTAAACTTTAGAGTTTCAAGAGATCAATAGGTTAACAAATTTCAATCGGAAGAAGGTAGAATATCCGATTCTGTTAACCCTAGATCGGACATCCTTCAGGGTATAAATTGTCTTTTGAAAAATAGAGGCCTAACTCAGAATAACTAAATAGGATAAAAAGAAGATCCATTCAAAATTAGTTTACAAAGAAAATATCTCATAAATAATAAGTCAAAGTAATTTTTCTCAATCATGGATTTTGAAATCAAGCCTTTGAAAATCTCACATAACCCATAAGTTCTTCTAAGTTTTAAAAATTTTGAAAAGAGATGATAGCTTGCCTTTTAGTAGGCTCATTTTATGCCTCTTGAATCTTTGATTGGCCCTTTGAGCATCTTTTGATTTTTGATACACATTTGTGTATATACTTTTTTTTTGTGTCTAGGACCCTCTTTTTGTGATGATAAAAGGGGGAGTAGGATGTGGTAGGAATTAGTTGATGTGCTTGTAACTTTGAAATTTTAATAAATTGCTATTTTTATTAAGTTTTCCTACTAGTGTTTGCCATCATCAAAAAGTAAGAGATTGTTGCAAATCTATTTTTCATGACTTTTATTTTAATGATTGACAAACTCTATTGATTCTCCTGGACTGTCTATTACTTCTAACTTTTCAGGAATCGAAGATTGGACGAACAAACGAAGCCAGTTCAAGATTGCGTAGGTTAGGGTTGAGTCAGTCTGTAATTTGCTTTTTCTCTTCTTGAGTTTATTTGTAATGTTCAAGAGACTGATGCTAAGTAACCCTACATACACACACTTGAGAGACTTAGATTTTCTATTTTTACTCACATCGGCCAGGACGATATCTTTATCGGCCTGAATGATTTAGTTTAAAATAGAGATTCTATTTGAGATTCTTAATTAAGGCAGCTGTCATTAACAGATCATCCTGAACGATACGTGTATCGGCCAAGACGATAAGCTCAAAACAGAAAGAAGTTGCCGCCATAATCAATTAAGGTATTCTGTATTTTTGGAAATCGGGTAGGACGATCTTGGATCGGCCTGAACGATATTCACAATTATACCTTAATTAATCGGACAAATCAAGAAAGTAATTAAGGATGATTGATACGATCATATCGTCCTGGACGATCGCAGGATTGGCCAGGACGATCTATTCAATAACCTTAGTTACTTCTGGACGATAAATATCGGCCAGCACAAATTCAAGGCGATGATCTGGACGATTTTCCTCTGATTTGAACTGATCGACCTGGACGATCGTGAGATCGGCCTGGATGATCAAGCCAATTTTATATCATCCAGTTTGTATTCAGGGCGATGCTTTGGCCGATCTTCTGAGATTTGTATTGATCGGCCAGGACGATGTCCATATCAGCCTGGACGATATTGTCGGCAACTTGTAATTAATGAGCTCCTTTGAAGCTCTTCTATTTAAGAGCTCTTGTTCAACATTTTGAACAATTTTTTGTTGCTGCCTTGTCCTGAGAAGACCTTGAGGAGAGGGAGAGGGAGAGAGAGAGAGAGAGAGAGAGAGAGAGAGAGAGGATATTGTAAGGGGGAGCTTGTGAGGGGATTCATAAGGGTGCTTCAAGGATCGCTCTGCTTCTTCTTCGTCTAGAGTTTCTTGTCCATGGAAGGGTTGGTAGAGGTATAGTTTTCAGCAACAGATTGTGGTTCTCTGCCAGTTTCAGGAGGAAGAAAAAGGAGTTAGGTTCTCTACCTTGTTGGGGTGGCAAAAAGGACTTCTTTATGAGGGCTTCTCCGCCTAGCTGTAGGGGCTAAAGGAGAGACACGTTTTATAGTGTAATACTTGAAGGGTGCCTCCAAGGATTGGACGTAGGTCAAGTTGACTGAACCACTATAAATTTCTGTGTTATTATTTTCTTGCTTCCGCACTTTTATTTCTACATTGTTTTGTCTTGTGGTGTGATTTGGTTTTAGTTTGTGATTTTATTATTTTTGTTAAAAGAAATTTTAAAATACTAATTCACCCCCCCCCCCCTCTTGGTTAGCTTGGGACTAAGTTCATAGGGCTTAACATCCAAAATGAACTTTCAGAATGCCTTTTGGACTCTCTTCTTGTCCTTCCTTAACTTGGATTTCTCCTCACCTTTTCCTTTGCTTGAGTGATCTTGAAGTGTAGGACAGTCGGCTTTCACATGTCCAGGTTTCCTGCATTCATAACAAATAACATCAGAAGATCCTTTAGAATTTTTATTATCCTTACCTTTTCTCCAATGATGCTTTTGCTTCTTCCTTAGAAAGTTTTTGAATTGCCTTGAGATGAAGGCAACTTCATCGCTCTCAGACCCGGAAGAATCAGAGTTAGATTTATGTGCCTTCAGTGCTACCTTTTTCTCTTTCTTTTTCTCACATGCATCAAGAATTCTTTGATTCACCCATTGCTTGTAAGCAATGAGTGAGCCATGTAAGTTGTCAATCGAATACGTGTTCAAATCCTTAGATTCAGTTATAGCAGTGATTTTAGCATCAAACGATGAAGGCAAGCATCTCAAAATTTTATTTACTTTTTCAAAATTTGAAAGTCTCTTCCTAAGGCATGCAATGAAGTAACAATTTGAGTAAACCTTGTATACATGTCAGAAATAGATTCAGAGAGTTTCATACGAAAAAGTTCGTAGTCATGCAAGAGAATATTCAAATGAGATTATTTTACTTCATTGGTTCCTTCATAAGTGATACACAATTTATCCTAAATTTTTTTACCAATTTTGCAAGTGGAGACACGCATGTAATCCTCAGACTTTAAAGCACAGAAAAAACAGTTCAAATATTTTGCATTCAATTGAGCTAAATCTCTATCATCGAAAGTCCATTCAGTAAAAGCAACTTCTATTTTAATTCCGTTAATTTTACGAGAAGGTGGAAAATACCCTTCTTTAATAAGCATCCACATGCGATAATCAGTAGATTGTAAAAATGTTGACATGCGGGTTTTCCAAAAATCAAAAGATAAGTTGTCAAATAATGGTGGTCGTGTAATTGAATAACCTTAAGTAGTGTTTCTATTCCCAAAGTTATCCATTGATCAAATTTAAAAGTTTTCAAACTTAGTTTTTATGAATCCCGCTCTGATACCACTTGAAAGTTTGTTACGGATGTTAAGCCCTATAGAACTGGCCCAAGGCTAACCAAGAGGGGGGGGGTGAATTGGTATATAAGAAATTTCTTTAGGCAAAGCATAAATACAAACCAAATCACCACAAAGAAATAACATGCAGAAGAAATAAATACGGAAGCAGTAAAAATAAGAACACAAGGGTTTATAGTGGTTCGGTCAACTCGACCTACGTCCACTCCCCGGAGGCGCCCTCCGAGTATTGCACTACAATCGTGACTCTCCTTTAGCACCCACAGCTAGGCAGAGAAGCCTTTACAAACACCTCTTTTTGTCACATCGGCAAGGCAGAGAACCTTCCTCCTTTTGCTTCCTTCTGAAGCAGGCAGAGAACCTCGATCGGTTGCTGAAACTTACCTCTCCCAACCCTTCCAAGGACAAGAGACTCTAGGGAAGAAGAAGTGAAACAATGCTTGGAGTAACCCTTGTGAGTCCCCTCACAAGCTCCCCCTCAAAAGATCCTCTCTCTCTCTCTCCCTCTCTCTCTCTACTTTAAGTTTTCTCAGGTCAAGACAGCAGCCAAGGATGTTCAAAAATGTTGAACAAGAGCCCTTAAATAGAAGAGCTTCAAAGGAGCTCATTAATTACAAGTTGCCGACTATATCGTCCAGGATGATATGTAAATCGTCCTGGCCTATTAGTACAAATCTTAGAAGATCGGCCAGAGCATCGCCCTGAATGTAAACTGGATGATTGAAAATTGGCTTGATCGTCCAGGCCGATATCACGATCATCCTGGCCGATCAGTTCAAATCAGAGAAAAATCGTCCAGAGCATCGCCCTAAATGCAAGCTGTCCAATCCAGATCATCCAGGAGTAACTAAGGTTTTTTGATTAGATCGTCCTGGCCGATCCTGCGATCATCTAGGACGATATAATCGTATCAAGCATCCTTAATTACTGCCTTGATTGTCTGATAAATTAAGGCATAATTTGTGAATATCGTCCAGGCCGATCCTAGATCATCCTGGCCGATTATCAAAAATACAGAATACCTTAATTGTTTATGGCGACAATTTCTTTCTTTTTTGAGTATTTCGTCCTGGCTGATACATGTATCGTCCAGGCCTATTTGCTAATGATGGATGCCATAATTAAGAATCCTGAATAGAATCTCTATTTTAAACTCGATCGTCCAGGCCGATCCAAATATCGTCTAGGCCGATCCAAATATCATCCTGGCCGATGTGAGTAAAAACAGAAATTCTAAGTCTCTCAAGTGTGTGTGTAGGGTTACTTAGCATCAGTCTTTTTGAACATTACAAGTTGACTCAAGAAGAGAAAAAATAAAATATAAACTAACTCTACCCTATCCTATGCAATCTTGAACTGGCTTGATTTGTCATCAAATTTCTTGGCCCTGAAATGTCAGTTATAAGAAAGGAAATCAAAGTATTTGCTAATCATCAAAAGTGTAATTCATGAAACAACAGATTTGTAACACAAGCAAATAAGTTTACAATCAATTCTGAGCAAGGTACTCTTTCTACAAATATAAGATATAATTATAATAACATAAATATATTTAATAAACTAATTTAAAACTCTTACCAGTCATTGTTTATATTTTGCATGAGAAATAGATCCACTAGTATGAAGAGTGCTTCCTAAACCCCCACAGTTAGAGGCTCTATTCCGCTTATTCTACTCTCTTATTTTTATGAATTCAAGGGTCACCCAAGCTCTACTCAGATCAGCTCATACGCCCTCTCCAATCCATATTGGACGCTGCCCGGACTTTCTAATGTCCGTGAATATGTCCCTAAGACGGGTCGTTCCTCTCCTCTCAAAATTATTTTTGATCCTCGTGCCATGCTCAGGCAACCACCTAAATTCTTTCTGTAACAATTTAGGCATAACTAAAAAAATTATTATAAATTAAATCAAATATTTAAATTCATACAAAATAAGTTTACCTGAAATTCTCCAAACCACATATCCCAAACCTCATTTGGGATCTTCTTCTAGGATAAGTAAGAAGCATCATATTTGTTCTTTATAATATCCCGGATCTTGTGTGGAGGTGGCCTTGAAGGATTGAAGCTGTAGGTTAATTTTTTTATCAATAACATATAATATATCAAAATACAATCAATTTAATAACATAAATTAAACTTACTTATCGCCCTCAGGCTTAATGTATTGACGCTTATCTACTGTAGTTGTATGATCCCCAGCGCCAACATCTGCTGGTCTAGATGGTCCACCATGTTCTGGTTGCACTGGATATGAGTAATAATATGGGTAGGGGTAAGGATGGAGAGGACCAGTGGATGGACCTGCTGCCTGTGATATTGGTGGGGGGTAATATGGATAGAATGGAGCAACATGTGTCTGATCTAGAGAGGGAAAGTGATGATTTGTCGAGGGAGGAGGGAAGTAGCCAGGGAAGGGTGGTGGTATAACAGTAGGTGGATCTGACTGACCCTAACCCTGCTCACTCGAGGACTGCTGCTGGCTCCTGGGTGGTGGTGGTGTAGGTAGAACCGGTGGAACTGAAGGTCCCTTACTTTCATCAGGTTGTCTGGCTATGCTGGGAGTAACACTCAACTTCTTCCAGTGAAACTTTGATGCAAATGATTTACGAGGAGGATCATTACCTAAAGTCATCTGCATTTAAAAAAATAATTAACAAAGCATTAAAATATATAAAAAGTATAAATAAAAAAAGTAATTAATAAAAAGTTATATTTCTATAATTCTAAATATAATAGAAGTACAAATAAAAGAAGTAATTAATAAAGTAATTAATGAATTACAAAAATAAAGAATGTCAGAATACAAATAAATAATTAACATTTTCATTGCTCAGAATTTAAAAAGTATTATTCAAAATATTACAAAAAGTAAAATTCTATAATTCTAAATTATAAAAACTATAATTCTAAATTATAAAAATTTCTCAGAATCAAAACTATTTTCATTGCTCTCTAGGATATCTTCACTTTCATCCTCGTTCTCATCTTCGCTTGAGCTAATTAAACTATTCATATTTTCTAATTGCATTTTAATACTGGAGGTTATAGTTGGCATCTCCTCAATTTTAATAGGCCTATAACTTGATATATCATCCTCTTGATGTGTAGTTGCTACAATGTATTATTGATCAATTATTCCCCATACTTTTGTTTTTATGACAGCTAGCTAATCTTGTTTATCTCTACGACCATTGAGATATTTGTTGAAATAAACTTGAATAACTTGACTTACTAATACAAATGGATCAAACTTCCCGTATCTTCTACTATGTTTTACATCAACTAAACCATGCGCAAAATGAACCCTTATGCCTCTAGTTTGTACTGGATCATACTATTGACAGTTAAACAAGCATACAAAATTCTCATCTTCACCTGGATACTCCAGGTCAAGAACCTCATTCAGAATACCGTAATAATCACACTCATCTTCTTCATGAGTGTTCCCTCTAACACATACTCCACAATTTTCATTTTTTTTCCTTCACTCCACGACTTGGTATGAAATCTGAACTCATTCACTATATATATTGAACAAGTTTTTACTTTTCGCATTGAATTCCATGCTAGTGCTTGGAAACCTTTATCGAAATATTTGTTATCAAGGTTTTATACATAGAAATACTTTCGAATATTAATATTTTTTGTAATAAATAAGATGTAATTCAAATTAAATCTTAAAAAAGTATATAAAATGCTCACCTCGGAGGCGGCGTCGTGCACGGGAGTTGGTTCTCGGGAAAGAACTTCGGCCTTGTAGCGGGGACTTCGTCGACGGCCGGAGGGATCTTGTTGGTGACTGGAGATGGCTCGTCGGTGGCCTAAATTGTCTTGGTCATGTTTGAGGGAGGGCGGATGAGAGGGGAGAGCGCAACCGAAGAGAGAGAGCGCACGAGATGAAATGAAGTCAAAGGCTAGGGCGGGTTAATTTTAGGGCTTTTACCAGCCGTGTTCCGGCGGCTAAAACCGCTGGTGATAAAATCACTTAACACCGATGGTTTTAACCACTGGTATAGCGACAGTAAGTTTAAGGGCTAGCTGTATACCCGGTTGTCTGGTGCCTGTCGGTATTTTCGGCGGCATGAACTTGCAAAACCATCGGTTTGGCCGTCGGTATTAACCGACGGCCTCACCGCCAGGTAAACCGCCGTAAGGACCGGCGGTTAGACAACCGCCGGTACAGGCCACCGATATTTGAAGAATTTCCTGTAGTGAAACAAATAATCAACATAATCATAAAAGTACTAAGCAAAACTGATAAAAGAAAAAGGAAATAAAGTAAAAAAAAAAGACAAAGAAATAAAAAATAAAAATTGAAAAGTGAAAGAAAAATAAGAAAAAAAAACTAAGCACTAACATACCAAAATTTGGCACTTGAAAAGTTTGAACTCTACCAAAAGAATCTGTGAAATAATTAAACTAAAGGAAGTTATAGGAATTATAATACATAATGAAGCTTGTAATTTAACTAGAATATTAAATAATATAAAGTTTTCCTAAATCTAAGATAATCAACCCAAACAAATTAGTCAAAAGTTACACTTACACAATTTAGAGCTAAATTTATTAAGAATGTTAGTTGAAATGATTTAATAAGATTCTTGCCATTGGTTGTACTAATTGAAACTATTAACCATTGAATATTATAATTAAGATCATTAAGTCAATATTAACTTAATTTTTAACATTCCAGAATTGCAGTTTGTCAAAAATATGATCACCTATTAGAAAGTGCATGAAAATTACTTGAGGACAAGTAATGGTTTAACTTTGGTGTAATTTATTAGTGGCATTTTTTGTTATTGATTTGATGTTTCATTTTTACTATAAAAGTACCTCACTTGAGACATTAGTTTGGTACATCAAGTGAGGTACTTTTATAGTAAAAATGAAACATCAAAACAATTGGAGAATTATGTAGAAGTTTATTCCTACTGACGAGCTTCTTAGGAATAGAGGTTTGTTTATTACCTCTAAATGTCAATGTTGCTCTAATGTTGAAAGTTTACTGCATGTTTTTGTGTCTTCCCCTATTGCTATCAAGGTGTGGAATTACTTTGAGGACCTTTTTCGGGTGAATTTCTGGGATCCTAATTGTTCGGTGCAGCATATGTTGGAGGGCTGGAAGGTGGGTGTTAAAGGTCATATTAGAAATGTTATCCCTCTTCTGATTTTTTGGTTTATGTGGTTGGCTAGAAATGATTCCCATTTTAATGGTAATGTGATGGATCACCAAAGCATTATTTTTAAAGTTAAGGAGAAGGTGAATTCTCTTTTTACTGCTAATCTTATATCCTATAAAAGTTTTAACAAGGTGTTGTTTACTTTGGAGGCTTTTGGGATTAATTGTGATTCTTCTTATAGCAGTCATGGGAATAATTTTGCTATTTGGCTGAAACCTCTTCTTAACTGTTTTAAACTGAATTTTGATATTTCCCTGGTTGGGAGTAATTGGTGTATTGGTGGATTGATTAGAAACTGTAGTGGGGATTATGTTTTGGGTTTTGCTCGTAAAACCGTGGCAGCTGATAAGCGTGCTAGTATGCTGTTGGCTGTCTGCCACGGGCTTAATCTTTGTGCTGGTTTAGATATTCTAAATATTGTGATTGAGTGTAACTTTAATGAGAACCTTAAAGCGTTAATTGAAGGGGAAGGTGGTACTTGTGGATATTCTTACTTCTATATCCGTAGAAACATCCAGTTTTTTTTGGGCTCTATGAATTGCCATTTTAATGTTGTTTGCCCTGTGGTTAATTCTGCTGCTAGGGTGTTAGCTCTATTTGGCTGTAAGTTTCATGGCATTATTGAGTTATCTTTTAATAACCTTACTGTCCAGATTAAAGGTTTGACTAATTTGGATAAGAGTAGTGTACCTTATGTTAATGTGCGTTAAGTATCTGTTGTCGGGTTTGTTCCTCTGTTCTGGGTGCTGTGTTCTGCTGGTTCTGGTGGTTCTAGTGGTTCTGGTGGTTCCTGGGTGGAGAATGCTGGGGATTGATGGTTGTTGTTTCTGGAATGTGTATTCTTACAGGTTTCATGGTTGGCCTTTCATGGCTGGGTTCTGGTGGATGGTTGGCTGTTGTTTCTTATCTCTTCTATTTAGCTGGGGTCTCCCTGGCTGGCTATTGTTTATTAACTGGGTGTTGTTTCTGCTGAAGTGGTGCGGGTGTTTGTGGTGCGGGTGTTTGTGTAGCAGTTCTTCAGTTTTGGAGATGTCTATCTTCTGGGACGTTGGTTATCCTGGGAGTTGTTTTTTCTATTCCTGTTTATTTTCGTTTTATAGTTTTAGCTGTTTGTTTCACTTTTTTCCTAGTATCCTTGCAGGCCTCTTTTGTAGGTTTTTGGAGCTCCGCGCTCTTTTTGTGCAGGGTACTCGTACTGATTGTTGGGCTATGTAGATTGTGCTTATCATTTTCCTTTGTTTTTTGATCCTTAGAATGTTACTAGTTTATTGTGTAATTTTGACTAGTAGGGAACTCTGGCTCTTAGGTTTCTTTTTTTTTTTTGTCTGTAGCTCGTAAGAGCATTAGAGAGCTGGAGGTCCCTTTAAGGACTCTGTAATTTTTTACCTATATTAACGCGTAGGTCCGTCGGTGGGTTTTAACCCAAAAAAAAAAATGAAACATCAAAACAATAACTCTCCCTTGAGGAATTTATGAAAAAAGTCTCAAAAATTAGAAAATTACACCAGCATCATGGTATCAAACCATGGAGTGCTGGGGCATCTGACCCCTAATTTTGATCATAAAGTTAGAGTGCAACAGGCCATAATGGAGGAAATGCAATGTTGCAGTACCAGCACATGGCAATGTTGCAGTGCCTAATCACCCAAACACTATGGAACAATAATTAATTTGGATACCATAGTGAAGCGACACGTTGATTCAATCAAAGAACCTTAAGTATGCATGGTATTCATGAGCTCTATGACATTAGTTTATTTCATTAGCACCATAGCACTACAAATAATAGTGTCACGGTGCTTTTATTAATTATTTATAATAAATTAAAATTGTTTTAGCCAAATTTATGTTGGTGGCTGGCCATAATTTCATTTATAAATAGTATATGAACAAGTCTTGGGAGAGTGAAGGAGAGAGTGCAAGTGCATGAAATATATTATAGTGTTAAGAAGAGCTTGTATCATGTTGTAAAGATCTTCCAGGTGATATTTATCCTAGACTTATCTCTTGTACTTTTATCTTGTAGTTAAATCAAGTGAAATTTGTTTATTTTCATTTCCATGGCTAGCTAAAGTACTTCTCTAGGCTTTTGATATGTTATAAATAATATTTGTTTATATTGGATCTTATTTCAATAACTTGTTCAAGTGTTATTTTATTTCTCTCGTACTTAATTTAGTTAATGCATAGGCCTTGTATCAACTTAAAATTTTGTGTGGTCTACCTCTTCGATGGAGAAGTAAAGGAATAATTAGGGAATTTAAAACTAAACTATTCCATGCATAGACATATGGTGGGTAGATTTTTGGAATTTTAAAGAGCATTAATCACTGTAGTTTAGTAAACATTTAGCTAAACACTCTTACATGCTCAATGGAGTGGAGTAAATTATTTTTAACTCACAAAAAAATTGAAGAGATCGAGTTATAACTATTGAATTCATGTGTTTCTAATCATAATAGGTTCAAAGCCCCTTTGACATAGACTTTTTTCTTTTTATAATATAGGTCATAGATCTTATCAGCATGTCCTTATAATTCTACCAATAAGATAAATTAAGTAGTTCATAAAAATAGTACTAGAGTGGTTTTAGGATAATTTATATCTTCGTGTCAACAATATTCTCTTCATTACTTTATTAATTGATAAGACATATATACTTGCATAGATTCAGGATTTACACAACAAATTTATAACATGTTATGTTGCAAATGGGGACTCAACTTTAGAGCCAAGCTACTACCATTAGGAACTAAAGAACTAATTAGGGAAGTTGGCTAATTCCCTATATATATAGTAGACCACAAGAGACCTTGCTTAATAATATTGAGATTGATCCCAAAGATAAAGGTAAGAAGTAGCAGAAAGTTATATAGTTTAGAAGTGATAGAGAGTTAAAGGAGGTGGCTAGTGGATGGATATATTTAAGGAGGAGAAGCCCCAGGAAGCATATATAGAATCCACCAAATTGATAGAACAACCTAAGATATAGGTGAAAGAAGATATACCCATAAAAAAGACTGTAGAGAGACCACCAATACCCTTAACATCATGTATTAAAGATTCATGTCATGACTATTTGACAATTTTTATATTGGTTGTTGACTAGCTAATGCGCGCAACCCTCCACTTTTATCATATAGAGCTTGAGAATTGACAACGACAGCATTTTATGTGTGCATTATACATCAAGATAATTTCAATGAAAAATCAATTATAAGAAAAAGACTCACATATACATAATATATTCGAATAGATTTTTTTCTTTGTTTTCAATGTATTAACTAGATGTTAAAGTATCAGGCGGGTAAAGCATTGCTTTAAATTTAATAATGGAAGTTGGACATTTGTTCAACACTTTGTATTGTCTACATTAACTTGAGATGAGATAAAATTTCTTTATTGATTTTCTTATAATAAAGCAATCAAACAACTATATATAATGTTGGATAAATATGTAACAATTATTTGTGCTCCATTATTAAAGAACAAACTCTCAAACACACAAACATGTGTGCATGTGTGTTTGCATGCATGTATATATATATATATATATATATATATATATATATATATATAACATGAAAATATATTTCATAATTCCATGTAATTTTTCATACAATAGATGATTCAAGCCGTACTCCCACATTTAATTATTGTATGCAATATAAACATTATCATGGGACAAATTTTCACCTTAATCTTTATACATCAATTATCATTAAAAATATTCTCCAAATAGTCTGCGAGATAAGTGACTATCTTATCATACAACTAATCCTTTACTTGCTTAATTTGAACAAGCCAACGCAAACAAATAAATAAAAAGAAAAAGAGAAGTACATTTTCTATTGGATATGCCAATTATGTTTCCACTAGTTGTATACCACATATTATTAAAAATGAGGGTGAATATTATATTAATCTACTCCTATACCGTGATCTTAAATTTAAAATGTCGTTGAACTTCGAAGTGTTGGAAAAAGATCCTCACTTTGCCGGTGAATGGCATTAGTCGATCTTGGGATAAAAGCAAAATATCCGATTCCATCCATACTTAGGCCTCATGTTAAGTGGAGCTGTGGAGGCATTACAATTACGAGAGAATAATGCATGATTGCTACATCATTTGACTTCAAAAACACAGCAATCAATGCCGCAACATCAGCACATGTTTAAACAAACAAAGAAACAAAACCAACATATAATTAATTAAGCAGCACAGCCTGCACAAGCTAGTCTTTTATTTTCAGAAGCTTACCCACACTTCTCTCTCTACTACCCTAACTGCGATCCATGTCACCATAACCATCACCACTATTCTCTTTCATCTGTTGATTGCCTGAAATAGAACTCCATTGAAGAGATGAATGATAGGGAAGCAGGACCTGATGCAGTCCAGCATGTGTTAAAGGTTGGAAGTAGCTGCCGCTGCCGTTGCAGTCTCTATTAGCATTGCCGGCGGCCATCACTGGACCTCTTTCATAATCCAACCGCTGGTAGCCACCTAACACAACCGGCGAAGGCACCGTCGTTATAGGAAGAGCGGAAGGGATTTCGCTACAGGCATACCTCAACAGATTGGCGTTGGCTGCATCGAGCTCCTTCTGAAGTCGCTGAACCTGTCGCTGGAGGACGGAGATGGCACCAACGCAGCCGTAGACAGGGTCCTTCATCCGTGCTTCAGCTTCGTAGGCAAGCGAATTCACGGCATCTTCTCGTTGGTGGGGAAGGAGCTCGTTGAGGAGCTTGGTTACATTGCTGGCACCAAAGATCTTGTGGACGCTGGCGAACTTTTGAGGCTCTTCTGGTGGGAAGTAAGGGGCAAAGATGCACCCTGGCATGCATTTTCTTCTCAGAAACTTACAGGCAGCGCACGGAGAGTTGGAAGAGGAGCTTGATGAGGATGATGCCATGGCCGCTTATAACTCACTATTAGTTTCTTCTTCTGTTAATCGAAGCATTAATTCGCTTGAATATTTAGCATAAAGTAAACCACGATAGAAGAAATTATAACTTTTTTTCAGAAATAAAGTACATTCATCATAACTTTAGGATTGAAAAAAGAAAGAAAAAAAAAATCTTATAAAGATAAGGTTTCCATATCTTGTTTTTCAGTCTAGGGTTAGGGTTCGTAGATTGACGGCTGGGTTAGCTAGTTTGCCATCTTATACGTATCAAGTATAGTACTGCAATATTGTTTGTACGGCCATGGATTTCACAAGCATGAGTGAGATTTAGCAAGGGTTCCATTTTTGGTATAATCTTCCTGAGATCTGTATACATCATGGTTGGAATCTGACAGGATGAGATCTGAAATAGCTTGTCCTTGGTAAGTTAACTATGTTTAGTTAAATTAAACTGAAATACATATAATTATATAGTGAAAATAACCAGTCCAACAGAAGTATTGTCATTTAGAAAACAAAAACCCTAGATCAGAAGCTTTAGCAAGGAAGTTGCTGAAAACCCTATTATATATTACCTGTCTCTCAAATGTTCCCCATTTGTTACACTAATAAGACAGAAACAAGAGGAGGGAACGAGCTTACCTTTTCTCGATCTGATGAGAAGATTTTGATTCAGTGGAAAAAGCTAGACCATTACCGTTCTCTTCTCCTTAACTACAGTTTTCAGGTCTGCAAGATCCTGGAAGCTGGGAGTTTTCAGTATTCTTTTCACCTTGTTTTCTCACAAAAAAAATAAAAAAAATAATAGTCTTGCTAAGGATTTTAGAGGGAAGCTGGCATGCAAAGCTGCAGATGAGAAGGGATGAGAATATGGTGCAGCAGAGGAAAGGAGAGGTGGAGATGCAGAGAGAAAGAAAAACTAGCATTTAGTGTGATGAGCAGGAAAGGATAGGTAAGGTTAAAAAGAGCATGAAGGTAAAAATAAAGTGAACAGAAAAGAAATATGACAACTGTATTAAATGTAAGTCCAATCAAAAGGATGACTGTAACACTGTACCATGATAATCAGTTGCAATGCTTCATACCATACAAAACTGATAAATTGTTTTGCAGCATTTAAACTTTCAACTTTTCTCTTTTTTCTTCTGTTATTTGCATCTTTAAATCAATTATTAATTTCAAGATCTTTTTAGGAGGTAATCAACAACTTAGTGAAAAATATATAAACCGTTATTTCAAATATATTTTACTATTTTTATTATGTTGCATGCGTTTAATTACTTATGTATATATACTCTGCAGCTAAACATACATATACTGTCAATAATAGAATGAAATTTTTCCAAAAGTAGAAATATACAAGGAATTGTGCAAAAGCAATATAGACTACTAAGCTAAATAGTCTTTTGGACTGGTTCTTTTAATTTGATTAGTTTTTGATCGGAGCTTCTTGTTAGAAAAAAAATTGGATAATCTCCGCAATACAAATAAATTTAAGTTTTTTTTTTTAATTAATTAAGCTTTCATGGCTCTTTTTCTAAATTTTATAAGCTAAACTAATCACCTAGTTATTTCTAATATAATTATAATTTTTTAAAATACATTTAATTATGTTTTGCAATTTTTCACATTTTCATCGATAATTTACATATAATTCTGCTTAATAAGTTTTATTTTAATAAATTTAAATTTTTGTTTCACTCCAATTCAAGAATATATTCTCCGAAGCCCCTGCTATAATTTTATGCTGCTACACATTACTTGATAAACCTGGATAATTTTTTAATTAAAATTTCTATTAAATTTTCGTTAAAAATCAACAATTTTTACCATACTTGTAAGCTCTTGTTCATCATTATTTTATGAAACGTGACTATTTCTTCTATGATTAATTAAAGATTCAGAGCACGCAATTTAGAATAAAGTAATAAAATGACTTTTAATAGTCAAACAAATATTTAGCAAAACTAAGAATAGATTTTACGTTGAAAACTATTTAGAAATTAAATTATTTTATTATGAAATAATTTTACTGTCATAGTTTTAATACTAATTATGTCAAACAAGCGTAACTTTGAAATTTTTTAAAATATATTATTATTTCTCATTTGATAACCATTATATGCATATAATGAAGGGAATGCCACACTAAGGTTTAGAAGAATTGATGTTTCTGAAAACTTAAAAAATCAACGCAAGTACAGATTTCAAAAAATCTGCAAGTGCATTTGCGTAATGCAAGAAATAAATGCAAGTAGACAAGTTAGTTCGATCAATCCCCAGCCCACGACTAAACCTAGCTAGTCGCCTCGCTGACTACATTTCCACTACTCGGAGCTCAAAACCAAATGTTCTTCTCCTTAAGCAAAAAGTGAAAAACATTAAAACCTAAGAAATATTAACCTGTTCTTCTTTAATCTTATGCAATTTAGAGGTTATTAGATCTCTGTTTAACAGAAAGTAAAATATTCTCAAAATGCTTTGTAAAAGCTAGAACTAATCACAAAGAACATATTTTTAACTATTACAACAGTTAACCCTTCGAATGGGTTTTCCCTCACATGATGGCCTCGTTGTGCATTGTTCAAGGGTGTCATGGGGTAGCCTAAAAGTGACAGGGAATGTAAATATGTTGAAAATTTGATTTTGTTTTAAAACTTAATAAATATAGAAATTATACATAATACTATATCACTTTTATGCCAGCAATTTCGTTGATTTTAAAAAAAATAAAACTAGAAGCTAATTGTTCTTTTTTTTTTTTAAATAAATGTGAATAAAATAATTAAATAATCATACGTTAAACTTTATTTGCAAGATTAGTCAATATAATAGTCAAAGTGACGAGTAATTTTTCCAAAGTTGATTTAACTAATTTATAAGATATTTTTAATATTTAAACTTTTGAGAATTTTAATACATTTATTAAATTATTCTATGAACTTGAGCCAAATGATCAATAAAAGCTATTTTAAGAAGTAGTAACAAAGTCGTCCCAAACAAGGCCCAAACAAATCCTTAATGTAATCACTACCAAAAAATTAGGTTTTCGCAGCACATTTTTATACCTTTCCCGGCGGTCATAGCCGCCACAAAATTTATTGCAGCGGTTGTAGAACCGCCACATAACTGCTATTTTTGTAATGCGCTGCAACGGCATTCTGCAGCGGTTCAAAGACCGGCGGGGAAGATATTTACGCCATACATATTTTCGCAGCGGTTATATCCACTGCATTTGTACAGAATTGTGGCAGTTATAACCGCGGCAATTATAAGCGAAATCGTCCTTTTTCCAGTTATGGGCTCTAGTGGCGGTTATAACCGCCACTATAGGTCAGATTTTTTTTAAAAATATCTAGAAACCTGACCGTTCACCCTAGAGCTAGATAAGTTGAATCTGCCACGTACAGAAAATATAACTGCCACTAGAGAAATATAACAAATCATAGAGATTCACAACAACAAGAGAATGTTGAAAATCATAGAGATTCACAACAATAATTTATAATTGCCACATACAGAAATATAACAATAAGTTAAAACCAGTACAATTGGATTCAAATTTCTGATGCAAAACGTGCTTTTCGTAGCGGTTATGAAAACCGATGCAAAGAACTGCTGCGAAAGGGCTTATTTTTTGGTAGTGAATGACCTAAACATGACTTCTTGAGCTGGAATTAGTCTTCACTTAATATATATGAGCTTCCACATAGTATCGTTCATCTTTAATGTTTTTCTTTTTAAGCAAAATATTTATCATTTATTAAAATGATAACAATAAAATGTGGTCAGTATAGGCCAATCCAAAATAAGAAATCTATTGATATATAATATGAAGAAGCCAAAATTTTACATTGGAGGATCATCTTTATATTTTATAAATGAACTTGTCATGGTTAATTATTATTAATAATACACAGATAAATTATGCAAAGGCTAAACAAACAATATAAAATATTTGGGCAAGAGTAAGCTTGTATTAATATTTTGTACTATCAATTCAACTTGAAAGAATTATAAATAAATCTTGGATTTATTAAGGACGTGAGAGAGGTAGGTAAAGTGAATTTATCAAAATGAAAAAGACCTTCAGCGACAAAAGAGAAAGAGTCTGACTCAATAACCATCAAACGAGAAAATAAATCAACCCAAATAACCCTGCTCATAATGTAATGTTCAATATCTTATTAAGTATTTTGGAGGAAAAATATTGGATCATTATAGGTATTGAGCTCCACTTTAATGTGGCTTAAGTGGGCAAAGCAAATATAAGCACTTGCATAAAACTGGATTAGTTTAAAATTTAATGAATTTTCCCCCCTTTATTATATTCAAGCAGAAGCATAACCACTTACGTAAGATTAGATTAGTGATAAATGACTAGAATAATCTTAACCTATGGCATCTAACTGTTCATCATAGAATAATTAACGCAACTTCATCAAAGGCATAATCAAGCATGAAAATATTTACGTAGATTCACCAACATCACTCAGGCAAGAGCAGCAAACTCAAGTAGTAAGTACATCAGTCAAAGTAAAACAATTCTCCTAGCCTAGAATTAGAGTTGGTTGTCCTAATAAGCATTAAAGTGTGAGCTAGGATGTTTTGTTTACTCCTTTCTATTAGGGTTTTATTATTTTATTTTTTTATGTTAAATTTGTTTTAGGCTTGGGGAATTTTTAATTGAATTGAATTTTATTTTATTATACTTTTATTATGATTTTTAGAGTTTGAGGTTTGAATTTTACTTCTATGTTTTAAAGGATACGTTGATTAATATATTTAAAATGTAATGAATTCAATGATAAATTAATCCTAAAAACACAAAAATGCAATCATTTTATTTAAAAGGATAAAATAAATGCATAGAATCTATTTTATGTGTTTTAATTATTCAAGGTTTCTTTACTTTAGGTGTGTTGAATATATTTTAAAAAATTATTAAAGTTTTTAACTTTTAAACCATTGATGATTAGTATTGATTTTAGAAATATTTATACAAGTTTTATTTATAAGTTTTAGGAGGTTTAATTAGATTGAAACATGTAGATAAGCTTATGTTTGTCTTAAGGATCTTTTACATTCACATGATTATGTTTAAGTTGCCCTTACATGATTAGATTTTATTCTTTGTTAATTTGATTTTATCTAAATAACCTCTAAATAATGAGTTTTCTATATTTTATATTACATCTTTGTGATTTTTTATTTTTTTAGTTATTAATGAATTTTTTACCTTAGATTTTAGGGTTTCTCAAGTGCTCTCCAGCAGCTCTTCTCATGCATTCTTTTTGTTTGCATACTTGTGCTTTTTAGTTAGATCTACTCTCTGCATGGTTCAAGGAAGTCTTCTTCATCCTTATTTGTTGGTTTTTTCTTTCATCTGGTGGTTTACTTTTTTCTTTCATTGGTTGCACCATTATTGGGGGTTCCCTCTGGAAGTGTGGCCTCAAAATGCAAAATATTATTAATCTTGGCTTTTTAAATATTGTGAACAAAACTAGATTTTTCAAGGATGCGATTTCTATAATTGGTTCTTCTACTTCTGTTCTTGATCTAAAGCCTGCCACTCATTATGGTATGACTTCCCTACAGATCTCTAAAGAGGAACTTCTATCTTTAGATGAATTGTTTCAATTTGCTATTGTGGGAAAATTTATGATTCGGGGGCCTATACTCAACCTCATTTGCTAGTTTTTTTTCAATCTTAAACTTTTTAGAGGATTTTTTTTTCCGTAAAACTTGAGAATAATTTGGATTATAACTATATCTTTGGTCATAGATCATATTATGTTTGCAACTATTATACAAAGCTCATTAAATGATCTCCATTTTTTGACATTTTGGCTGAATCCCCTATTGTTCCTATTTGGATCTCATTCCTTGAGCTTCACTCGTATTTTTTTTCTTCTAGGATCTTACATGGCTTGAGGAGCCTATTTGGTTTTCCTTTGAGAATTGATAATGCTATGGTCATGGCCTCTCAACCCTCAATTGCGAGAGTGTTTGTTGAGATTAATATCACCACGTAATATCCCAACTCTATTTGATTAGGATCGAAAAAATAAGGCTATGTTCAGAAAATTATTATGAATGATTTTCCAACCATTTGTGATCATTGCAAAATGTTAGGACATAGTAAACTTGAATGATACCATATGAACCCAAATCTAAGGAAATTCCAAATTTTCAAGCCCAAATCAAATATTGTTGTTGTGGATGAACCTAAAGAAACTAATGAGATTGATAACAATTCTGTTAATCCTTCTATCAATCTCACTGATGATTGTCCTAATGTCCCAGTTAATGTCATCCCTCCTCCTATTAATAACTCAGAACTAGTGAACCATCCCATGAGAAATGTGAATGCTATAAATAATGTGAATGATTTTAATGGTGCCTCAATGTATCTAAATGTTTCCAATATGGTTCATGCTATTATTTTGACTGTGTTATCTACTTCTAACAATGATTTAAATGTTGATGTTGGTGTAGCAGAATCGAGCAGTCACAAACAATATTCTGATAAAGATTCTGAGAGTGTGTCCTTCAAGTAAATCTGCTGATTAGTGGGAGGAGAGGGAAATCAATTATCATGACAAAAGGTATACTCTTAATGATTTGGAAAACTTGGGTAAGGATATTTATAAAAATTATGTTAAAGATGATTTATTTGGTCCACTATTAAGAGTATCAATAAAAAGAAGAAAAACAAGGCATTAAAATTATCCGCTAGTGAAGTAAGAATCACTATATCTATATCTGCATCTAAAATATTGTTAATGTTTAGTATTTTTAATTTGGAATATCATGGGAGTTTGAAAATGTGACTCTCATCTCAAGATTTAAAATTTATGCCACATTTATGATATTAATGTTCTTATTTTGTTAGAGCCCATGTTTTTTTTATATATATTAATGTTCCATGGTTGATCCCTCTAGAATTTTATGTGCTAGAGATAGCTTGGTTTTCATAACTCTTTTGCTAGATCGTTGAGTAAGATTTGGATTTTTTGGAAAGGTAATGTTATTTTGTTGGTTGTGGGTGACTGTTGTCAATTCATTAATTATTATTTCTCTATTTTTTAATATTCAAATTTATGGATCTTTCATCTATATTAGTTGTACTAAACTTGGTATAATACCTTTGCGGAAAAATTGAACCCAATTTGTTAGTTCTTTCAGTGGTCTATGGTTTATGGGTGATGACTTTAATATCATATCTGATTATGGTGAAAAGGTTGGGGGTCTTTCTCTGAACTTAAGTACTATGGAGGATTTTAACAATATGACCCTGGATTGTGGCTTAACTGATATTCACTATAATAGATCTAATTTTATGTGGTCTATTAATAGAGTTTGGGAAAGGCTAGATAATTTACTATTTAATGATGATTAACTATCTTCTTTCACTAATTCTATACTTCAACACCTTAGCCGGATGGTTTAAGACCACTCTCCCATCCTTAAGATTTATCAAAATAACTTTCATGGTGTTAACCCATTTCGCATTCAAAATATATATGTGGTTATATTTTGATGATTTTGTTAATATTTTGAAGGAGAATTGGGATGTCCTAATCCATTATTTTCAAGGAGATAAGGGTATGATCCTTCTTGCCCTTAAAATTAAATGGTTGAAGAAGAATTTAAGGTGGTAGAACAAGAACAATTTGGCAATATTTTTGAAAACATGATTAAGGCTATAAATGTGGTGATTTCTCTTGAAAGTCAAATTGTTCTTTCTTATGGTAATAGTGGGAGAAACTGAGGTTTGCTAAGGCTAACCTTCTTATAATCCAAACATGGAAGACGAATATTGAAGACAAAAAGTTACATTTAATCACATTGTTGAAGGTGAAAAACATACAAAATAATTCTATGTTTTGGTGAATTCTAAGAAAGCCAAATCTTATATTAATAGGATCAAGCTAAATTCTACTGAGTGGTGTGATGATTTTTGCTTCCACTATTGACTATGTTATTACTTACTTTAAGAATTCTCTTGGTGTTTCTAAACATGTTATTGATTTTTCTAATCTTACTTTCATTCCTGCTTTAATTACTATTGTGGATAATCTCTCTTTATCTAAGCACCCCGATGAAGAGGAGATTTATAGAGTTTTAATGTCCATGAATAAGGATCTATGGCTGGTTTTGATGGCATACTATTCATTTATTTCCAAATTATTGGAGCATTATTAAAAAGGATAATTGTATGACTATTTGGGATTTTTTTATGGTTTTCCTATTCCCAAATGCT
Source organism: Dendrobium nobile (assembly GCA_022539455.1). Classification (NCBI taxonomy): domain Eukaryota; kingdom Viridiplantae; phylum Streptophyta; class Magnoliopsida; order Asparagales; family Orchidaceae; genus Dendrobium; species Dendrobium nobile. Next base: position 10,134,573 of record CM039722.1, read on the forward strand.
TCACTGCTACAGTACTACCTTTATTATTTTAATTTATAAAAATGTTAATCTTGTTTGCTCGAGTGACTTTAGCCTTATAAGCATGTTCCTTTCTTTCAATAAGCTTATTTCTAAAGTTTGGGCTAATAGATTAGTAACTTTAATCTTGAAAATCATATCTGTTGATTAGATGAGGGTTTTTAAAGGTAGGAACATAACTGATAATGTCTTACTTGCTAAGTAACTTCTTTATGAGAATAATTAAAAAGTTCACGACAATAATTTGATTTTGAAATTGGACATTTCTAAGGCTTATAATAACCTAAATTGATCCTTTCTATTTAGCATTTTGCATCATTTTTGTTTTGATGTTAAAGTTATTAATAAAAAATCATTATAGAAAATTGTTGGTTTTCTATAATTATTAATGGTAAATCTCATTCTTGTTTTAAAGTTGCTCAGGGTGTTAGATAAGGTGACCCTCTATCTCTTACTCTCTATATAATTTCTACTGATTATCTTTTTAGGGGTTTGCCTCAATTTTTCTCCTTTAATAATAAATACTATTTTAAAATTTTTGGTGGCATTAATATTAGTCAACTCTATTTACTGATGAAATTATTATTTTTTTTAAACTATTCTTTAAAGTGTGTTAAAAATATTAGAAAACTCCTTTCCAATTCTTAGTAAGAAAATGGTATGTAATTTAATTACCACAAATGTGCTCTTTTATTGGTAGCAAAGGTATATCTTCTATGTAGAGTAACAATATTGGTATATATACTTGGTTTTGTTAGCAAGTTCCACCTTTTTACAATCTAAGCACTCCTTTTTTTAAAGGTCATAAATGTTCTTTTATGTTTTATAAGACTTTTACATTTATATCAGCCAAAATTTCTTGTTGGAAGTTTATGTTGCTATCAATAGGTGCTAGACTTCTTTTTATTAAAAGCCTTTTGTGCCCTATGTCAGTTTATTTACTCCAAACCATCAATCTTTCTGCTAGCATTTGCAGTAGATTGGAAAAAACCTTTAACAAGTTTTTTTGGGGCTCTACTGATGTTTCCAAAAAAATACATTGGTCTAATTGGAGTGTATGCATGGGCCCTTATTTAGAGGGAGATTTTGGCTGTAAGTCGATTCATGATTTTATTAAAAGCTTTTCTTTCAAACTTTGGTGAAAGTTTATGAAGAATAACTCTTTGTGGGCTAATTACAGGTATCAAAAATACTGCAAGAATGTGAATCATACTCTTGGTTTTTTTAAGCAAGGGTAATCCCATGGGTGGAAAAGGCATTGTAACATTAAATAGGTAACTGAGACCACTATTCAATGGGGAATTGTAATGGATAATCTTATTTTTGGCAGGAAGAGTGGTTAGGTGCTGGGTTTATTGACTCTTACTTCAATTCTCATTCTACCTCCTCATTGAAAGTTTATAGCTTCACATTTGATGGTAATTGGTCCCCTAATCCTCACCTTAATGTTACTCCTCAAAGATGGTTAATCATATTTGCAATATTCCCATTTTTCCTGATAATAAGGATAAAATTTTGTTGAAGTTGTCTCATGTTGGTGATTTTAGTATTAGTAAAGTGTGGCACTATTTTAGACACAAAGATCAGCCTATTTCTTTTTTTTTTTTGTAAAATTTAGAAATCTACTATCCCTCTAAACTCTTATTTATTAGCTTGGAGAATTTTGAAAGGTTTTATTCCTGTTGATGTCAATCTTCAAAAGAAAGGTATTAATTTAGGTTCCAAATGCCAATGTTGTTGTAGCTTTGAAACGATTAACCATTTTTTTATTTACGATCATGTGGATGCCAAGGTTTGGATTACTGTGTTCAGAATGATTGAAATAATTTCATTAATTTACATGTTGTTAGTATTATGTCTTTTTTAAAATGTCATTCTCCAGAATAATTATATTGATCAAATGATGTTGTTAATTCCATTAACTATATTTTAGTTGTTATGGGAAGAAAGGAATTGTTGAGTCTAGTAATTAGGTTGTTAAGCCTAAGTGAATGTCCCAAGGCTACCAAGAGGGGGGGTGAATTGGTAGTTTAAAAAACAAAGTTAAAATTTAAGACCCCTTTTTTAAAAATTATTGAACCAAAATAAAATCTCTTTTAAATTTTGTAGAAAAAGGTTTTTCAACCACAGAGTTTTTAAAACTGAAATAGAAAGTGCGGAAATGTAAAAAAAAAGTAAAGTAAATGACACCAGATTTATAGTGGTTCGGTCTATAACCAGACCTACATCCACTCCCTGGAGGCACCCTCTAAGTATTGCACTAATACCAATAGTGACTCTCCTTTTGCACCCACAGCAAGGCGGAGAAGCCTTTACAACACACTCTTTTCACGAAACCCCGGTGCGGTAGAGAACCGTCCGTCCTTTTACACAATACCTAGTGTTGGCAGAGAACCGTCCGTCCTTTCACACTATCCCCAGTGTGGGCAGAGAACCCTTCGTCCTTTCACACTCTCCTAGTGTGGGCAGAGAACCCTTCATCCTTTCACACTCTCCTAGTGTGGGCAGAGAACCCTTCGTCCTTTTACACTCTCCAAGTGTGGGCAGAGAACCCTTCGTCCTTTCACACTCTCCTAGTGTGGGCAGAGAACCCTTCGTCCTTTCACACTCTCCAAGTGTCGGCAGAGAACCGGATCTCCTTGACAGATCTTCTCACAATAATCTAGAAGGAAGAAAGAAAAGAGTAAAGTAATCCCAATTCACAAGTAGAGACTCTTACCTTTGAAATCCAAGTGAAGCCTTCTTGCTTCAGTGGTAGGAATCCTCCCTTGAATGCTCTCTTCAACTCTCTCCTTGGCTATTCTCTCAAGAGGCACGAAGATCAAATGACAAAAAGATTGTGTGGCAGTCTAATTTGGACTATTTATACAAAAGACAAGAAAAACCGCCCAAAAACTGCAAGTATTCAATTCTGTACGCAGTGGATCGTCCTGTACGATCGTGGATCGTTCTGGACGATTCTACTTAAACGATCTGAAACGACCCTATTTGAATATGTGTACGAAATGTCTTCGTACAGCTGATCGTCCTGTATGAACAAGGTTCATCCAGTACGAACGGTTATTACAAGGTCGATTCTAGAAACTGCTGAAAACTGTCCTAAGTAGGTTAATCGTTTGGACGAAAATTGATTCGTCTGGATGAAATTTTTACAGAGGACTGATCGTCCTGTACGATACATTATTTCGTCTGGACGAAAAATTTCCCGAGGACTGATCGTCCTGGATGATAATTTATTTCCGTTTGGACGAAAATTTTCCAGAGACCCAATCGTCCTGGACGATAATTAATTTCGTCTGGACGAAAATTTTCCAGAGAGCCTATCGTACTGGACGATAATTTATTTCGTCCTGGACGAATAGGACTTAGAAAAAAATTTTCAAGCAAGTTCCTATTCGTTCCATATGCTCTAAAGGAGATAACTGTCTGGTCGTCCAGTACGAACTGAAGATCGTCCTGTACGATCAGTATAAGTTCTACATGATCTCCTTATGTGTGAATGTTTTTATTTTCTCAAAATACAATCACTCCCTTCCAATTTGATTTCTAAGAAAAGTGCAAGCTTCAAATTTTACAAAGTATCTCATGCTGAATTTAATTTGAAGTCTACGTAGTATGGAGTTCATTTTTCCTGAAATGTCAGTACACACAAGAGCAAATACAATTCTTCCAAAATTGTTAGGAGATAACTACACATTTGAACAATAATGTTTGAAATCATCAAAACTTTATAAGTTGCAAAAATGAAAAGCATGCAATTAGCAACTATCTTAACAATCTCCCCCTTTTTGATGATGGCAAAACAATTATTGTTTGTATGATTTCAATTTAAACAAATCTTTCTATCTCCTAAACTCCCCCTGAATTGATGAATACATGAAAATAAGGAGGCAATTTGAAGCAAAAAAAATTTTTATTATATTTTTTTTTATTTTTTTAAAAAAATAAACTAGAAACACAAACATACAAAACAAACAAAACATAAAACATATGCAAACAAAACATACAAACACAATGATTTCTCCCCCTTTTTGACAACAACAAAAAGTGAAGAAGAAATAGACAAGAAATGTAAGTAATTGTATGAAATTCATTTGAATATTTAATCTAAATGGTGATTGATACAAGGTATGCAATTTTAAACTAAAAACATTAGGTCAATCATAGAAATTCATGAAATTTAAAAAGTGATATAACATTGTAAGTAAGAAGAATTTAGCAAAGACATGATTCAATTTAGACATTTCAATATAGAAAATCATTACAAGAGAGATGAAGAAAAATTTGATATTTTAAAATTCAAAAGAATATAAATGAACATAAGATCAATTTGAATTAAGAGATTGAAAGAATTTGGAAAGAAGAGAATTACCACATGTGGCGCTTTGCGCATCTTTTTCAAAATTTTTGGGCACATTTTTGTGCATCTTTTGATATTGGGCTAATTTTGTGCCTCTTTTTCATATTTGCGAACCTTTGTGCATTCCTTTTGATTTTTGTATTTTTTGTACAATTTTTTCAAGAGTAATTGAGACCAATTCTTTCCAAAATCAATAATCTAAAATTTCAAATATTTCTAAGTGCATAAATATTATTTGAGCTAGGAAATACAGAATAAGACAACATCTAAATTGCAATAATAATATTAACTTTTATGTAGTCTAAATGAATAGACATGAATTTAAAAGTTATAATTACAACAAGTTATAAACAACTTTTAAATTTAGAAAGACTAGATTTTCTAATGTAGATAATCTCAAATTACAATCTAATTTAAGCACTATGAAGATTAAATAATACTAATAAAATTCATAAAAATTAACCACATTTCAATAACAAATCAACATTGAAACAAGTACGAAATGCATTGATATTTATGAAAGGATTACACATTTCATAATATCTAAACAGAACTTAAAAGAAAAGATAAACAAACACTTAACATAAACACTAACACAACAAGACATAAAAACATGAGTAACTAACACATCAAAACAAAAAAAATACAACACGAGTACAACAAAAACACAGAAATTCATCTCTACTGTTCTGGAGGAGGAGGAGGAATGCCACCGAAAAGGTTAAAGTAGGAGGCCATTGACAATTTGAAGTAGAAAGGGATTGAAAGAGAAGTTTGAAAGTGTGATTGTTGAGTTAGAAAGCCTTCATATTTAAAGAAAACGATACGTTCGTCCTGGACGAAAAAGGTTCGTCCTGGACAAAAATAATCGTTCGTCTGGACGAAAACTATTTCGTACAGACGATCTAATTCGTCCAAAATGTAACGGCTTTTCGTAATCAACACAACTTACGATGCATCCCTTCGTACAGACCTTTGACTTGACCGATCGTACATAAGAACAAAAGTTCGTACAGACGATCAAAAAATAACTCTTTTAAATGTCTTTTGAAAACCGTCCCCTACACTGAAACGACATATGTTCGTCTGGACAAACCAAAAGTTCGTACAGATGAAATTCATATTAAAAACTGTCTTATCCACTCAACCGCTGCATTCAATCATCCCGACGTTTGAGAAAAGGAAAACGTTCGTCCTGGACGATATTCAGATCGTACAGACGATTTAATTAAAAACTGCTCTCAAAACGGTTAAAATGCACGCAAACCAACTTTTCTCACATCGTCCAGTACGAACCAAAAGTCATCCCGGACGATTTCCTCCAATTTTTGAATTTTTGAAAATCAAACCAAACTTTAAAAGAAAAACACAGAAAACATACAAAAAAAACATACACTCAAAAACAAATTCATTCAAAACACACAAAAATTCACAAAATCAAAAACAAAACAAAAACATAAACATCAATGTTGCAAAGACATTTTGTTTAGGCATTTAAATTAATAACACCTAGCCTTGTTCTTAAAGTACTGAAGATATCAAGGGCTAAAGGTTTTGTAAAAATGTCTGCAAGTTGATTTTCAGTTAAAACATGTGTGAGTTCAATTTCTCCTTTGGATACATGATCCCTTATGAAATGATGTCTTATATCTATGTGTTTGGTTCTAGAATGTTGAATAGGATTTTTGGAAATGCAAATAGCACTAGTATTGTCACAATAAATTGGAATAGTGCCTACAGATAATCCTAAATCAATCAACTGTTATTTTAACCAAAGTACTTGTGCCACACAACTTCCTAATGCAATGTATTCTGCTTCTGCAGTAGATAGGGCTACTGAATTTTGTTTTCTACTGGACCAAGAAACTAATGAATTTCCAATGAATTGACATGTTCCAGAAGTGCTTTTCCTATCCACTCTACAGCCTGCAAAGTCAGAATCTGAATAACCAATAATTTCAAATGAAGTGCTAAACTTAGGATATCAAATTCCTAAGTTTTGAGTTCCTAGTAAGTATCTTAAAATCCTTTTCACTGCTGTCAAATGTGATTCTTTTGGATCTGATTGAAATCTAGCACATAAGCAAACACTGAACATAATATCTGGTCGGCTAGCAGTCAAGTAAAGCAAAGATCCAATAATCCCTCTATATTTCTTTTGATCAACAGATTTTCCCTTAAGGTCCTTATCTAACTGAACTGAGGAACTCATTGGTGTACTAACAGGTTTAGCATTGTCCATTTCATATTTCTTGAGGATGTCCTTAATATATTTGGTTTGACTAAGAAATGTCCCTTCCTCAAGTTGCTTGATGCTAAAACCTAGAAAGTAATTTAAATCTCCCATTAAACTCATTTCAAATTCACTACTCATTGTATTAGAAAAATCATCACAAAGATTTTTATTTGAAGATCCAAAGATGATATCATCCACATAAATTTGAACAATGAGTATTTCCTTTCCAAATTTCTTTAAGAAGAGAGTTGTATCCACACTTCCTTTTTCAAAAGATCTTTCAAGTAGGAAAGTGCTCAATCTCTCATACCAAGCCCTAGGTGCCTGTTTCAATCCATATAATGCCTTTTTTAACTTAAAAACATGATTTGGGTATTTTGAATTTTCAAATCCTGGAGGTTGTTCTACATAAACATCTTCTTCAATAACACCATTCAAAAAGGCACTTTTGACATCCATTTGAAACAATTTAAAACTTTTAAAACAGACAAAGGCAAGTAAAACCCTAATTGCTTCAAGTCTTGCTACAGGGGCAAAGGTCTCCTCAAAATCAATTCCTTCAATTTGATTATACCCGTTAGCAACTAATCTAGCCTTATTTCTAATGACTACTCCTGAGTCATTCATTTTATTTTTGAACACCCACTTTGTTCCAACAACACTTTGATCTTTTGGCCTTGTGGTTAATTCCCAAACTTTATTTCTTACAAATTGATTTAACTCTTCTTGCATGGCCAATATCCAAAATTCATCAGAAAGTGCCTGATCAACATTAGTGGGTTCTATGGTTGAAATAAAGGCTGAATGATTGACTTCCTTATTTAATCCACGCCTAGTTCTAACACCCTCACTAGGTTCTCCTATAATCAATTCTCTTGGGTGGTTTTTAGAAAATCTCAAATCTCTAGGCAAAGGGTTTTCTCTTTCAAAGTTTTCTTCCACATTTTCTTCCAAATTTAATCTATCAATCTTTTGGGAGTTTTCCTCAATTTCTTCTTCAACAATATTTGGCTCTTCTAAATTTCCAGATTCATCAAATACAACATGTGTGGTTTCTTCAATAACTAAAGTTCTTTTGTTGAATACCCTATAAGATTTTCCAACATTTGAATATCCAACAAAAATTCCTTCATCTGATTTTGGATCAAATTTTCCTAAGGCAGATTTTCCATTGTTATGAATGAACACCTTGCAACCAAAAACATGCAAATGAGACAAATTTGGTGTTCTACATTTTAGTAACTCATAGGGTGTTTTATTTAAATTTGATCTCACATTCACCCTATTCATAACATAACATGCAGTGCTAACCGCCTCAGCCCAAAAATATTTAGGAAGAGAGTATTCTGCCAACATTGCTCTGGCGGCTTCTATTAATGTTCTGTTTTTCCTTTTAACTACCCTATTTTGTTGAGGGGTTCTAGGAGCAGAAAAGTTGTGATCAATCCCTTTTTCTTTACAAAAATTTTCAAATCTTTCATTTTCAAATTCTCCTCCATGATCACTTTGTATAGACATTATTTCACATCCTAATTTTCTCTGAATCCAAGTTGAAAAATTTCTGAATTCCTCAAATGATTCACTTTTATGAAAAAGAAATCTAACCCAAGTGAACCTAGAGAAATCATCCACAATAAAAAATCCGTATATCTTCCCTCCTAGACTTACAGTTCCTACTGGTCCAAAAAGATCCATGTGAAGAATTTCCAATGGTTTACTAGTTCTAAGATCATTATTGGACTTAAAAGAGGACTTCACTTATTTTCCTAATTGACATGCATCACAAAGATGGTCCTTAGTAAAGTCTAGTTTTGGTATACCTCTTACTAAATTCTTTTGGGTAATTCTCCTAAGATTTTTCATACTAGAATGACAAAGTCTCCTATGCCAAAGCCAAGATTCATCAGAAACAGTTTTCAAACAGAAAGCAATAGGAGTATGAAATGAATTCAAATCTAGCATGTAAACATTGTTTACCCTTTTTCCATTTAAAACTTCTTTCCCATTTAGGCTTAATATGCAGCTAGTAGGTAAAAATTTCATATTATAACCTTTGTCACATAGCTGACTTATACTTAACAAATTATGCTTTAAGCCTTCAACCAATAGCACATTGTCTATAAAAAAGTTTTTGAAATTACCAATCATACCTGATCCAACCACTTTCTTTGTGGTATTATCTCCAAATGTAACCTTGCCTCCATTCCTGGCTTCTAGCGATATGAATTGTGTAGTGTCTCCAGTCATATGCTTTGAACATCCGCTATCCAGGTACCATATGCTCCCACGAGGTCTTGTGTGAGAGCAATCCTGCAAAAAATATCACATGTTAGACCTGGGAACCCAAACAAGTTTGGTTTCACCTTTTAGCAATTTATAATCAGATGCATGTATGATATGTCTAGGTTTATGCATCCTAGGTCTCCACACCAAATTAGATTTCATCATCAAGGTACAGGTGTGAGCTATATGTCCCAAAAATCCACAATTATTACATTTAACATTAGGAAAAATATTCCTAAGTTTTCTTCCATATGATTGTCTTCTAAGGGATTTCATAAATTTAGGATAATATTTAGGATTTGTAAAATCTTCAAGTCTGGGGGGTTTCCTATTATCCTCGAGAGCTCTTATTGTTAGTTTGTAAAATGAATTCATATCTTCCAAGATTCGATTGGTATAATTGATTCTATATGCTTTGCTCTCAGATTCATCCTTAAAATTTTTAAATTCCTTTTCAAGATCAGTATAGGATGACTTTAGATTTTCAAAATTCTTATTCAAGTCATCATATTCATCAAGTAGTTTCATGTGGTTGTCATCTATTAAAGCATGGTCTTTTCTAAGGATTTCATTTTCCTTCTTGAGCTCTTCAAATTCTAAACTTAAACTAGCATGCATCTTTTTCATTTTCCTATATGCATCATGCATGTGTTCAGAAACTTCAAATAATTCATCATAGGATAAGTCACATACCTCTTCTTGATCTGAGTGATCTACATTGTCTACCATCAAGCAAAGATTAGTGACTTCTTCTTCTTTTTCTGTCTCAGATGAGTCTGAAGCTGAGTCCGCCCAGAAAGCTCTTTGAAACTTCTTCTTGCCCTTCTTTACCATAGGTTTCTCCTCCACCTTCTCCTTAGCAGGAGTGGCTTTGAGTTTTGGGCAATCAGTCTTGATATGACCTGGTTTCCTGCATTCATAACAAATCACTTCATTAAAAACCTTGCCATTTCTGTTAAACTTACCTCTATTCCATAGCTGGCGTTTCTTCTGCTTCCTCTTTAAAAAGCTTCTGAATTGTCTAGTCATTAGTGCAACATCATCTTCATCCTCAGTTTGTGAGTGTTCACTCTCTGACTCTTCCACTTTTAGTGCTATATTCTTCTCCTTTCGTGGTTCACCTGCATCAATCTTCCTTTGACTTACTCCTTGCTCATAAGCAATGAGTGAACCAAGAAGATTGTCAATAGAATAAATGTTTAAATCTTTAGACTCTGTAATTGCAGTAATTTTTGCATCATAAGAAGTAGGTAAACAACGAAGAATCTTATTGACCATTTCAGCATTAGTTAATTCCCTACCAAGTGCATGCAAAGAAGTGACAATTTGTGTAAATCTTGTGTACATGTCAGAAATAGATTCATTAGGTTTCATGCGAAACAATTCATAGTCATGTAACAAGATATTGAGCCTTGATTGTTTAACCTCATTTGTCCCTTCATAAGTTATACAAAGTCTATCCCATATGTCCTTTCCGCTTTTGCAAGTGGAAACCCGCATGTAGTCTTCAGATTTGAAAGCACAAAAGAAACTGTTTAAACATTTGGCATTTAATTGTGCTAAGTCACGTTCTTCTACAGTCCAATCAGTAAAAGGTATTTCTACCATTACTCCATCAACTAATCTAGTTGGTTTTGTGTAGCCATCCTGGACTAACATCCACATGCGATAATCAAGTGACTGTAAGAAAGTAGACATGCGTGTTTTCCAAAAATCAAAAGGAATGTTGTCAAACAGTGGAGGTCTAGTAATAGAGTAACCCTCAGGTGTGTTCCGGTTTCCGAAAGTAGCCATCTACGTTAATCAAAAAGTAGTTCAAACTTATGATATTGAAACGAAGCTCTGATACCACTTGTTGAGTCTAGTAATTAGGTTGTTAAGCCTAAGTGAATGTCCCAAGGCTACCAAGAGGGGGGTGAATTGGTAGTTTAAAAAACAAAGTTAAAATTTAAGACCCCTTTTTTAAAAATTATTGAACCAAAATAAAATCTCTTTTAAATTTTGTAGAAAAAGGTTTTTCAACCACAGAGTTTTTAAAACTGAAATAGAAAGTGCGGAAATGTAAAAAAAAAGTAAAGTAAATGACACCAGATTTATAGTGGTTCGGTCTATAACCAGACCTACATCCACTCCCTAGAGGCACCCTCTGAGTATTGCACTAATACCAATAGTGACTCTCCTTTTGCACCTACAGCAAGGCGGAGAAGCCTTTACAACACACTCTTTTCACCACTCCCCGGTGCGGCAGAGAACCGTCCGTCCTTTTACACAATACCTAGTATTGGCAGAGAACCGTCCGTCCTTTCACACTATCCCCACTGTGGGCAGAGAACCCTTTGTCCTTTCACACTCTCCTAGTGTGGGCAGAGAACCCTTCGTCCTTTCACACTCTCCTAGTGTGGGCAGAGAACCCTTCGTCCTTTTACACTCTCCAAGTGTGGGCAGAGAACCCTTCGTCCTTTCACACTCTCCTAGTGTGGGCAGAGAACCCTTCGTCCTTTCACACTCTCCAAGTGTCGGCAGAGAACCGGATCTCCTTGACAGATCTTCTCACAAGAATCTAGAAGGAAGAAAGAAAAGAGTGAAGTAATCCCAATTCACAAGTAGAGACTCTTACCTTTGAAATCCAAGTGAAGCCTTCTTGCTTCAGTGGTAGGAATCCTCCCTTGAATGCTCTCTTCAACTCTCTCCTTTGCTATTCTCTCAAGAGGCAAGAAGATCAAATGACAAAAAGATTGGGTGGCAGTCTAATTTGGACTATTTATACAAAAGACAAGAAAAACCGCCCAAAAACTGCAAGTATTCAATTCTGTACGCAGTGGATCGTCTTGTACGATCGTGGATCGTCCTGGACGATTCTACTTAAACGATCTGAAACGACCCTATTTGAATATGTGTACGAAATGTCTTCGTACAGCTGATCGTCCTGTACGAACTAGGTTCGTCCAGTACGAACGGTTATTACAAGGTCGATTCTAGAAACTGCTGAAAACTATCCTAAGTCGGTTAATCGTTTGGACGAAAATTGATTCGTCTGGACAAAATTTTTACAGAGGACTGATCGTCCTGTACGATACATTATTTCGTCTGGACGAAAAATTTCCCGAAAACTAATCGTCCTGGACGATAATTTATTTCCGTTTGGACGAAAATTTTCCAGAGACCCAATCGTCCTGGACGATAATTAATTTCGTCTGGACGAAAATTTTCCAGACAGCCTATCGTACTGGACGATAATTTATTTCGTCCTGGACGAATAGGACTTAGAAAAAAATTTTCAAGCAAGTTCCTATTCGTTCCATATGCTCTAAAGGAGATAACTGTCTGATCGTCCAGTACGAACTGAAGATCGTTCTGTACGATCAGTATAAGTTCTACATGATCTCCTTATGTGTGAATGTTTTTATTTTCTCAAAATACAATCACTCCCTTCCAATTTGATTTCTAAGAAAAGTGCAAACTTCAAATTTTACAAAGTATCTCATGCTGAATTTAATTTGAAGTCTTCGTAGTCTGGAGTTCGTTTTTCCTGAAATGTCAGTACACACAAGAGCAAATACAATTCTTCCAAAATTGTTAGGTGATAACTACACATTTGAACAATAATGTTTGAAATCATCAAAACTTTATAAGTTGCAAAAATGAAAAGCATGCAAATAGCAACTATCTTAACAGGAATAACAAATAGCACATGGGGATTAACATGTGTTACAATAGGGTGCTTAGTTCTATGATTTTTAGGATATGATAGAAGTTTATTTAGGGGTGTCAAAATCTAACCTAAAACCCAACCCGAACTCGACCCAAAATATTTTGGGTTTGAGTCAACTTGTTTGGTATGTGGGTCAGGTTCGGGTTCAAGTTTCCGACCAATTTATAAAATTGGGTCAGGTTTGGGTTGACCCGACAACCCAAAATCAACCCATTTTGATCCATCTAACCCAAACTAATTATCCATTGGTGCAGGAAACTAGGTTTAGTAGATCATAGAGCCCAAGGTCATGCATAGATCTAGGGTTAATTAAATAATCTAATATTAAAAATTAATGATGAGAGTTTGCTATCACTCAGGCTATTCATTCATGTCGACTCAAACTAAATGTCAGTCATCATGCATGTCAGGGCATAATCAATTATCATGTTGAGCCTTCAAGGTCAGGCTAGTCGTCTGCTACCTAGTTCTAGATATAAGCCCCTCCTATAGACTGCATTATGCTATTCACCATCTTGCTCGCCTCCTCTTGCCGCTGGTAGCTCACCTTCCTTCGTGTCTTGACACATCTGAACGTAACACACGACGCCACATCCCTCACAGCTCAATCGATCATGCCCATTTTTAATCCAAATGGGTCTGTGGGTCAGGTCGGGTCAACCTGGTAACCCGTGCTGGTTTGGTCTGGGTTAAAATATCTTACCCATTTACTAAAATGGATCTTGTTCTGGCTGACCCGTTTAGATTCAGGTCAACTCGGGTTTGACCTAAACATGACCCAATGACCCTAATTGACACCCCTATATTTATTGCTCTCGTTATATTGCCTAAACATTTTATACATGAGAAAGTATGGATTTCTTTTTTCAGTATTAGCATTGATAATCATATTATTAGTAATCCTCCTAAGACGATTTTGTTGCATAAACATATGGTGGGGGAGGTGAAAATCAATATTCACGCTAGCCTATTTAACAACCGTTGTGGGTGGGTTGGTGGGCATATCAATGATTCTGATGGTAGGTTAATTATGGGTTTTTGGTGAACCTCATCTAACACCCCTGATGTTTTTATTGCAAATCTTAATGCTATTTATAAGGGTCTAGAGGAATACTTTGAATTAAAACTTCAATTTGTTTGGATTGAGGTTGATTTGGATGTTGTTGTTGATATTATCAATTTGAACAAGGGAGTGAATATTAGTAATTTTTATATTCTAAAAAGAATTAAGGTTATGTTTCATAATTTTGTTTGCATATTTTCTCCTAGCAAGAAGGTTGGTAATGGTTATGCTGCTTACTTAGCTAAAATTGGGTCTCTAAGAAATGATTTTATATCTTTTTCATTATCTAATACTTCCCATATCCTTAAAGGAAGTGTTCTTTTGGATGCTTCTAGGCTTCCATATGTTTGCTAGTGTGTGTTTCTTGTCTCTTAGTTTGAAGCTTTTGGTTATTATTATCGCTTAGTTTATTTTTTATTTGTTGTCTTGTGGCCTATCTTTTTCTTGTTTTATTTCCCCTGTTCAGCCATCTATGTTATTGTGGTTTGTCTTTGTTCTACCTCTTTTGGTGATTGCTCCTTCCATTTTATTTTAGTTAGTTGATGTGATGTCTCTTATACATTTCTTGGCTATTCTTCTTATGTTTCTTTTTGGTGGGTGTTTCTCTATTGTTACCTCCTTTAATACTAGTTAGCTTTACTATTATAGTCGTTGTTATTCCTTCACACTTTTTGTATAGGTTTCCTTTATTTTTGTAGGGATTGGTTACTCTTTCATGATGTATCTCCCATCAAGCTCTCTTTTTGGGTGATGACTCTTAACCTCCCGAATTTATTTTATTAGATTTTTTGTCTCTTTTGTAATTAGGTGGGATCTTTGTCTCTTCTGATTTTTATTCTATTTTTTAATGTAGCTGTCTCGAGTGGTAGTGAACATTATATCCCTTCTAAGGACTTGTACCATTTTTTTAAATTAATGCATTGGCTCGATGGTTGGTCCCCCCATCCCCCGTGGCAAAAAAAAAAAAAAAAAGAATTTTTATCCTAAGGATTCATTAACTTGTTCTTTTATTAGGGTTTCGTAATTATCATACCAAATGAATCTTTAACATCATGAAACTAGACCCATGACTATTTTTTAACCCAAAGACCATCTCATGAAATTTTAGAGTCATTTAGAAGCAAGTATAGTTAAATGACTTATTAACATTAGTGCTTTATTTATCATTGACCTAGGTTTAACCCAAGTTTGACTTTATATTTAAAGTTTGAATTTCGATTGATTCTTAGTTTTATAACATTCTTCAGTTTATTAGGTGTAAAATTCAAGTCAATATATATTTTTGTGATTTTTTATGCATTATTTATGAATTTTTAAAGCTAACTTGTTTATTAAGGTTTCATATAAGAGGTAAATTAGGATTCACTATATTTTTCTATAATAACCCACAATGGGCTTATGTGTTAATTAAACAAAAAAAGTTACAAGGACCTTAAAAAGTGATGAAAACATAAAAAATGCTCAAAAAGCTATTAGTAAAAATGAAAAAAAAAAAATATCGAATTAAGACCCCCTATTAGTTACGGAATAACAGAAGGAAAGGTCGACAAGGAGCCAAACCCAAAAGAAACCAAAATGATCAATGTCAGAGAATATATCATGAAAGATAAAAGGATGTGATCGAAACATGCAAACCCAAAATATTTACTCCGAATCAGAAGCAACAAACTTAGCAAGACCATTCCCATTTCCTCAAAATGAAGCCCTAGCATAATTCAACAACAAAGCCAAGATAGGTAAACCATACTTGTAAAAAGTAGCCACTAAAAGGAAAATAGATCAAAAAATAAGAAAGAATAAAAAGAATTTACAATATCTAGCATAGGAAACAAACAGGAATAATGAGGCACTAGTAGAAGAGGCCCAGACCATAGAACCCAACTACCAAAAATCATGGCAAGAGAAACACCAACAAGGAACATAGAGTAAACTACGAATCAGCTGCAATCCTCTAACAAAAAACCCAACCAATAGAGACAAAATTAAGTATAACTTTATACATAAAGTGCTTATTCTGAGGATAGAAATAAGCATAGAGTACGCAAAAATAGACCAAGAAAACCACCATAAGTATCAACAAACCATGAAAGAACCAAATACCCCAGCCCACAACCAAAATAAAACCCCAGCCACCCAAGAAAACCATAGAACTAACAACACAACTCAAATGGAAAAGAGACTCCCCCCCCCCCCCCCCCCCCCCCCCCCCCCCCCCTCTCTCGGCCAACTAGAAATAGACCATGACCAAAGAAATAACAAAAACTCAACACACAACACCAGAGCCTACCTAACAACAATCAACCCACTCCAAACACTAAGAAGACCCCAACAACATAAGAACTTCACCATAGAGGAAAAAATAAAACCATAACATCCTTGTACAACAAACCCAGAAAGAAAAATAACCTTTGAGGAACCAAAGAGAAGACCAATCAACACCCAGCAACAATAAAAACTAAGGAAAAAAAAAAAAACACCCACAGTGAACAACAACACTACCATAGAAAGCTCATAAAACCCTCCAACTACTGGAACCAAAGATAAGTTAACCAAAGAACATTAGTCAACTTTTTTAATATAAGGGATTCCCGTCCTCTCAAGTCTCAACATCCCTTTCACAAAATGAAGATCGTTATAGTTAAGAAAAATAATTGGCTCAAAAATAACAAAATAATTTTTAGCAAGATAATCAACATCATAATTCCCTTCCCTCCAAATATGAGTGATTTATTAATAAAATGATAAAAATAGCTATAATTTTATAAAATAAGTAAAATAAGGATTCATTGTTATAATAATAGGAAGATATTAAATTCACTAATAATTTGGAATTATATTCTATCCAAATATTAGTAATATGATGATCCAAAATTTTTTTGAGACCTTGTAGAAGAGCCTCCATCTCCTCCACAATAATATTATAAGTCATGATGTTGGAGGAAAATTCCATCACAAAATTACTAAAATAATCATGAACAATACCACCACAACTAGCACTAGTATTGGAAATTGAACCATCAAAATTTAATTTAAATATATTCACTACCAACTTAATCCAATTAAAGGAGATTAGAGAGCCATTGAATAAAGCATTTTTGGTAAGATTAAAAAAGTAAGAGATAGAAGAATTAACCTAGAAAAGCTTTAGTTTTAATAAATTAGCCTGAAACATTCTAGAATTTTATCCTCAAGGAGAAGGATAATCCTCCCATCATTCATTTTAATAACATTATCCTTGAAATTATTTCTTTCTTGCCATAGGAGCTAAAAAATTATCATATAAATAAAAGTGATAGCACAACCATTAGGTTTTTTAAAGAACTAGTCCTGAAGAAGGTCATAAAAATTATTATAACTAGCTCTCGAATTAACATTCAACTCATTATCAAACTTGGTCGTAATAGGTCCATTCAAAAAGAAATGAGTAATAGATTCTAGATGATAATAACATTAAAATTTAGAGGTAAATAGTGCATGAAAAAGGCCAATTACCGGTAGCCATTTCCAGGGGTTAAGATAAGTTTTCAGGCATTTTGAAAATTTTTTGGAGGTTTTCTAGTGTTTTTAAAACAACCAAAATAAACCGCTTAGGAAAGGAATTCTGATGGCCATTTTCCAGTGGCTAAACATACCGACGGTTTGTGCCATCGATAAATTATGGCAGTCAAATTATAAATGCCCGTCAGTTAAATGCTGGTGGTGTACCGACCATAGAAAATGCCAGTCTATTCAGGGTTCAAACCACCGATAATAACTGGTGGATATATTAAAGACCAGCAGGTAAATGAGCCATTTGATATCTAAGTTTTTGGCGACAAAACAACAAGTTATCCACCGAAAACCTGTAGCATTTGAAAAAAAAAAACAAAATTGATAGTGAAAGTTTGTTAGGGATGTTAAGCCCATATGAACTAGCCTGAGGCTAACCAAGAGGGGGGTAAATTAGTGTTTTAAAAATTCTCAAACAGAAATCATGATTTAAACCAAACAATCACTAATAAAAATAAAGTGTGAAAATTAAATGCAGAAATGCAATAAGAAAGAACACACCAAATTTTATAGTAGTTCGGTCAACTTGACTTACGTCCACTCCTAGGAGCCTCTCCTCCGGGTATTTCACTAAGCTCAGTGACTCTCCTTTTGCTCCCACAACAAGGTAGAGAAGCTTGTACAAAAACTCCTTTCCACCGACCACGTTGAGGTAGAGAGCCTAACTCCTTTTCCTTCCTGCTAAAGCGTGTAGAGAACTCATCTCCTTTCACTTCTTCCTGAAGTAGGAAGAGAACCCAACTCTTTTCTATTCTTCCTGAAGCAGGCAGAGAACATCGATCAATTGCTAAAGTAAACCTCTCTAGAACCTCTAAGGAACTAGGATGATGACTGGAAAAGATGACTAGGATCCTTTCTTTGAATAACCTTTATGATACCCTAAAAAACTCCCCCTTATAAGATCCTATCTCTCTCCGAAGCTCTCCCTCTCCCCTTGGCTCTCTTAGGTCAGATAATAACAAAAGATCTCATCTTGAGTAAATAAGAGATCTTATATAGAAGGGCTTCAAATTTTCCCTAAATTGTAATTAATCGACAAAGATTATCTAGGACAATTAGTAAAAATTCAGCTCAATTAGCCAGGACGATCTAGGGTTGGCTGGATGATTAGAAGGTTTATTTATTTTGATCATCCAGGATGATGGGACATCATTATGTATGATTAGTTTAAGACGTCAAATATCATCCAAACCATCGTTATGTTAGGCCAGAATTTACCTCTCTGAATGATGAAAGAATAATATATCGTCCAAGATAATTTTTGGATTATACTGTACGATTAGGTCAAAATGTCAAATATCATCCAACCATCGCTCTATTCGGCCAGACTTTACATGTTTGGATGATGAAAAAATAATTGATCATCTAGGCCAATTTATCGATCGTCCTATACAATTATTTCAAATTAATACATATCATCTAGAACATCGTTCTGGTCATTCAGAAAGAAACTAAGTTTGTTTAACTGATCATTATGGAGATCCTACAATCATTCATGATGATATGATCGATCAATCAAATCTTAATTTCTTTTTTTTAATTATCTAGCTAATTTAGGCATAATTGTAATACATCATCCAGGATAATGTCAAAAAATAATAACATGTCTAAAAGAGTTGGTGACTAATTCTTTCTGATTTGAGCCTATTTTCTAGGACAATGCTAATATCATCTAGGACAATTTGCTTAATTTTAGTTGCTTTAATTAGTATATCCTTATTAGGGTTTGTATTTTTAACAGGTCATCCAGGATAATTTGGGATCATCTTGGATGATATAATAAAAAATATAAAACTCTAAAATAGAGAATTTTTCCCCATGAGTGTATGTGTGCAATGTTACTTAGCATCATGATTCACTTTGTTACATTTGACTCAAGAAAAGATAAAAACACTTGATGTACACTTACAGACAGACTCAGACCTAATCTTCCTAATCTTGAGATGGCTTAATTTATAATTGATCTTGTGGACCTGAAATGTTAGTAGGCAAGACAGTCGTAGAAAAATAAAAGAGTCAAAAATGTTTGCCATCTTCAAAATTATAATTCCTGAATCTAGATTTGCAATAATCATCCCCTTTTTTATGATGGCAAATATTTGGTAGAAAGTTCAATTTAAGAAATTAATTAAAATATAACGTGAAGTAAAACAATATGAACCAAGCAATTCAAACTTTACTAAAATCAAATAGATGGTATAAACAATAAACAAAAGTAGTAAAAAAATAATACAACAAAATAATATAAACAATATCACTACTCCCCCTTTTAACATCACAAAAAGAAGGAGAAAACAAAAAAAATAAAAAAATACAAAAAGAAATAAACAACATCACATAAAGCATCTTAAGGAAATTATTCTACAAGTATAAAAGGCCCTAATCATCAAAAGGAGAAGGTGGTGGTGGCTAAAAGAAACTAGAAATAGTAATAAACTACTACCCAAACTAGGCCAATAATAGCTGAGGAGGTGGTGGTGTTCCACATATGAATTAAGTCTAGCAACATCCTCTATATACTACTGCTCCTGTACAGTATCATAAGAGTTGAACCTAGCCTCCCACAGATCGAATCGCTCCACCAACTGGTCTAGCTGTGAGTGCTGGCAAATCAGAGTAGGTGCAAGAACATGTGTAGAAGCAGCTTCCTTTTTAGCTCCCTCAGCTTCCTTATACTCCAGGTGGAGATGAATACTGTCAAGAACATGGAAGGAGCTGTTGGTGTAGAAGGCAAGATGAAAATTAGGTGGGGCAGGATATTGAAGATTGTACTTGGTTTCCAGGATATAAGCTATGATGTGTCCTAAGGCAAGATTAGGTTTTCTATTGTGCTATGGATCCCTAATGCTAATAAGATACTCAATGTAATAGAAAAGAAGATCAGCAACATTGTTCCTTATGGGCCATTATGTAGAAGGTGGTGATCGAAAGGAGAGGAGTGATATGGACATAATCTCCAGCTTTGGGAATAACTGAGGTATGAAGTACATGTTGGATTGATATGGACATAATCTCCAGCTTTGGGAATAACTGAGGTATGAAGTACATGTTGGATTGTCCTAGCTTAGTCGAGTAAGGTGCTAGACACCCCATCATGCTTGGAGATAAGAGTGTTTCTTAGAAGGTTATTAGCATGAGACTAGTCATAATTAGGATTTTTAGATAAGAGGTGAAGCTTATCTCCAGTAGTAGACAATTAGAGGAGTTCATGGCAGTCCTAATAGGTAATTTCAGTAGGGCTTTTGTTGACATAAGATTGAAGGGTAGTATAAGTGGAGTTTATTCAAAGGCTCACAAAAAATTCAAAAAGAAGTTCAGAATTGAAGGGGAAGGCAAATGTAAGGATGAAGGTGAGGGAGGTATGAGCAAAAACATTATGGATAGGGTAAGTGAGCGTACGAGGTTGATAATACTGAAAAGATTGATCTCAACTATCTTGTAGCAAAGGTAGGCGGCTTGGTCAGCCACCTCAGTGAAACGAAGGTTAATAGTGGGCCTCAAAGAACTTCCAACTAGCATTTTGGAGTACTTGCCATCTGCCATGAATAAAAAAATTTGAGCTTGAGGGAGAAGAGTGAAGAAGTGAAGGGTTTGAGGTGATAAAAACTTTGAATTTTATTATTTATAAAAAAATGTTCATATCATTCAAGATGATCATAAAATCATTCAAGACGATCAGGCAAAATTATGACGTCCAGGATAATTGGACAAAAAAGCGGTTATATTATCTAGGTTGATCAAACATCGTCCAGGATGATTAGCATAAGAAATCATCCTAAGGAGTCATGTCAGATAATCGTTGAAAAAGTAGATCATCCAAGACGATTAGGCGGATCATCTAGGACAATCGACAATAATGGATCATACTGGCTGAATTTAAAATGTGTAACATTTTAGGCCACGTGGATCGTCTAGGATGAACAGGTGGATCATCCGAGTAGATCAACAATAATTTAGTAGAATTTAAGAAGATCGTCCAGGCCAATCTTAAATAATTGAAGTAGAATATGATCAGATCATCCGAGATGATAATGGATCATCCAGGATGATTTGAAAAAAAGTCATATCAGCCATCAAATAGAAGATGAAGGGTGGATTTAATATATCGTCTAGGATGATAGGAATATCATCCAAGATGATGTAACCAAAAAATTGAAATTTGGATGATGGAGGGAGGTGATCAGAAGGTGCCCCAGAATATAAAAAACTAGAACATAAAACACTAAAAAGATGATAAAAATGGAAAAAGGAATAAAAAGAATAAAGTTTTTTTTAATCAAAGCATAAATATGATAAATTTTCTATGTGATTAAATTAAAATTTTATAAGAAAAATGAGTTAACATCTTTGAAATCCAAAAAATAGTAGGACAACTGATCCTATTAGCCCTAGCTCGAACTTCTTACATGGCAAACCATCTTTTGAAAATAAAGATCTAACTTAGAAAAAATCAATTGGATAAGAAAATATGATCCATTTAAAACTTGTTTCCAAAAAATATCTTATAGAATAATATACCAAAGTAATTAGTCACAATCATGAATTTTGAAATCAAACATTTGAAAATATCAAGTGACACATGAATTCTTCTAAGATTTAAAGGTTTGAAAGAGAAGGAAGTTTGCTTTCTTGTGGACTCATTTTATGACTCTTATTAATTGGTTGGCGCATTTTATGCATCTTTTGATTTTTGATATACTTTGTGTATCTTTCATTTCTTTTTGTAATCATTGCGTATCTTTTCAAATTTTCTTCTTTTTGGGCTCATTTTAAGCCTCTTATCATTTTCGCAAGCTAGTTCTCTTTCAAAACATTTAAATACTCTCAGTTGTGAGAATATTTTCAAGATAATAGAGAAAAACTCACTCTCTAATATAAGGAAGAGTAAATCACAAGGCATAATTAAATTCATATGATAAATTCAATGATAAGATTATGAAAGATTGAAAGTGATTTAATGACTTTGAACATTATTTATATAAAATAGATTATTGTAGAAAGATAGAAAAGATCTCATTCGTAAAGTCCAGTTATTAATTTGAGATAGACTTTTGTTTAGAAAAGAAAATTATATAGCTAAAATAAGTTAGAGGAAGGGAAATAATCTATGGTGTTTCTCTCTTTTACTGATTTAGGGATGTCAAATAATAACTATAAATTTTCAAAAATAAAAATAAGATATAAAATATTATTTCAATTGTGACCAAAAGAAAAAAGAAAAAAAAAAACTAAAACAACATAAATTAAAACGAAAATAAAAATAAAAATCAATAATTAAAACTAAAACCAAAAGAAAAGTCAGAAATAAAAGAAGGAAAAGAAAATAACAAATAATAAATAAGAAAATATAAAATTTAGAATTCAGTAAGCATCAAGTTTATACATTTATGTCAATCAAACCCATTCTGGCCCTTAAGATGTTGAATATGTCAAAGGCCAGTGGTTTAGTAAAGATGTCAGCCAATTGATTCTAATTTTTCATATGGTGTAACTCAATATCTCCTTTTGTAACATGGTCCCTAATAAAGTGATGTCTTATGTCAATGTATTTGGTCCTTGAATGTTGGATATGATTCGTAGATATATAGATGTCAGTAGTGTTGTCACATAGGATTGAAATTATGCCTACATATAATCCTAAATCTAGAATTTGTTACTTCAACCAAAGGACTTAGGCCACACAACTTCCTAAGGCAATGTACTCAACTTCAATAGTAAAAAGTGCAATAGAGTTTTATTTTCTACTAGACCAGAAGACTAAGGACTATCTTATGAATTGGCAAGTATAAGAAGTGTTCATTCTATCCATACATCCTTCAAAATAAGAATCATAATATCTAATAATCTCAAAAGAAGAGATGTGCCTAGGATTGCAAAATTCCTAAGTTTTGGGTCCTTAAGAGATATTTAAGGATTCTCTTAATGATAGTTAGGTGGGATTCTTTAGGATTAGCTTAAAATCTAGTACAGAGAAAAAAACTAAATACTATATCAGGACGGCTAACAGTCAGGTAATGTAGTGATCCAATCATTCCTCTATCCTTCTTTTGATCAACAAAATTTCCATTTGAGTCCTTATCCAATTAAATATTGGAGGTCATGAGAGTATTTATTGGCTTGGCTTTATACATTTCATATTTCTTTAAGATATCCTTAATGTACTTTGATTGATTTAGAATGTTCTATCATCTAATTATCTTATTTTAAACCCCAAAAAATAGGACAACTCTCCCATCATACTCATCTCAAATTCCTTACTAGTTATTTTAGAAAAATCA
Organism: Dendrobium nobile; assembly: GCA_022539455.1. Lineage (NCBI taxonomy): Eukaryota > Viridiplantae > Streptophyta > Magnoliopsida > Asparagales > Orchidaceae > Dendrobium > Dendrobium nobile. The sequence continues at coordinate 10,158,072 of CM039722.1, forward strand.
TTACATAGCTTTTTATCAGAAGATCTAAAAAGTATATCATCAATATAGATCTGAATAATGTGTAACTCATCTCCTACTTTTCTCAGAAAAAGGGTGGTGTTTATGCTCCCATTAACAAACTCTCTCTTTAGTAAGAATGTGCTAAGCCTCTCATACTAAGCTATGGCTGTCTATTTTAATCCATATAAGACCTTTTTTAATTTGTAAATATGATTTGGAAATTAGAAACTCTCAAAACCTGGGGGTTGCTCTACAAACATATCCTCTTTTATTACCCTATTTAAAAAGGCACTCTTGACGTCCATTTGGAAAAACTTAAATCCCTTATAGCAGGCAAAGGTAAGTAGCACTCTAATGACTTTCAATCTAGCTATAGGGGCAAAGGTCTCCTCAAAATCAATTTCTTCTATTTGGTTGTACACCTTAGCGACCAATCTCACCTTATTCCTAACCACCACACTAAAATCATTCATCTTATTCTTAAAGACCCATTTGGTTCCAACTACACTTTATCCCTTTGGTATTTCTACAAGCTCACAAAATATCATTCCTAACAAATTGGTTTAATTCTTCTTGCATGGCTAAGATCCAAAATTCATCAGACAGATCTTAATTAATGTTGGTGGGTTCAGTCAATATGATACAGGTAGAATGGTCCACTTCCTTCCTAAGTCCATGCCTAGCTCTAACACCTTTAGAAGGGTCTCCTAAGATTAGTTCTTTAGGATAACTCAAAGAATATCACTAATCTATAAGCAAAGTGTGTCTAGGTTCTACCCTTTCCTCCATATTTGTATTTTTTACTCCTTGGGTAATCTCACCTACTTCTTCAGTGTTTTGAGCCTTTACCCTTCTCTCCAAAATTTTAATTCATTGGGTAATCTCTCCAACTTCATCTTCTTCCTCAACTTTAGACATCTTAGGATCAGATTCATGAAACACTATATAAGTAGTCTCCTCCATCACCAATGTCCTCTTGCTAAACACCTTAAAGAATTTCCCAGACTTAAATATCCTAATAACACTCCTTGAGTAAATTTTGGGTCAAATTTTCCTAAGGGTGAGTTCCCATTATTAAGAATGAAAACCTTACAGCTAAATACATGGCGGTGAGAAAGGTTGGGTCCCCTACCCTTAATGATCTCATAGGGTATCTTATCTAGTTTAGTTCTAACATTCACCCTATTCAACATGTAACAAGCTGTGTTTATCTCTTCAGCCCAAAAGTATTTTGGAAGTGAATACTCAGCAAGCATGGCTCTAGCGACTTCAACTAAGGTCTTATTCTTCCTTTCGGCTACTCCATTCTATTGAGGGGTCTTAGGAGCTAAGAAGTTATGACTAATCCCTTTATCCTCATAAAAGTCTTCAAATATCTCATTTTTAAACTCTCCACCATGGTCATTATGAATGGTCAAGATCTCACAACCTAGCTTTTTTGTATCAAAGTGGAGAAGGATCTAAACTCATTAAAAGATTCACTCTTATGTGACAAAAATTTAGTCCAAGTGAACATCGAGTAATCATCGGCAATCACAAATCTTTAAACTTTTTCCCCGAAGCTGGTAGTGCTAATGGGTCCAAAACAATTTATGTGAAGGACTTCTAAAGGTCTAGAGGTGTTAATATCCTTAATGGAATGGAAGGAGGACTAGACTTGCTTCCCTATTTGGCAGGCATAACACAGGTTGTCTTTAGTGAACTTAAGCTTGGGGACACCTCTAACTATATCTTTTTGAGTCACTATCCTAAGGATTTTCATGCTGGTATGACATAACCTTCTGTTCCATAATAAAGACTTATTAGCGATAGTTTTTAAGAAAAATGAAGCAACACATTCAATGTTATTTAAATCCATTATGTAAATATTTTTAATCCTTTTGCCCTGTAAAATAAAGTTTTTATTCAAGTTAATGATGCATGTATTTGACAAAAATTTTATGATAAACCCTTGTCACAAAGCTGATTGATGCTGAGCAAATTGTATTTCAAGCCATCTACATGTAAAATATTTTCAATCAAATGGTTCTTAGAGTTTCTGATTATACCTACACCCATCACTTTCTTGGTGGTGTTATCTCCAAGAGTGACCTTGTCTCCAGCCTTAACCTCCAGTGAAATGAATTGATTGGTATCTTCAATCATGTGTCATGAGCATCCACTATCCAGGTACCATATGCTCTCATGAAGTCTTTTGTAAGAGCACACCTACAAAATCATTAAACATCAGATTTAGGGACCTAAACAAGTTTGAGTCCCTTCTTATGGAAAGAAGAATGCAATGCATGTGTGTTATACTATGAATCATGCAATTTAGGTCTCCGTACCCAATGTATACTATGGTGAATAGTGAAAGTGTGTGAGAAGTGTCTTAGCATGCCACATGAAAAATATCTATCACCAGGAAAAGGGTTTACTAATCTATTCAAGTTATAGTGCCTCTTCTTTAGTTTTAAAACTTTTGGCTTTGGATCAGGATTAAAAAATTATTTATGTGTGGGTGGAGTCCTATTTTTCTTAAGTGCTTTAAATTTAGCTTTAAACATCGAGTTAGAACTTTCTAAAATATCAGGTTCATTAATATATATTTTAAAATCATTTTCAAGTGTAGTGTGGGATGATATTAATGAATCATGCTCAATGACCAACTCAGAATGCTTTTTATTTAACTCATTAAACTCATCAAATAATGACATGTGATTGCTATCAAGTGCAAAATGATCTTTAAACAACACTTCATGCTATTTTTGCAAATTTAAAAATTTCAATTTCAGACTAGTATGCAATTGCTTAAGTTTCATATATTATGCATGAATTTTCTCAGAAACTTCAAGTAATTGATTGTAGGTTAGTTCATATACCTCTTCTTGATCAGACTTACTAAGATGATCATCCGCCATCAAGCAAAAGTTTGTTATCTCCTCCTTAACTTCAGTCTTAGATGAGTCAAATGTAGAATCTACCTAGAATATCTTTTGAAATAACTTCTTGTCCTTCCTGAATATGGGTTTCTCCTTACCCTTCTCCTTTCCTGGGTGAGCTTTAAGTGTAGGACAATCAACTCTTATATGTCCTGGCTTCATACATTCAAATCAAACCATATCAAAAGAACTTTAATATTTTTGCTACCCTTACCTTTGTTCCATTTCTGATAGTGCTTTTATTTCTTCCTTAGAAAGCTTTTGAATTGCCTAGTGATTAAGGCAACATCATCACTTTCAGACCTGGAAGAATCAGTCTCCATATTATTGGCCTTCAGTGCCACAGTTTTCTCCTTCTTTTTCTCACCTGCATCAAGTTGTCTTTGGTTCACTCTTTGCTCATAAGTAATGTGTGATCCAAGTAAATTATCAATAGAATAAGTATTCAAATTCTTATATTCAGTTATTAAAATAATCTTTAAATCAAAGGAAGAAGGCAGGCATCTCAAAATTTTATTAACTTTTTAATAGTTAGTGAGCTCTCTTCCTAAGGTATGTAGTGAGGTGACAATTTAAGTAAATCTAGTATACATGTCAGATATCGATTCACTAGGTTTCATTTAAAAAAGTTTATTGTCATACATCAAGATATTCAACCTAGATTGCTTAACTTCATTTGTCCCTTCATAAATAATACAAAATTTATCTCATATTTTATTACCAGTAGCACAAGTTGAGACACACAAGTAATCTTCTAATTTCAAAGCACAGAAAAAATAGTTTAAATATTTTGCATTAAGTTGTGCTAAATCTCTGTCATCAAATGTCCATTAAGTAAAAGGAAGTTCAATTTTTATGCTATTGATTTCACTAATTGGTGGTGAATATCCTTCTTTAACAAGCATCCACATGTGAAATTTAATAGATAATAAAAACATGGACATGCGAGTTTTCTAAAAATTAAAAGGTATGTTATCAAATAAAGGTGGTCGGGTAATTGATTACACTTATGCAGTATTTTTATTATTGAAGTTAGCCATGGATTGAAATTCAAAAGTTTTCAAAAACTTGATTTTATGAATCCTGCTCTTATACCACTTGAAAGTTTGTTAGGGATGTTAAGCCCTTATAAACTATCCTGAGACTAATCAAGAGGGGGTGAATTGGTGTTTTAAAAATTCTCAAATAGAAATTACAATTTAAACTAAACAATCACCCATAAAAACAAAGTGTGGAACTGCAATTAGAAAAAAACACACCAAATTTTATAGAGGTTCGATCAACTTGACTTACGTTCACTCTCTATAGCCTCACCTCTAGGTATTGCACTAAGCTTAGTGACTCTCCTTTTGCTCCGATAGTAAGGTGGAGAAGCCTGTATAAAAACTCCTTTCCACCAACCCCGGTGAGGCAAAGAACCCAACTCCTTTTTCTTCCTCCTTAAGCAAGTAGAGAACTCGAATCCTTTCGCTTCCTCTTGAAGTAGGCAGAGAACCCAACTCCTTTCTCTTCCTCCTATAGCATGTAGAGAATCTCGATCAATTACTAAAGTAGACCTCTCAAGAACCTCCCAGGAATAAGGGACGATGAATAGAGAAGATGAGTCAGATCCTTACTTGGAGTAACCTTTATGAAACCCTCACAAACTCCCCCTCACAAGATCCTCTCTCTCTCTCTCTCCCAAGCACTCCCTTTCCTCTTGGCTCTCTCAGGTCAGGACATCAGCAAAAGATCTCATCTTGAGTAAACAAGAGATTTTATATAGAAGGGCTTCAAATTTTCCCTAAATTATAATTAATCAACAAAGATTATCTAGGATGATTAACAGATTATCCTACATGATCAGTACAAATTCAGCTCAATCAGTTAGGACGATTTGGGGGAGGCTCTACGATTAGAAGGTTTGTTTGTTCTGATCATCCAGGAAGATAAGACATCATCCTATATGATTAGTTTAAGATGTTGAATATCATCCAGAACATCACTCTGTTCGGCTAGACATTACTTATTTGGATGATGAAAGAATAACATATCATTCAGGGCAATTTCTGGATCATCCTATATAATTATTTCAAAATGTCAAATATCATTTAGACCATCACTCTATTTGGTCAGACTTTACATGTTTGGATGATGAAAAAATAATTGATCATCTAGGCTGAGTTATCGATCGCCTTTTCAATTAGTTTACATCAATACATATCATCTAGAACATCAGTTTGGTCATCTAGGAAGAAACTAAGTTTGTTTAACTAATCATCCTAGACGATCCTGTGATCATCTAAGATGATATGATCGATCAATCAAACCTTAATAACTTTCCTTAATCATCTAACTAATTTAAGAATAATTATAATGCATCATACAGGACGATGTTCTAGATGAGGTCTAAAAATAATAAAATGCCTAAAAGAGTTGGTGGATTGTTCTTTTTTATTTGAGCCTATCGTCCTGGATGATTTGCTTAATTTCAACTGCCTTAATCAGGATACCCTATTTAGGGTTTATATTTTTAACTGATCATCCAGGACAATTTGGGATTGTCTCAGATGATATAATAAAAAATAAAAAACTCTAAAATAGACAGAATTTTCCCCCCTGAGTGTGTGTGTGCAAGGTTACTTAGCATCAGGACCCACTTTGTTACATTTGACTCAAGAAAAGGTAAAAACACTTGATGTACACTTACAAACTGACTCAATCCTAATCTACCCAATCTTGAGCTGGCTTGATTTTTAATTGACCTAGTGGATCTGAAACATTAGTAGGCAAGGCAGTCGTAAAAAATAGAAGTGTCAAAAATGTTTGCTATAATCAAAATTATAATCCCTAAATCCAAATTTGCAATAGACTGCCCCATTATGTTTACACCAATTTTCATAATACATATACATGAATTCAAAACATATATAAAACAAATCCTTTAAGGGTAACATGCCACATTATATTTTCTAACTTTTGATATTGTCACTAACTAGAGTGAGAAAGTTAGAGTGAGAAAGTCTTGGTTATCAGAGGATTTTTTTCAAATTTGATTGTTTTGCGGTCGTTGGTGGGTTTCTCGTAGAGGATGGCGGATCTTACTCCGGCCATCTCCGACGACCAGAATGCTCCTCCATGGAAGGGATTATCTCCGATGACGTCTGTTAAAGCTTTCCTAAATAAGATGATGGGAATTGGTAATTCGACTCTAGTGATCCAAGAGCCTGATCTGGATAAAATGCCTGTTTTATCTCCTGTGATGGGAAAAGGCAAAAAATTATGGTAGAAGAAACTGTGCAATCTCCACTTCATGGAATGGGGTCTTCATCATCTGGAAGGAAGTTATTTGTTAACAGATTTACCAACCTGAATTTTGTTTCAGTTATTGAAGATGTTTGTTTGTCTAAGAATTTTTAAAGCTGCAAGTCAGGTGTTTGTGAAAAACCTATAGAGGATGGAAATATTTCTAAACTTATCTCTGAAGAAAAAGCCAATTTCTTGGCTTTAGAGCAAGAGATAATGAATCCTTGGAAAAAATGTCCTTATATCAAAGTTAATCTTCCAGATGGTAGTCATTTCCTAACGGAAGATGGATCAGCAATCAAGCTTTTTGAACCAAATGCGAGAGCCAATTCTGAGAAACTGTAATTCTCCTTATTTGTTAAGGTGTTTGGGAAACGCGTACCTATTCAGTTGGTAGCGACTGAACTAAGACGTCAATGGACGAAATTTGGAAAGTTTCATTTAACCAGTCTGGGTTCGGACTGGGTATTATGCTCTTTCTTCTCTAAGGAAGCAATGGAGAACATCCTATCGGGAGGACCATGGTTTGTCAATGGCCATTTAATTGGGCTGGATAAGTGGAGCTATGATTTTGATCCCAACTCTCTCAAGGGGCTTTCTTCTCCTATATGGATTAGAATGCCTAATTTGTCACTGTTTTGCTGGGACAAAATTAACGACTCGAGAATAGCTTCTTCAATCGGAGAACCCATGTTGATAGATGGAGATATGTTCCAATGGGGGAGACAAGAATTTGCCAGGATATGTGTTCCCATTCAACTTGATTAGCAGCTTCCTACTGGTGTTTGGGTGGAAGGCGTTAATGGGAAATTTTTTCAGAGAGTGGAGTATGAAAAAATTTCTATCTTTTGTCAAAATTGTGGTCACATTGGCCATTTGAAAGACTCTTGTAAGATTGCTGTGAAGATCTTAGAACCAATAGAGAAATCCAGTCATAAAGAGGATTATAATCCAGCTCTGAACAAAGATTCAAATGTTACTTCAGAAGACAAATCCTACCACTTGGTTTACTGCAGAAGATTCAAGAAAAAGGAAGTGAGTAATCAGAGAATGAAATTCATTCCCAAGGTTGGTGTTCCCCCTATTATTGCTAAGAAGGATGAACCAAATTTTGTCTTGTATAAAGAAAACACTCTTTCAAATATGAAGAACAGAGTTATGTCAATGGGTATTAAAGAAGATGGCATAAAGGCTAATGTTAATTTAAAAGAAGTGGAAGTGGTTAACAAGCCTGATGGAATTTGAAATGTTATGGAGAATGCTGTGGACTCTATTAGAGCTGATGATGCTGTCAGTTCTCATGCCAAAGGAATGTTGGAATCAAGAGACCCCATGGGGAATATTGATGTAGATTATGTCCAGTCAATCTAGTTCTCTTCATGTAATAAATTTGAAATATTCATTATGTGAAGATTCTACAAATATGGATATTCAGGAAACTTCAAAAGATGATGCTGTGGAAGAAGGTGAACTAGTGGAATTGATGGAAGAAGGCCAGCCCAATAGTAAAGTTAAAGCAGCCATGGAAAACTTAATGAAGACCAGTGATATTAAAGATGGGAAGAATTCTGATCTCCATAATGGAAAGGTTTTTGTCCAGAAAACTAAATTGGCTAAAGAACTAAGATATCTTGGTCCATTAAATGTGGCTTCAAGATTAGATAAAAACAATTTGAGCAAAAGAAGGGGTGGGGGTTCTTCCCCATTCTTACCAAAATGAGTTCCATTAGTTTTTGGAATTGTAGGGGGGCTAATAAGAAAAAGGCCTCCCTATATTTGAAGGAGTACATTAAAGATTGGGATGTGTTTTTTGTTGGTATCGTTGAAACTAAAATTTCTTCTCTTTCTAGAGAAGAATTTAAAAAAAATTTGGGTGATAACTGGGATTTTTTTCTGTTGTCGTCAAGAGGTAATTCTGGTGGTATTTTACTAATTTGGAAATCTATTGTAGCTTCTTTCTCTTTGATTAAAGCTTCAGATTAGTGTGTGTTGGGGGAGCTGAGGATTTCCAATAAAGGGAATTGGCTGATTGCTACCATTTATGGAAATAGAGAGATGCAGGGAAGAAGAGAATTGTGGTTTTTACTAGACAGAAATCTGAAGCATGATATTCCTACCATAGTAGGAGGTGACTTTAATTGCATATTATCCCAAGAGGATAAGAAAGGAGGGAAGAAATTTTCTTTCAAGACCGGTCCTTTGGAAATGAAGGCATTCATGATTAGAATTGATCTTCATGATGTGGGTTTTATTGGCTCTAGATTTACTTGGTGCAACAACAAGAGTGGAAGTGCTAGGATCTTGGAGAGACTTGACAGATTCATGCTGAAATCAAAAGCCTTGGATCGGATCAATCAAGCTACTGTGAGACATTTGAGTAGGATTGCATCCGATCATTGTTTAATCTTATCATCCAGAAAACCAAACTCCAGAGGTTTGAGGATGTGTGGTTATCTTATTCGGCTGCAGCTTCTATTGTTAAATTCTCTTGGGCTAAACCTATGAAGGGGAATGATATGGAGGCTCTTAATAAAAAGTTTTTAAGGGTTCTTAAAGCCTTGTTCTTTTGGAGCAAGGCAAAGCATCAGAAGCTAGATAATTTGAAATCTATTTTAAAGGATGAGATTGAAGAAATCCAGTTGGAAGAAGACCATGACCTGCAATTTTCTGATAGCAGAATTCTGTTATTAAGATTTAAAATCAGTGAGTTCAATTGTACATTAGCTCGGTTAAATACTTGGTGGAGACAAAGGACTAAAGCCAAGTGGATGAAGAAGGGGGATTCAAATTATAAGTTCTTTCATGCATTTGCTAATGGGAGAAGGAATAATAATTATATAAAACAGTTGAAAAATGATGAGGGGGAGTTGATTGAAGATCCTGATAGTATTAGAGGCTACTTCTATAAATTCTTTTGTAGCAAATGGGATCAAAGGGATTGTCTTTTGGACAATTGGCCACCAAATGTGAAAGCTCTAAATCAGGATAACTGCAGATTTCTGGAATCTGCCATGTCTTTTGCTGAAGTTGAGAAGGTAATTGAAGAGCTTGGCAATAATATTTCTCCCGGGATGGATGGAATCACCTATTCCTTTCTTAAAGCTTAATGGAAGATCATTGGGACGGACGTTTGGAAAGCTATTCAATTATTCTTTAACTCGGGTTCTATGTCTCCCAAGTGGAAATAAATAATGGTGGTGCTCATCCCAAAAGTAAGTAATCCTTTATATCCTTCTAACTTTAGACCTATCAGCCTTTGCATGTCTATTTATAAAATAGTGGCGAAAGTGTTATTAAATAGAATGATGAATGTTATTCACAAACTTGTTTCAGAGGAACAAGTGGCTTTCATTAAAGGTAGGTCTTTATCTGAGCATGTTCTTATTGCACAAGAACTTTTCCATAAGTTCAGATTTTCTAATTCCAAAGGGGGTTTGATGGCAATCAAGTTAGATATGAAACAGGCTTATGATAGTATGGCATGGAATACTCTTAAGCAAGTCTTGAACTACTTTGGTTTTCCAATAGGATACTCAAAACTTGTTATGGAGTGTGTTACTGATCCTATTTTCATAGTTCATATCAATGGAGTTGGGTTGGATGGTATCAAAGGGAGAAGTGGCTTTAGACAAGGGTGTCCTTTATCACCCTACTTATTCATTCTTTGTTCTCAGTTACTTACCAATGCACCCACGGCTCCTAGGATTTCTCACTTACTATTTGCGGATGACATCTTGGTTTTCTCTATGGCCAAGAGGGAGAATTTATTGAAAATTAGGAAAATCACTTTTGATTACTATAAATGGACAGGTCAGCAGGTTAATTTCTCTAAATCTGCTATAATTTTCAGTAAGAAGATGGAGAGAAGGAGGAGGATGGAATTCTCTAAACTTATGGGATTCATGGAGGTCAAAGAGCTCAATTACTTGGGCATTAAAATTGCTTTAAGGAGACTTGTTGTAACAAACTTTTCTGTCATTTTGGAGAAAGCTATAGCCAAGTTGGATATCTGGGGGAATAAACTCATTTCTATGCCGTGTAGAGTGGTACTTATTAAAACAGTGGTACTAGCTCTTCATATCTTCTACTCTTCCTTGTCCCTGGTCCCTATGAGTATCTTGAATAAACTTGATAGGTTGTGCAGAGATTTTCTTTGGTATAAAAAAAATGGAAATAGTGGAATTCTTTATGTAGCTTGGAAAGATGTATGTATTCCGGAGAACCAAGGAGGTCTTGGTATTCTTTCAGCTACAGATTCGGTAGAACCTCTTAGAGCTAAGCTAGCTTGGAATTTCTTGAAGAAGCCTCACTCTTTACTTTATAAATCTTTATCTATTAAATATGGGAGAAGTGTCTGGGATGTGGAAAGGAGGCCGAACTCATCTCCATCATGGAAATTAATTCTCAGTGGAGCCAAGATGCTAAGACACATTGTGAAATGGAATATTAAAGATGGGACTTCAATAAACATCATGAAAGATGTTTGGATAATGGTAGAAGCTTTGACAGGTGGCCGATGTTCATTGCAATAGGAGATGACAACTTGCCTAATCTTTCTTATTTTATTTCAGAAGGAGAGTGGATTCCTGATAAACTGAAATGTTTCTTTGGAGATGAACTAGTGAATGTGATTTGCAATACTAAAATTCACATGGGCAACAATGAAGATGATCTGCAATTGCTAAAAAATTACTCTGGGAAAACTATTTCTGCTATGGTTAGAGATGGGAATTCATACCTGGAAGAAGAAAATCATTCTTTTGTTCAACATTGGAAGAATATTAAAAAGCTGAATCTCATTCCTCGGATAGCATTTTTTTGGTGTAGGCTTTTGAAGAATGCCATTCCTTCTTGTGAATTTTTAATGCATAGAAGATTATTGGATAATAATCTTTGTCTTAGAGACTATGGTATGAAAGAAGATGGGGAGCATGTGGCAGTGAAATGCTTGAAATTAATTCAGGTTGTCCAATTGCCTAATAAATGGGGTTTCTCACTATCAGTTTTCAGCTGTTTACAAGAATGTCTTATTTTTATTAAAAAGATAGAGAAGAAAAATTGTTTCATCGCAAAAGTTTATTGTGCATTAATCTTCAACTCTTGGAAGAGTAGAAACAAACTTATTCATGAATAATGTGAAATGGGAGCTGAGTTTATTTTGTCTAATGCCATTACTTAGGCAGCTTTTTCATCCAATAATCCATACACGGACCACTGGGGTGCTAACCAGCTTTATAAGCTGAATTCTTCTTTTTGGCATCCCCCTCCACCCGGTTGGATTAAGGTGAACATAGATGCATCTCTTCTTCCTTCTAATGAAGCAGGGATAGGAGGCATATTCAGAGATAACAAAGGAAGGATGCTTCTATCATTTGGATTCTCGGTGGTTCACTGGGACATTGTTTTTCTAGATTTATTGGCATTTTGCTCGTTGAGAGAAGTTATAAAAGATTGGATGATGGATGCTAGAGGTCTAATTATCGAAACTGACAACTCTAATGTCATTAGTTATCTGCAGAAATCATTTGCTAAGGATAACTGAGGATTGGATCTGTCTACAAATTCTTGGCTTGGATTTAAATTTTTTATTTAGAGTTTAGATTTTTGAATTTAAAAAGATAGAACGGAAAAGGAATGTGTAGAGATTGAGGGGTGTATACAATATAAACTTACACTTACCTATAGTGAGCTACTATTACAAAATTTTAAGCATAATCAATCACCATATAAACATAGGATTAGATAGGCTCTATCCAAAGAATCAAGGAGTTATAATTTAGAAAGTTTTTTATTCAAATCTCTACAATATGTACATGATAAAACAATGAAATGATGCATGAATAATAATGTATATAAAAAATTTATCCTTTGATAATTTTAGAGTACAACCGAGGGTATGATGTAAAGTAAAGGTGGCAAGGCTCCTTCAATAATAATCCTAAATTTCTATCCTTATGCAAATGTAAAATTGAATTTTTTTTAGGGGAAACCCACGGAGGGGCCTACGCATTAATTAAATGAAGAAGTACAAAGTCCTTAAAGGGACCTTGAGCTCTCTAATTCTCAAAAGAGCTACAAGATTAAAAAAAAAAACTAATTAGCTCAAGATCCCTGCTAAACAAAAATACAATAACACCTTGGTACATTCTACGGTGTATAAGCAGAAGCATCCAAAAAGAAGTAAGGCAGTAACCATCAACATTCAGAGCGAGCTTCCTGTCCAAAAAGCCAGTAGCATAATGACCTGCACAAAAGAGATCCTGCAAAAGAGAGTACAAGGCACAAAAAAGAAGGCATAAAAGAATATAAATAGGAAGGTGTTGATAATACCACCAGTGAGTCATATTACAGTTAGTCATAGCCCAGCAAAAATAGAAAACCAGTGACTATCCAAGAATAATATAGGCATCTGAGCAACCACCATAAACTCAATGGAGAAGCAAAATAAAGCCACAAATATAGCTGGAATTATCTTTAAGGTAACCCCATAAACCTACCATATGAACATTAATTCATCTCCAACACCCCAAAATAAAGCAAACCAAAATAGCAGGCCATAGATAAGAGTAGAACAAAACCAACAATAAAGAACATCAGCTAAATATAGTACCCAGCACACACAAAAATAAAATGGCATGGATCCAAAATACACCAATCAAACCAAAATAACCACTGTCAAGGCGAGAGGGGCTCTGGTAGAAAGAGCTCAAGATAGATTGGATCTCATAAAAATCACAAGGAAAATCCGAACGCCTCTCCATCCAACTAAAAGGCCTCATCCACCACCACCCCTCCCCCTCCCCCTAAGAAAAAACCTTCAAGCGGAACAAAAAAAACCAACAAAATAAGCATCTGCCTATTCCCATTAATAAGCCAACCATAACAAACCAAAGAAATCCAATCCATGCTCTAGAAAAATAGCATCGTCTCAACAATAAAGCCCCACCAATCATGACAAAATAGGGAAACCTAAAAAAACACACTTAGGTGCTCAAAACAAAACCTACAGATAACCAAAAATACACCACAAAACAAAAATAACCTTCCAAAGAGAGCCCTACCAGCCACCAGAAAATAAGCAGCCACCAAATAAATAAGGCCCAACTGCCTTGGCAAAACATAACAACTTAACAGACCAGCTAACCACCACCTAGGAGCCCAAAAAGAACATCACATCCAGATATCCATAAACCCAATAAACCCATAACCTGAAGGATCCAAAAAAGCCAAAGCCTGAGGAAGGAGAGTAACAAACAAGATACCCGTCAAGAACATCTTACAATCATTGCTCAGCCCCATGATTCTATAACAAAACTTGATAAAAGCTCCATAATAGAATAATAGAAAATAGGGCACCTATCAATAATAATCATAAGAGCAATCCCAAACATTGGATAAGACCCTGAAAGCTAAAAAAATACTAGCAGTATAAGGCATCACACACGAATCAGATAAATAAGAGGGAACTAAGTTAAAACCTAACATAAGGTAAACATATTTTATCCAATCTTAAAAGGCCTTTTAAAGGAGTAGGAACATTGGCTTCCAAGAAATAAATGAGGCATTCAATCCCATATCCAAAATAAGCCAACCAATTGGCACAAGCATTACCTTCCTTAAGCACTTGAGAAAAAGAAACAGTGATAAAAATCATTAATTATTTAATATCCCTAATAATACAAAACACCTTAGAATTATAAACTGAGTCCACATCATAAAAAATATACTAAATATTATAAGTAAACTCAACCTCAATACCAATATTAGCAATATCAAGAGACATACAAATTTTCAGCCCATAAAGAATCGCAGTAAGAGGAACCATATGAAAATTACCATTAAGCGAAGGGCCCGCAAACACAAGAATAACATTACCATGGAAATCTCTAATGATGCCACAACACTCCATGCTGTTAATCTCTTTAGCAATACCAACATTGAAGTTGAAACAACCCAAAGAGGGTTCAACCCAAGAAACAAATCGAGGCTAAGAAGGAAGCAAGGGGGCCTCCAACTTGATACCTAAATTTGGAGCAACATCATAATAATTGTTAAAACTTTTAATAGAAACCAAGTTAATAGAAAACAAACTCAGCAATTTATCTTTCACATTCTTACTAACCCTTTGAGAGTCTATTCTAATGTCATTAAAAAGAGAATTATTCCTCTCCATCCAAAGAAACCACAAAATCAGAGAAGGGATAACATTTCTAATATGGCCTTTAGAATTAACGAACCAAGCATTGAGCAGAGCATGAATAGACTTATTCGTATTAAAATAGTTTAATTTGAAGATATCATCAAAATGATACCAAATTTTAATAGCTAATGGACCTAAGACAAAAACATGATGCATACTCTCCACATGATAACAACATTGACACTTGGACGAATGAACAAAACCTCTTTTGATCAAATTATCATCCGTAGGAATGAATCTATGTAAAATTCTCCAAATAAAAGTGGCAACAGTAGAAGGGATACTTCTATGCCAAATCATCGAAAAAATGGTAGTGAAAGCATTTTTAGGTCTAAACACATGTCAAGAATCTTTTCATCTAAAAACCACATCATTAGCCAACTTATATAATAAAACATCCTTCGACTCCAAGTTCAAAGGGAGATTGAGAATTTTTTTAATAATAAAGTCAAGAATCATATTAACAAGCTTATCATAATCCCAACAGTTATCATTAATGAAATAATTTACCTTAACTGTAGTAATAGAAGTGGAATTAATAAGGGAACAAATAGATTGAATACTTAACCATTGATCCTGCCAGAAAAAGATGCTGCCACCCCTAAGACCCCAAGAGATATGAGGTTCCAGCTCCCACTTAACCTTGCACAGCTTCTACCAAACTTTAGAATCACCAATATTAAAATAATAAGTAGTAGGATGCTTCCCCACATAGTATTTGGAAAATATAAATTTAGCCCACAAAGTCAACTTAGCATGAAAAGTAACCCATAATTTGGAAGAAAAAGCAAGAGCCAAATCAGCCATACTTTTATAGCCCAGGCCGCCCTCCTTTAAAACCCCACATCACTTATCCCAGGAAGCCCAAGAAATTTTAGTGTTACTATTAGAGCATTTCCAAAAAAACTTATTAAGTATTTTAACAATTCTATTACATATCATTTTAGTGGGAAGAAAAGTTTGGAAAGAATAAACAGAGAGAGGACAAAGAACACTTCTAATGAGACTAAGCCTACCTCCAAAGCTTAAGAAATTAGAATCCCAAGACAGAAGTTTATTCTATACAGAGGTAATTAAATCATCAAACAAAAAAGATTTCTTTATTCCTTTAAAAAGAGTAATACCAACATACTTGATAGGTAACTAGCCATACATAAAACTAGTAAGGTCTTTAACAGCCTAGATACAAGCATTAAACACCTTGTTAGAAACAAAGAATCAACATTTCTAATTGTTCAAAGAAAGGCCACTAATAGTTTGAAAATTGTAAAAGAAATCCATAAGCTTATTAATCTTATTACAAGAAGCATTCAGAAAGATGATAAAGTCATCAGCAAAACATAAGTGAGATATAGGGAAACCCCCATAGTCTTGAAATAAAAAGTGGGATGATTTTCAAAAGGTTAGGAAGGCTTCTAGAAAGATAATCAACCACAATAATGAAAAGAGCTGGAGACATAGGGTCTCCCTGACTTAAACCATGAGAAGATTTAAAGAAACCAGAGCTCTTGGCATTGATAATAATAGAGAAAAAAGAACCTTCAAGGCAATTTCTAATAAGGTTCATGAAAATGAAGTTAAAACCAAATAACTGTAGGATGTTATAAATGAATTGTTAACTAATGTTATCATAAGCTTATGCGATATCAAGCTTGAGGATAATATTACCACCCCTCACCTTTACATCCAAATCATGGAAGAATTCTTGGGCCAACAAAATATTATTAGAGATAGCACGACCTTTAACAAAGCCCGTTTGGAAAGGAGAAATAATTTTAGGAAAAATAATAGTTAAATGATTCATAAAAATTTTAAAGTCTAATAGGTCTAAAATCATTCCAATTACTACCATAATTATTCTTAGGGATATGGACAATAAAAGTAGATCAAAAAAATTTAGGAATAGCATGACTAGCGAAAAAAATCCAAAACCGCGGCATAGAGTTCATCCTTAATAATACCCCAAGCTTTTTAAAAAAATCTGGTAGTGAACCGATTCAGACCAGCAATAGAGTCACCACTCATATCAAAAAAATATTTTTTAATTCATCTAAAGAGGGAATTTTATAAAGAAAATCATTATCCTCCAGTAAGATGAGATTGGGGATAATAGTAGGGTTCTCAATATTATTAGGAATAAAGACCTTATTGAGCCTATCCTGAAAGTGTTGAACATCCACTAAGGCAATTTCTTCAGCATTCTCAGTAACAGAACCATCCTCACATTTGAATTTATTAATGGAATTCTTGGCACATTTCCTTTTGACCCAAGCATGATAATATTTCATGTTATTATCACCTTCCACTAGATGTTTAGCAGTAGCTATTTTTTTTCAAAAAGTTTCCTCTTGACCATGTAATTTAAAGAGACAAGCCTTAGCCTCTCTAAGTAAAGCAAAATTAGTATCAAAAGGAGAGTTTTGACAACTAAGCTCAACATTATTAATGACACCTTCAGCACATAAAATATTGGTAAAGATATTTTTAAAGACATTATGATTCCACTAATTTAAAAGTTGTTTAAGTCTTTTCAATTTGAACCAAAGTCTTTTCATGTCAATAATAGAGTTATCATGATGTAAATGGGCATCCCAATTATCTTGAACAACACTCAAAAAAGAAACATGTAGAAGCCACATATTTTGAAATCTAAATTGATGAAAAGAGTTCACATGTCTAGTATTAAGAGCAAGGAGCAAAGAGAAAGATCTGAAAGAGTACGACTAAGATGCTCAACAAAAATAGAACTAAAAGAGTTAAGCAGTTATCATTAAATAAAATATGATCCAGCCTTTGCCAAAACTGTCCCCGGTTCCAAGTAAACTTGTTACCGTAAAAGCCAATGTTAATGAGATTACAATCCATAATCATATTATTAAAATCCTCCTTAAAATGCAAAATAGGAAAGTACCACCCAATTCGCTCCAAGGGATTAGAAATGGTGTTAAAATCACCACCCACCAACCAAGGCAATTAATAAATTCTATGAAAGTCAGATAACTACTCCCAAGAAATTTTTCTTGTCCCACGAGAAGACGCAACATAAATGAAAGAAGCACAATAATTTAGATTTAAAACTTCAATATTACATTGCAAAACTTGAGTAAAATTTCTAAGAATATCAATTAGAACTGGATCTTTCCAAAATAACAAAATTTTATTAGCATAATTCACAGTGGCATGCTTAAAACCTAAAAATCTAGCAGTATTAAGTAAGTTAGAAACATTAACAAGAGGTTCAAGTAAAACAAGAATAGAAATATCATGGATAGGACATAAATTCTTCACCCACAAGCGAGAAGAAGAACACCCAATACCCCTAACATTCCAAATAATAGATTTAAACATAAGAAACAATGCTAATGACTAGTTTGTGAATGAGTATTTCTAGCCGATTATAAAACCAGGTTCTTGCTCTTTCTACCATGCTTATTTTGAGTTTTAATGAAACTAGTATCTTTGTCATCTTTAGCAAAACATTTAGCAGAAAATTCCAACTCATCAGTATCAGTAAAAGCATCACTATTATAATGAGAGGTAGAATGTGACTGACAGTAAATAATCAAATCCTTTTCCTCACCCTTATGAGGAAGCTCACCTTCTTCCAACAATTCTCCATCCTCATTAGCATCACTATTCAGGCCAAGTTCTACATTCCCTTTCTCAACAAGGGCCTTTTCATTAGGCCTCAAGTTATTGTCTCTACTATTTCTTTCATTTTCAGACACATTTCCCTGATCATGAACATTACATTGAGAAGCATCAATATTAGATGATTTGTCAGTATTCAACAAACAATCCATAACAAAGCATATTTTGAGAGAGAAGCTCCCATTTCAAATTTATGATTCCCAGTTTTTTAGTAATATACACAGAGATGAAGGCTGATGGCCATCGGCCATCGCCTATCTCTACAGGTAATGCACAACCTAATAGGTTGGGTATTACGATTGGTGAAGAAATTGATCATCATAAGACAGATCCAAATCATGAGATTTTGATTGAAAAGAAGACGTGTTCTTATGGTTCATTGGTGATAAAGGAAAATAGTAGTATTTCTCCTGATAAGGTTATTTTTACTGAAGGCATGGGAAAAGGTATTTGGCATGATCTTGAAAGTATTACACCATGTAAGGCAAAGATGCCTGATGTTTCTCAGTTGAAATCTTTTGATCCGGATGCTTCTTTGCCAGGTATGAAAATTTTTGTTAATAGATTCAGACATTCAAATGAAATCCTTAGCAACAGTGTGATAAATCTAAATTCCTTGAAACTGGTTAATAAAAATGTTCTACATAATGATGATTTAACATGTACTCTGGTTGATTCTAGTATTCCTAAATCAGGTTCTATTCCAACTTTTGCACAAATTCTTTCTTTATCTAGTGAAACCTCTATTAGCAATTTGATTCCTGTTTCACTCAAGATGGTTAAAAGTATGTTAAGAAGGAGTTAAACTCAGTCAGTAACAAAATTGAATTTATCAAGTCAAATGATAATGTTAATGCTTGGAGAAAACCTCATATAAGGATTGTAAATCCTCCTGAAAATGTGGAAATGATGGAAGATGGAGTGGCTTTCAAAATTCTTTATAATGATGAAAATGGAAATATTCATAGGCTACGCAATTCTATTGTGGTTAAAGATTTTGGTAAGTCAATTCCTTTTGGTGTTATAAGCAATGAGCTAAGGAGAAGGTGGAAGGGATTGGGGGCTTTCATCTTAACAATCTAGGAATGGACTGGATGTTATGTTCATTTCACATAACCGAAGTTAAGGAAGTTGTGTTGAGTGGAGGACCATGGTTTGTTGCTGGACATATTATTGGGATAGAAGAATGGAGTCCAAGTTTTTCAACTCTATCTTTAAAAAATTAAATTTCTCCAGTTTGGATTAGACTGCCACATCTTCCATTATCCTATTGGGATGAAAATAATATAACTAGAATTGCATCAAAAATCGGTACACCATTATTTCTTGATGGTAATATGTTTAATCGGGGAAGGAGAGAGTTTGCAAGAATATGTGTTCGCATTAAGATTGATGAAAAGCTTCCTCAAGGAGTATGGGTTGAAGGTTGTTCAGGGCATTTCTTTCAAGAGGTACAATATGAAAAAATTGCATCATTATGGTTTCACTATGGTAGAATTGGTCACAATTCTTACGAATGTAGTTCTTTTAATAACATTGATAAGGTGGAGTTATCGGCGAATGAGAAGGCTGTTAATCTCAGTGAAAAAGTTTTTGAAGTTATGAATGGTGAAATAACTAGAAAAGTTATTAATAACTTAACGTTCCTATTGTTAAAGATAGGCTGAACAACAAAGAAGAATATGGCCCCTGGATTTTGAAAGTGCTTAGATGACACTAGAAAGTGCTCTGATACCACTTGAAAGTTTGTTAGGGATGTTAGGCCCCTTATGAACTGGCCAAAGGCTAATAAAGAGATAGAGAGGAGAATTAGTATTTAAAACAAACACAATCTTAAATCCAAAAACAAGATTCACCACAATTAAAACCAACGATGCAGAAATTAAATGCAGAAGAAATAATAAGAAAAGAACACACCAGATTTATAGTGGTTCGGTCAAACCTTGACGTACGTCCACTCCTTGGAGGCACCCTCCAAGTATTGCACTAAACTAAGTGTCTCTCCTTTATCCCCCACAGCTAGGCGGAGAAGCCCTTAAAAAATCACTTCCACCTTCCCCAGTGCGGCGGAGTCGCCGGATCCTTTGACACCAAAGAGATCTTCTTCTTTGGTGAACTTCCCTCGAGAAAAGCCTTGAATTTGACGGTATTAAGGTGCAAGCGTGCCAGAGCAACCGTGTGGAATCCCCCTCCACACTCCCTTGAGTCCCCCCTCACAGGATCTTCTCCTCTCTCAGACTTCACCCATTCCTCACCCCCTTTCAAGCTTTCTCTTCAAGTTTCCCCCACAAGAGTGAAGCTATAATGGCTGTCAAAGACACTTTACAAAGTGTCATGTCAAGCTTAAATAGAAAAGCTCAAAACAAGCTCATTAATGCAAGTTGCCGACATTATCGTCCAGGATGATAGTTATATTGTCCTGGCCGATCAGTACAAATTCAGCTCATCAGCTTGGGATGATTTGGGACGATCATAAGAAAATTGGTTACATCGTCCTGGCCGATCTCACGATCATCCAGACCAATTAGTTTAAAACCAATTTCAATCGTCCAGAGCATTGCCCTGAATTCGAGCTGTCTGATGTAAATCGTCCAGGACATCATCCAGGACGATCGTAGCATCGTCCAGGACATCGTCCCGGCCGATCCTACGATCGTTTCGGATGATGTGATCGTATCAATCAACCATTAATGCTTTCCAAAGATACCAGATCAATTTAGGCATAATTGAGTTAGATCATCCTGGACGATAGGAATATTGTCCTGGCCGATTTCCTAAAATAAAGAATTCCTAAACTGATTATGGCGATTAATTCTTTCTGAATTGAGACTATCATCCTGGCCGATACAGGTATCGTCCAGGCCGATCAGCTAATGACGGTTGCCTTAATGAG
Source organism: Dendrobium nobile (assembly GCA_022539455.1). NCBI lineage: Eukaryota > Viridiplantae > Streptophyta > Magnoliopsida > Asparagales > Orchidaceae > Dendrobium > Dendrobium nobile. The sequence goes on from CM039722.1 coordinate 10,179,022, forward strand.
GATGCCCTAATTAGGGTTTCTCTCTCAATCTCTCTCTCTCTCTATAAATATCATCCCGGACGATGTTACCAAAAATAGAAATCTTTAGGGAACAACAGAACATCTTCCAAGTTTACAAACCATCCAGTGCCACACCAAATACAACAGACTCAAGAAAGGAAAAAGAGTACAAACTGACTCAGATCTAGCCTACCCAATCTTGAGCTGATTCCAAATTGCAGTCCGATCGTGTGAACCTGAAATGTCAGTACATAAGGCATTCGTAGAGAAATAAGAATGTTTACTATCATCAAAATCATAAACCATTGATCCGTAACAGATTTTGGTAAATCATGGTAAGAAAAAAACTATTCCATTATAAATCAAGGCCTATTGTGGCAACATCAGGATATAAATATGTGGAGAAGACTGGTTATAAGTCTAAGGATGAAAAAACTAATATAATCAATGATAGTTCTTTGGTGGTAAAGGGAACTACTACTGCTTCTACTGATGGTATTGTGGAAAACATTATGGTACTTAATAACATGACAGAGAATGATGTGCTCCCAGTGCAAATGGAAGAAAAAGGAAAAATTGAAACTGCCAGTGAGCCAGAAAAATTGGAAGAAGGAGAGTTTTGCAGCTATTTCTAATAAAGAAGAAGATAATTCTAATGCACAGTCTTTCAATGATGGGAGTTCTGTTAAAGAAAATGGAAATTATGAGTTTTCTTTGGGCATTGAAGGAGTAGATTTTGTTAATGTTATGGAAGGAGAATGTGGTCCTGATTGTAATGTTACAGAATTTAAAATAATTCCTATTTTACAAAAATTTGTAATAGGGAAAAGCTCTCTAGTTAGTAAAGATGGGAATGATGCAAAGATTTCTTTATAGAATCAGGAAGAAAAGGATCTACATAGTACTAACCTTCTTAAATCATCTGAGAAGGAGAATGAGGATTTTATATCATCCTCTAACTGGAAGAAGGATCCTATAAAATTTTGACCTCTAAAGAATAGTCTTAGAGGTAAAAAAAGTGGAGATAAGTTGAAAAGCGCTGGGGGCTTCTCCCCATCATCTCCTTAATGGCATCTTTGATTTTTTGGAATTGTAGGGAAGCTAAGAAGAAAGCATCTTCCCATTATTTAAGGAGTGTTATTAAGGATAATGAAGTGTTCTTTGTTGGCTTATTCGAGACTAAATTGGCTTGTATGGATATAAATGAAGTCAGAAGAATTATGGGAAGTGAATGGAATTTCTTTCATGTTGATGCTATAGGTAAAGCTAGAGGTATTCTTGCTTTGTGGAAGAATAGTGTTTCTTCTTTTGCTATTCTAACTTCGTCAAACCAATGTATTATCAGAAAATTAACAGATTTGACAGGTAATGCTTGGACTATTGCTATTGTTTATGGTAACAAGACCGTGAGTGAAAGAAGGAATCTACGGGAACTTATTGAAAAATTTACATCACCAGTTGAACCTTGTATTATTGGGGGAGATTTTAATTGTATTCTTTCCAAAATTGACAAAAAAAGGAGGTAAAAGATTCTTGTTTTCTAAAGTCCCATAAGAGATGATGGAGTTCTTAAGTAGAAATGATTTTCATGATATCAGTATGAGGGGACCCAATTCATATGGTGTAATAATAAGGAAGGTTTTGCTCGTATCTGGGAAAGGTTAGACATAAGTTTTCTTAATTCTAAAGCCTTAGAACTTATCCCTTTTGTAGTCCTCAACCACCTGGCAAGAGTTTCTTTGAACCACTGTCTAATACTTATTAATCTTCTTAATACTCATGTCTCTTTTTAGAAATCTATCAAATTAGAGAATGTTTGGTGTTCTTATGATGATTCATGGGGTGTGGTTAAAAAAGTATGGAATAAATCTAATTATGGATCTGATTCTGACATTCTTAAGAGGAAAATTGCTAGATCACTTAAAAGCTTGTTTTTTTGTTGCAAAAAGAAATTAAAGGATTTAAATGTGATGAAGAAGGAGATGTAGGAGGATATTTTATCTCTTCAACTAGAAGAGAGTGAAACAAGACTTAGTTCAGAGAAGCTGGCTACTTTGAGAATGAAGGTTAATGATCTTAATATAACTCTTGCTAGACTTGCAATGTGGTGGAAGCAAAGATCAAGAGCTCAGTAGTTGGATGAGGTAGATCACACCTCTCATTTCTTTCAAAATTTTGCAAACTCTATAATGAATGTTAACATCATTCATCAGATTAGAAATATGGAAGGAATTCTCGTTAACAATCCAGAGGAAATTCATAGCATTTTTTAAAATTTCTTTCTAAACAAATGGAAATTCAGAAATTGTTCAATGGAAAGATGGCCTATGAATCAAAGTTTTAACAAGCTGAATGAAGCCCAGAAGAATCTGCTTAAGGCATATTTCCAAAAGATTGATTTGGTTTCTGTTTTGGAAAAAATGGACAATAATAAGTCTCCCAGGAATGATGGTGTGAATTCATTTTTCTTTGAAAGCTACTGGAATATTATTTATATTGAGGTCTGGAAAGCAGTAAAATCTTTCTTTGAATTGGGAAGGATGCTTGGCGAATGGAGAGAAACTTTGGTAGTTTTGCTTCCAAAGGTTAGTAATGCTAATGATGTTAAAAATTTCAGACCTATTAGTTTATGTCAAACTATTTACAAAATGGTGGCTGGCATGATTTCGAATAGAATCTAGGAATGCATTCCAAGTGTTGTTTTAGAACAACAAGTGGCATTTGTTCAGGGTAGATCAATCTCTGATAATTGTCTTCTTACTCATGAGATAATTAATAAATTTAGATTTTCTAAATCTAACCCTAGATTTATGATGCTTAAATTGGATATGGAACAAGCCTATGATAGTATGGGATGGGATACATTGAAGCAAGTCCTCTTTATTATGAGCTTTCTTGATATTTTTATTAAGCTTGTTAATGGGAAAAGAACTAAATGGATTCATGCTGAATGTGGTTTTAGATAGGGATGTCCATTATCTCCAGGATTGTTTATACTTTGTTCAGAATTATTATCAAAATCTTTACAGGAGAGAGGACAAGGACCTGGTATTAAGATAGCTTCTAATACTCCTAAAATTTTGCATTTGTTATATGCCGATGATGTAATGAATGTTGTTGAAGTTTCTTCTTCCAATGCAAAGTGTATCAACAAGATGATGGTGATTATTGTGAATGGACTTGTCAAAGAATCAACAAGAAAAAATCACAATTATTATTTGGAAAATCTATTTCACGGATGGCTCAGAAAATTGTTGGAAGAATATTGGGTATTCATAAGGTAAAGGAATTATCCTATCTTGGAGTGAAGTTTGCTATAAGGAGACTCAGTTATAATGATTTCTACTTTATTCTTAACAAAGCCATGAGCAAATTGAATACTTGGGGTTTGCGGAACCTATCTTTAATAGGAAAAATTGCTTAGCTGAAATCAATTTTTTCTTCCATACCTCTATTTTTGATGGCTCATTCTTATGTTCCTAAGAGAATCCTTTATAATTTGGATAAGTGCTATAGGAACTTCTTATGGCATAAGGAATAGGGGAAGAGGGGTATGCATTACATTTCATGGAATATTCTTTGTAAATCTATTGAGTAAGGTGGATGGGGTATTTAAGGAGCTGCATAAAGGACCGGTCCTGTAAGAGCTAGAATTGTATAGAACTTCATCAATAATCAAAATTCTCTGGTTAATAAAATTATTTCTACAAAGTATGGTAATAACATTTGGAAAGATGATACAAGGAAAAAAGCTTCTACGACTTGGGGCATAATTAAAGATGGTGCTCATTCATTGAAGTAAATCATTAGATGGAGAACTTCAAATGGAGAATCTATCCATACCCTAAATGATACTTGGATATTGGATAGATGTTTGAATAAATGGCCTGCTTGCATCAATATTAAAGAGATAGAAGATAGAATTATTTCTACTTTGCTGGATGAAAGAGGAGACTGGAAAATGGAATCATTTATTAATATATTTTTTTGTTAAAATGGTTGAAGTCATTACCAAAATTCCTATAGATAAAACTTTAAGACAAGATGGAGTGGAGCTGTTATTCAACAATAATGGAAAGACTATTGTTGTTTTGGTTTTTCATGCTGAAAAAAAAAGTGAAGAGGATGGTATTAATATTAATTGGATGAAGAAGTTCAAACTTAATCCTAAAGTTATGATGTTCTGGTGGAGGCTTATTAATAATTCATTACCTACTAATAGTTGGATGAAGTATAGAAAACTTCGGGAGCATAGCACATGTCTAAGAGGCTTTAAGGAAGATGAAGATAATATTCACATTACTACTTATTGTAGGAAACTGCTTGAAATTTTTTATGTTTTGGAAAGATGGGGAATTCATATGCCTTATCTCATTGGCGTAGCGGATTGCTGGAGGGATTTGGAGAAATTACCTGATGCAAATTTGAACTTGGTTAAAATATATCTGAATGTTGTGTATCAGAATTGGAAGGCAAGGTTTAGACCAGAACTTGTTTATCTCTAATGGTTTAAGCATCAATACAAATAAAGATGTCTGGTTGTTGGACAAGAAATTTGTAAATTGGCCTACTTTCATTGCTTGTTTAGACCAGAACTTGGTTACACTTAATCAATTTATTTCTGGAGAAGTCTGGGATATCCAGAAACTGAAGGAATTCTTTGGTCAGCAGCTAGTGGACATTATTACCAAAATTCTAATTGATGCTAATAATGGTGAAGATCAACTAGAACTAATGTTTAAACTTTCGAGCAAGTCATCAATACAGAAAAAGACATTAACTGGAAATGGATTAAGAAACTTCGCCTTCAGCATCGGGTTGAAGCATTCTGGTGGAGGATTAATTTAAGAGCTATTCCTACTAATGATTTCCTGTTTTATAGAAGGATTTCAGATTGGAATGTATGCCTGAGAGGTTGTTTATGTATTGAAGATACAGCTCATGTTACTACAACCTGTGCATTCTTGATTAAAGGTTTAAGCTGCTTATCTCATGGGGTTTTCAGTTGTCGATTAACTGAAAACCTGGAGGTTACTCACAAGACTTTGTGCGAATTTGCCAGCTCAAATCCTTTTTTGGGAAATTTATATTGCTCTGTTGTGTTCTTCACTTGGAAAAGCAGGAATATGTTGATTCATGAAAATAAAGAAAATGGAATTGTGTCCATTGCTGCAAACGCTATTTGCTATGCCACGTCCTCCTTTAAGCTTGGTATTTTTTCGGACTACTAGGATACTAACCGGCTGAATAAGCCGTCTTCTTTTTGGTATCCTCCTCCTCCCGAATGGATCAAGCTCAATGTTGATGCTTCATTATCTAATAATTGTATAGGTGGAGTCGGAGGAGTTATTAGAGACTATAAAGGAAGATTTTTATGTGCTTATGGCTCATCTTGCTTACATTGGGATATTTCACAACTGGAATTATATTCTATTCTTTCATTGAAGAATTTCTTACAAGGATGGATGCTTGAAGCTAAAAGTATTATCTTAGAAGGTGATAACTACAATGTTATCAATTTCATTAGTAATTTGGTGAATAAAGGGGAGTTCAAAGTGGATCTCGGCAAAGGTATTGATTTCTCTTTTCTTAAAGAGTTTAATCACATCTTATTTCATTGTATAGATAGATATGGTAATAAGTTAGCCGATTGTTGTGCTAACATTGCTTGGACTATATTTTTTGGGATGATTTGTCTTGTGATAGTATTCCTCCTCATTTTATATCTTTATTAAAGGAGGATAGTGATAGATTAGCTATCACTTAACTTTTGTATTTGCTTCTTTTTTTCCAATAAAATATCTTTATGCAACTTCTCAAAAAAAAAAAAAAAAAAAGAATTGGAAGGCAAGGAATTCTTATTTGCATGGTTTGAAGGTCCCTTCTTCTCATTCTTTAGCTGCTAAAGCTTTATCATATGCTTCACAATATTTATTTATTCCAATTTGTAAGAACTGGGATGCTAATTAGCACTTGTTGCTGTCTAAAGATTGGTATCCTCTGCCTACAAATTGGATAAAACTCAATGTGGATGCTTGTTTATTGAAATCTAATAAGGCAAGTATTGTGGGAGTATTGTGAGATCACAAAGGAAGATTTTTTATGGCGTATGGAATGAAATTGCTTCATTGGGACATTTCTCAATTAGAGCTAATTGCTATTTTTTATTTCAAATTTTTTATTCAAGGATGGATGAATGGAATAAATGGTATTATTATTGAAGTTGATAATATCAATGTGATTAAGCTTCTTCAACAATCAATAATGAAGAAACGGAATAAAGTGGTGCAAAAAATGGACTTCTCTTTTTTAGATCGTTTTAATAATGTTAATTTTTATTTTGTTTCTAGAGAAGGTAATAATTTGGTGGATGGTTGTTCTAATTATGCCTTAATAGGAGATTTTTATTGGGATTGTGCTTTGTTTAGGAACCTTCTTTCAAGTATTGTTAACTTGATTAGGAAGGATTGTGATAGTATTTCTATCACATAGGTTTGTATTTCTCTTTTTCTTAAGTTTAATGCATTTGTAGTCTATCAAAAAAAAAGTCTATAACCAGCAATCTAGATATATCATTATTTATAGGAGAAGAATAGTTTGCCCTTGGTTCTCCAAGTTGTCACAATCTTTGGGACAACTAGCAAAAGTATTAATAGCATTAACCTAAACATAGGGAGGAGCATCCATAATGATAAGATCCAAAGATGTATGAACATGGGTAGGGTAAATAAGCACATGTAAAGGAGCATCACCCAAATTGGAAATATTTCCTTCAATCTCAATAGAAAGCAAATTATCATTCTCAAGAAGAGGCCCATCATTTCGTTGAGATTGTTTGGACACAGCTTTATCTTTACGAAGTTGAGGATGCAACCTAAAACATTCATTGACAGCATGGCATTGCATTTTACAGTGAGAACAAAAAATAGGATGATTTTCAAATTCCACTTTTTGGAAAGAGCCATTTAGCTCAGAACCTATCCAAACTTCACTCGGGTGTTTCTTAGAAACATCAAGTTCCACAAGAACACGAGCCATGGAGGGTTGAGAGATAGAAGCAGTGGCTTGATCTGTTTGTAAAGGTCTCCCAAAAATAGACGCAAGCCCAAACAAGATTTGCGAATTAAAAAAATGAAGTCTCAAGCTAGGGAAAGAAATCCACACAAGTGCAATAGGAGATTCTTCGCTCACATCAAAGTTTGGTGTCCATTTGAGAAGATGCATTTGAAAAGCTTGAATATAGTAGGACCTTCTTAAAAAGATATGGCTATAATCAAGATCGTTTATCAATTGGATTGCAACATGACAAGGGCCAAGCAAACCCACATGAAAGGCACCCGAAAGTTTTAAGCAAACATAAAATTTTTGAATAACATCCAAATTAGGCCTACGCAAAAGAAATTTTTTCACAAGTGTAAGCGCAAATGGGGTGGCCAACTAAGAGACCACAAATTCATCAAACATAAGGCCGGGCAACCCTTAAAAGAAGTATGCACAAAGTTGAGCTTTGGCGTAGAAGAAGAAGAAGAACTAGAAATGACATCCTTGAAGGAATGAGAATGGTCATCAAAGATGGAAGATATTGGGGGGCGAGATGACGACGGAGGTGTCATCTCCCGAAGCCAAAAAATTGAAAGAAAACCTCAAATGAAAGACACAAAATGATCAAATGAAAGCCAACGATTACAAATTATAAAATAAAATCCAAACCAGAATGCCTAGGGAACGAAGGCAAGCTCCCAAAAGCAAGCCCTAAATTGCCCAAGAATCGCCAAGGGAGAGCAGAGCGCAATGGTCGAGAGTTGAACAATATGAAATGTTAATTTGAATATGATTTCTTATTTCATTATTCAATCTTTTGAATTCTTGATCTTCTATAGCATTATAAAAGATATTGATCTTCAAAAGAAGAAGAATCATTTTCTTTTGGAATCTATACATCTATATAAATACTTATTTTTAATCTTTTATAATTCTTAACATTGTATAACTCAATCTAGCTATACAAGAATTTATAATTTTTACATTTACAACTATCTTTATATTTGCCTTTACATCATTACCTATGTATAATATAGTTTGCAGGAATATAAAAGAGTAATTTATACAATTAAATATAAATACGCATTTAAGTGTGAGCGTATATAGAAAACTAAAATGGCCTAAGAGCCTACTCTAAATATGCACCTATGAAAATATAAATATGTTATCCATAGTAAAAAATGTAAACACACAAACATGAGTACTTTCTAGGTAAGGCACTCCAAGAAAACCAAATCAATTCACTAGCCTAACCTAGGATAGAGTTAGTTATCCTTTTCAAATCATCTAGGTCTGTGTATAAGGTTATGTGGCTTAAATAAGTCCTAGATTTTAATCTTGATCAGTTAGATTAATATGAGGTATGTCAACTATCTTATGATGAACAATTAATCATATCTGAAAAAATTCAATATTCATATAAAAAGCTCGAAAAGATGTATATTACCATAAACACTAACTTTTTTACTTTTCAAAAAGAGCATGATTGTTGATAGTTGAACATTCAACTTTAGATAGTAATCACATATCTTTACTTGATGAGTTTGATGCATTAAACAAGAAGGATGTTGATCTAATCAATGCATATGGATCATTGAATTCAAAGCATCTAAACATAGAAATTCATGCAATTAATTATAAACATTTGTAAATGAGTTAGATAGTAATGAGCATTTATTAAAATTAGAAGTTTCAAGTCTGGAAAGTGCAAATTAATTCATGAAAGAAAAAAAACATGCACTTTAACAAAATAAAATTAAATACCACCAATATTGACATAATGTTATAACCCCACATCAATGCATGCATCATATTCCCCTAGAAAGAGGAATGACCCCAAGAATAAACTAGTAAATCCATTCCCCGAGGTTATGTGTCATTCTTGTTTCATGCTATGTCCAATAGCCCGCATTTGCACAATACACTATATGGGACATCTAGTTTGGAAGCCCAAATCACTTGTACTACATCATTGCATGCTTGTAAGTCATTCATCAAAGCATAAGGTAGAACACAATCTCAATTAGGTTCCTAAATCTAATATTTGATTGACTTTGTGGGAATGCTCTTACAAAAGGCATAGTGAGATCATGTGGTACCTACATAGTGGATGCTCAAGGTAGATGACTGGAGATTTGAAGTAGTTCATCAAAGTGGAGGCTAGTTCAAGAGGTAAGGTCACACTAGGAGATAACACCACCAAGAAAGTGGTTGACTCGGGTATAATTGGAAACTCAAAGGATTTCATCATTTGAGAATGTTTTACTTGTAGATTGTTTAAAGCATAATCTACCTACCATTAACCAATTGTGTTACAAAGGATTTGACATTAACTTTCTATCCATAAATTTCATGATTAGTTTGAATGATAAATTTGTTTTAGGAGGAAAATGAAATAATAATATTTATATTTTTAATTTAAATTGCATTGAATACTCTAATTCTCTATCTTTGAAAATAACTATCGCTGAATTCTGGCTATGACATAGGAGACTCTGTTATGCAAGTATGAAGACCCTTAGGAAGATTACCTAGAATGTTAAAGAAATGAAGTATCTTGGAATAAATATTATTCTAAGAAGATTGAAATATACTTATTTTTAGATTATTATAGATCTTGAATTGGAAAGGTTGAATGCTTGGGAAAATAAATGCCTTTCTTTATCTGAAAGAATTCTTCTCATTTACTCATCACTTTTTTCTCTTCCAACTTTCTTATCTACTCATTATTTGGTGCCTAAGGTCTTGCTATATGATATAGAAAAACTATGTAGGAATTTTATTTGGAATAAAGATAAAGGTAGAAATGGGTTGCATTATGTTGCTTGGAATGAGATTTACAAACTAAAAATGTTTGGGGGGTACGAAATTCAGTCACTAATAAATAAAGTAGGCCCTCTAATAGATAGATTGGAATGGAAATTTATTTAAAACCCCTCTTCTTTACTTAATCATAATCTTTTTAAAAAATATGAGAATGATGTATTAAATATTGAAATCAAAAGAGGTTCTTCTACTTGGCATGTATTAGTTGATGGTGCTAGCCAATGAATTTTTTATCCTAGCAAAGCATGAAGATTCAAGTCAATTTATTAGAAATAATGTATGGAACTAGTTAGAAGCCTAAAGACTAGAGTGTTATAGGAACTAAGTGTTTTTAAGAAAAAAATGAATGATAATGGAATAGTGATTAGGAATAAGTCTAGTCTAATAGCTAAGGTGTACAATTAGATTGAAGGAATTTATTTTCAGGAGACATTTTTCCTTGTAGCTTGACCAGAAGTCATAAGAGTGCTATTAGCCTTTGCTTTTTTTGGAGGATTCAAGTTATATTGGATGGATGTTAAGAGTTCCTTCTTAAATGGGGTGATTAATGAAGATGTATTTGTTGAGCAACCCCTAAGTTTTGATAATTCTCAATTTCTCAATCATTTATTTAAAATAAAGAAATTAATATATGGATTGAAGTAAACACCTAGATTTTGGTATGAGAGGTTGAGCACATGCCTCCTATATAGAAACTTTATTAAGGGTAATATAAAAAGAACCCTATTTCTTAAGAAAGTAGGAGAATATCTACTCATTATTCAAATTTATATTGATGATATTATAATTTGGATCCTAAATAAGAATCTTTTTGATGAATTTTCAAAAATAATGAGTGAGGAGTTTGAGATGAGCATTATGGGAGAGCTTACCCGTTTTCTTGGATTTAGTGTAAAGAAAAGGGATGATAGAACCTTCCTTAGCCAATCCAAATATATCAAAGATATCCTTAAGAAATATGAGATGGATAATACTAAGGCAACCAATACTCCCATGAGCTCTACCATTCAATTAGATAAGGCTCCAAATGGAAAACATATTAATCAGAAAAAATATAGAGGGATAATTGGATCACTTCTTTATTTGACTGCCAGTAGGCTTGATATCATGTTTAGTATATGTCTCTATGCTATATTTTAGGCTAATCCTAAAGAATCTCATATGACTGTTATTAAGAGAATCCATTGATAACTATTAAGCACTCAAAACCTATATATTTAGTACCCTAGATGTAGCTCATCCATTGAAATCATATGATATTCATACTTTGACTTTATAGGATACATGGTGGATACAAAAATTTCCTCATGAACGTATCAGTTCATAGACCGATCATTAGTTTCCTGGTCTATAAGAAAGCAAAATTTAGTTTCCCTATCCACTTTTAAGGCAGAATACATTACTATAGGAAGCTATGTTGCTTAAGTCAATGGCTAAAGCAACAAATAACATATCTTAAACTACATGTAGGCATCATTCATATTATGTGTGATAACACTCGTGTCATCTGTATTTCCAAAAATATAGACCAACACTCCCACACTAAGCATATAAACATTATGCATCATTTTATTTGAGATCATGTATTGAAGGGAGACATAGAACAAGATCATATAGTTATTGGAGATCAATTAGAAGACATCTTTACAAAACCCCCTACCTATAACACCTTTAACACCTTAAGGACTATATAAGGTATTATAGAGATTCATGCTTGATTCAAGATGAATTTGAATTTCTCAATCTTTTAAAATCAATTATTCTTTTTGTATATTTTAAATATGTGTCACTTCTTGAATTTTTTGGACTATTTTCTTCTTATTTTGTGTTTTATTATTATTTTTCATGTTTCTTCATTATTTTGTTTTTGCATTTGGTAGATGCTCCGTAATCATCATACACCTTTCATTCTAAAAATAATATCTAAAAATTAAAACCTATTCATATCATACTATATGATTCCCTTCGTATTGTATGATCTATACATCTCTGCACAAATCTCTGCCCTCAGTTAAATCAATGGACTGAATTTGTTTTATTTTTAGTGATCATACTATACAAACACCCTATTTATGATTCATGTGTCAGAAGTCAATTGACAAATTCAAATCAGCCCATATGATAATAATTGATCTATCATACTATACAAACAACTATTTATACTATATGTTCAATTAGTCAAAAGTCATATAGATGACTCCTCAAGATGAACATATCTCCTTAAGATTACTCAATATGATACTAACAATATTCTATGATTTAACCTCTTTTTTGAGAAGTCATCTAAATGTTTTAAATATTTCTGATCGTATTATAAAATCTCAAATTGTATTGTACGATGGCTAAAAATTCTATAAATTGGAAGCATTTCTAAAGTTTAACTCATCCAATCCTTTGAATCCTTTCTTCTATGTTGACTCATACCTTTACTTGCTCAAATGACCAGAGGTAGAAAGTGTGGTCGACTAACCCAAGGAGGCTCTTCCTCTTATCATCCTTGACGATGACCACTTCCAATATGTAAAAGATGAAGCTGCATATTATAGAAACAAGGAAGCCTACATCACTCCATCTAGAATGCTAAATCAACAAGCCCTAAACTATGAGTTGATGAACCTCTATGTATCCACCTCACTCTAATTTTTTGCTTACCGTTGTATTTCCCTTCAATTTTGAACTTCTCTATGAATTCTTTGTAAACCTAGGGTTAGTGCTACTTCTCCTATCATGCGGCCAAATGTTTGTAGGAGACCCATAAAAAACACTAAGGAAGACTTAGGCACATATCTCCAATTAATCATTAAAGGGTCTGACCCCTAATCATGGCTTTTAGAGGACACTTTATTGAAGTGTAGTAAATTTAATCATAAAAAATGTTGGCCTAAATCAACATCAACCCCTAGATAACTCCTTAAATAAAAATACACGTATGTCCTTTTTTCTTTAAAGATAAAACCCACGAGAGGGGCTACGCGTTAATATAAAGAACACGTATGTCCTTTGAATCTCAATCATTCCTAAAACTAGATATCACATAAATATTAATCCACTTATTTCTTTTGTCACCTTCTTTATTATCTAAAATTCTATTTCATGAAGCTCAATTGAACAGTATCTATATTCAAAACCTTACTCCCATTCACCTTGCTTCGACTAAAAGGAAGCAAACATAGCTCTTGGTTATTTTATTGCTTATATTTTGGACAAGAAGTACCATTTTACCTACCCTGTTACTACCAATAATTTTCCTATCTTCTATATTAGCGATTCCTTTCACATTCTTTTTATTCATCACCGATGGAAAAAAGCAAGTAAAACTTTATTTTGATTAGGATAGGGGAGCTAACCTTATAGCTACATCTGCACCAAAGCATACACTAGCACTAGAGCCACCACCTATCCCAATATACCACCCTTACCCTTATGTGGAGCTAATATACTGATTTGATTGGAGTCCCGCATGGATACTCATATTCAAAAGCAATAACAATAATGTGGGGGGGGGGGGGGGGGGGGGCAAATATGGGATGGTTTGGGGAATACTTTTCATCCATTCATAAATATTTTCAGCCACCACCACCACTATCCTATCAGGGCCCTTTCTACTTTTAGGATTTGTATTTTGTTATTTCTTCCACATTCCATAGTTTATTTTTCTCTACTTGATCCTCCTTTTTGGTGATTTCAAAAGGAGCAGTTGATTGTTTGTATTTTTGTTCATACTTATTAAATATTTTATCTCATGCTTCTTCTATTTATAGTGTATTTTTCTTTCTTTTCCATTTTATTTAAAAAAAAAATCTTAAAAAAATAAAAATAATATTACCCCTATTTTGAAATCTATCACCTAGTGAGGGGGAGATTAAGAGAAAAATGTTAACTTTACCTTTCACAAAGAAAATGTTTTCCAATATCAAAAGGGAAGAGATTGTTACAATCTAGGATCTCTAGCTTATTATTTTGATGTAAAAAACATTATTAATTGAATTTTTTTTCTTCTAGCACATATATTGGATGTTATTTTTTATATTTACTAATATTTCAGGTACATCACATACCACTCAAGATTTATCAAGGCTCAAGTTTGGGAAGAATAGGATATCTTTTAAAAGATTTTGCATTTTTAATTTTATTTTATTTTATATTTCTTGAGTCTAGCCATGTAAGTGTGTATGCTAAATTGGCAACTGTGCACACGCCAAAGGGGAGTGAGAAAAGTGAGATGAGGTTTTTTGAATTAATCATACTATACGATCAGTTGTATGGAAAAATAGGGTTAATTGCTAATTAGGTCATTAATGCTAATGAATTAATCAAACTGTATGATTTAGATTATACTGTTTGATTTGCATTCATCAGAAAATCTTAACCACTAGATAATTTAAGTAGTTTAAAAATCAAACATTAAACTCATCATATTATACGATCCAAATCTTACTATAAGATATTTTGAATATTACTTAAATTATTTCATGTGATTAGTCCATTAAATAAAGGCTTAAAACATATGGCTAATCATATTGTATAAAGAAGATCTTATGGTATGATCAACATAGATAAAATTTGGTTGTCCAGGATATTATATGGGATGAAAATATTGATTTTTGAACTATTCGTATAGTACGATGTTGATCATATTGTTTGACCCTTGATATTTGAGCTGAATGTACTATATGATGTTAATCATATTAGATGATCAATAGAAATAAATTCTAATCATCGTAGTAATCATCATGTATTATAGAAGGAAATTAAACTAATCGTATCATATGAATGTACGATCATACTGTATGATAAGTACACAAAATTTGAACATCTAAACTATTGTTCCATTATACTAGATGAATCACTATTTTTAACTAATCATATTGTATGAACCTAGATTATACTGTATAAATAGCGACTGCCTAATTAAATAATTAAGGTATTTTAAGCCTTATACTTAATCAACTAAATGAAGTCTCAAGTGAGACTTTTTCCTATTGAAGGAAATTTGAGGGAGAATTCTTGAGAGAGCTTTAGGCTTGGAGAGGGAGAAGGTAATTTTGTGTATAAGGGAGGAGTGTGAGGGGTGTTCGCACAGTTACTCTAGGAAAGCTTGCACCTTGCTTCCTCTAGTGGGCTTGGTCAGTTTTTGGAGTTGCCCTTGGGAGAGAAGCTTCAAAGTTAGTCTTAGGTTCTCTGCCTTCACCAGGAGGGTGAAAAGAATTGAAGATTCTTTACCATCACCAGTAGGGTTATAAAGAATTTGTGGGTTCTCTTCCTTCACTAGGAGGGTGAAAAAGGATTAAAGGTTCACTACTGTCACAAGGAGGGTGATAAAGCTTTTGGTTGTTCGATGCTTCGAGTCTGGTGGAAGTGATTTGCAAGGGCTTCTCCACCTTACTATGGGGTTAAAAGGAGAGTCACTATAGTGTTACTACAATACCCAGAGAGGAGGACTTTTTGGAGTGGATGTAGGTCAAGGTTGACTAAACCACTATAAAACTTTTGGTTTCTCTTTCTAATTTTTCTTTTTTATGTAATTTTTATTTTATGTTCTTTAAATTTCATGCGTAAGTTTAATTTGTCATTGCTAGCTATAATTCGATTTAATTTGTGTTAGCAAAAATAACATATTCCTCTTGATTTATTTGTGCTTGAAAACTTTAAAAAAGAAAATTGAGTTTTAAATTGCTTCCACTTGTGTTAGTTACTTAACTAGAATTTGTTTTTAAAATTTATTATATTACATAAAATAAAAAAAGGGAGTTTTTGTTTTTGTTTTTTTAAATTACCAATTCAACCCCCCTATCTTAGTGTTCCTAGGGATAGTTTAATTAAGTCTTACAACCACACTGAACATTCTTCTGGTTGGTAGAAATGATGATCTAAGGGCTTCTCTATATTACTATGGAACCTAAAGGAAAATCACTAACTATTTAGTGTAATACCCAGAAGGAAGGACTCCAGAGAGTGGATGTAGGTCAAGTTGATAAAATCACTATATAATTAGGGTATGAATGTTCTATCTCTTTATGCACTTTATTTTCTTATACTTTTAACTTCTACACATGTGGGTTGAACATTATTATCTTTGTGATACAAAATATTTTTGATTGTTATGAGATTTAGTCTTTGTTTGAAAAGGAAATAGAAATAAAAAATAAAAAATAAAAATATTTTTTATACAAATAAAAATACAAAAAATAGTATTTATTCTTGCTATTAGCTTTCTAATTTAAAATTTGAATTTAGTTGTTTAAATTTCAAAAAGGGCTTCTAAAAAAGATATTTAAAATACCAGTTCAGCCCATTCTTAATGTGTCATTTTGTAGTTCAAGTAGTTTCACAACCATCCATTGAACTTTCACCTAAATATTCTTATTAAATCTTTATTGGACTCTGAAGTATAATTGAACTATTGTTTTTACATATCCATCATATAATTCATATGGTGGGTCATACCCTACTGCTACTTTTTACTACCCTATATGTAACTATTTATACCAGCAACCTACTCCCTGAGATTGGATACCTAATCTCCTAATATCTTAGGGGCTATAGGCTTAAGTTAGCTGGGCTGGCTACTTCCCTCGCCAACTCTCCTAGATGCTATCTTAAAGGATAAAATTTTGTTCATGGTAATGCAAAAATAAGGAAAATTTTCACCTACCTAAGTTACCCTAAGACTCCAACCTATATGCAAAGAAAATAAATAAGTGAGGGATATTTAATGCCTATAGAGGTGGTGCCCTTAATCATGTATATGATGGACTTATAAATAACTTTCCCTATATAATTAGTATGGCCCATCTAAATTGCATAGCTAGAAAGCCAGCCAAGTCCTATATAACCTAACTAATGTTTGTACTTGGCATCAAACTCACTGAATGAAGTAATGCCTAGCATTAGATACTTGAGTAATTATAGGGCAAGAAAGTTAACTATTTTATACCCCCTAATCTTCCATTAAACTCTAGAATCAAGGATAATTGAGGCTTTTAGGATCTCATTAAAATCTATAGGGGCATTAAAAAGTAGTTTAATTATCAAAAAAATAATTTTAGGTACCATAGAACCCATTCATAGTGACATTATGAAAAGGTACCCACTTCCCCCTCATAAAGGCCTTACTATCTTAGGCTTTCTTTGCATCAACAAATAACTCTATAATAATATAGACTATGCATGTTGTAACATTTGAAAGAAAAAAAATCCTAGCTCCTATTCACTATTATTTACTCTACTACACCTACCCCATGACTTATAAACCCTCTCTTACATATGAGTTGTTTATAAATAATAACATTATGGTAACTTTCCTCAGCAGCAATGCTTATAAACTTCTTTTTGTCACTGGAAAAGGATTCATATCTTTTATGTCAAATGGTGCTCTTAAAAGACATATAATAGACTAAACAAGGGTGAACATAAAAGATTACACACTTGAGAACTAGATTGCATGGTAAAATTAAAAATATGCCAACTTGCCTATATAAAGTGAGTGGTGTCATGGCATGAAGTACACCTAGTTAATCAAATGTTTAGTTTGGTTAAAGAAATTATAAGCACTACATCACTATGGTCGGGAGGCCTTATGATGGTACACTTCGGAACTTGATATAATAGGGTTTTGAATTGCCCTCTATCATGTCACTCGGCATGTTTGAGTGCTACATTGCATGAAAAAAACACCACCATGATGCTTCAACCACCCCAATAATGATATTTGACTAAGTACGATGATGTTTTAGGCTGCACCTTGTTGTTATATTTATTTCATAAAAATTTTGAGAGCCAATGTAGCAGTACTATTGAGACCATTTGGTGCTACGATGTAGCTTCCTTTAACATTGCGGTGCTCTAATAAATTTTCTTTTTTAATAGAAATAGTTCTATGGAACATAAGGATTCAATCTTAGGGCACTATATTTTAATTTTATTATACATGTTCTAATCTTTAAGTAAGGTCTATCACACACCACAACATCTATTAAGCACACATTGGACATAACCAAAGAAAATTTTAAGCACAAACATAAGCAGCATACACAGTATATTATCACAATCACACTACAAATTTATTTTCCCTCTCAATCAAAGCTAAGTTTATAGTCTTCATCCAGATTATGATAATTTCCTATTTAGGATGAGCTAGCTCCATTGAGCTGATAAGATGATCAAAATCTCATCCTAATTAAGGTTCAAATCTCTAGCTATTGAGTTTTGAATGTTTGTGTGGTCATGCAATCCCTACTGCCTATAACTCTATAAGGATACATTATAGCAACAGTGAATGATCCTTATCACCTAGACATTAACTTCCTAGAAAATAATTTCAATCTTGAGTTATACATAAGTATCTCTTATCCATATTCAATTTCTTTCCTAATAAGCTTATGATCATGCTATTTCTTTATTCGTTCTTCTTATAACTTAGCATTTCATAAGCAACCATTCTAAACTCTTTCAACTCATTCAAATGTATTAATCTTTTCTATTTTGCATACTTAAGATTATGGTTTTATTCTTTTAACTCCCAATACATCTTATGTTCCAATTCTAAGGGTAGGTGATAGGTTTTGCCAAAAATAAACATAAAGGGAGACATTCTAATAGGGAATTGAATGGAGTCCTAAAATCCCAAAGTGCATAATCTAATCTCAATGCCCAATCCATCCTATTTGAGCTTATAATCTTCTCTAACATCTTTTTGATCTCCTTATTGCTAATTTTAGCTTGACCACTAGCTTAAGGATGATAAGTAATTGCTACTCAATATTTAACCCCATATTTAAAATTAAACTCTCCATTCTCATATTGCAAAACCAGCTCCCCCCATCATTAAATAATGTAGATTAATAAAATCCAATGTATAGAATTTTAGATGAAGTTATAAATCCTCTAAAATGCCCTCAATATTTTGAATCATGACACAGACTAATGATCATATCAATCTCCTCATCAGATACACACCTGATGATTTGATCTTTGTATTTTCTAAATAAATATGACATATTACAAAATTAGAATATGATATTATGCCCTAATTTTTACATTTGGGTGTATTTTATGTGAACTCATAATATAATTCACATTATTAGCATACCAAAGCACACAATGTGAATGCAATGCAAATAGGTTTTCACCTAAAAAAAACTTATTGATTTCACATTTATTATATGCAGGTATTTCCAATTTATGTTTAAAAAATGATCAGCTACCTGATTCTCTGTTCCTTCTCTATCTAAAGTTTTGTGTCAAGTTTTTGTAGCAAGAGAATCCACTTCACTAATCTAGATCTAGCGTCCTTCTTTGTTATAAGATATTTGATGGCATAATGCTCAATATATATAATAATTTTGGTGCAAATCAAATAAGGTCAAAACTTATTAAAGGCAAATCCAATTACCAATAGTTCCTTTTAAATTAAGATATAAATAATTTGAGTTGCATTTAATATCCTACTAGCATAGTATATGAAACATTTTATCACTTCTTTGCACTAAGATAGCTCTATAGCATAATCACTAGCCTCATACATTATTTCATGCAATGTCCAATTAGGTGAATAAATTAATAGGTATAGTGATTAAGTACTATTTAAAATATTAAAAGCTCTAAGTTATTAATCATTAAATTTGGAAGTGACATCTTTCCAAGCAAAAGATATATAGACATAGTTATTTTCGAAAAATCTCTAATGAATATTTTGTAAAAGCTAACATGTCCTAAAAGCTTCTAATTCCTTTAACATATGTGGGTAGTGGTAAATTTTCTATTACATGAACTTTAGCCCTATCTACTTCTAAACCTCTCTTTACAATTTTGTGTCCTAGCACTATGTTTTTTACAACTATGAATTGACTCTTTTCCCAATTTAGTATCAAATTTTATTCATCACATCTTTTTAAAATAACCAATAAATTGTCCTAATAAGAATCAAAAGAGGTATAAAAATAGAGAAGTCAACCATGAAGATCTTAATATCATGCTCAATTAAATCAAGAAAAATTGACATCATACATATCTAAAACATAGTAGGGGCATTGCATAATCCAAAAGGAATCCACCTAAATGTAAATATTTTATAAGTATCGATAAAAGTAGTTTTATCTTAATATTTTGGTGGTATAAGAATCTAGTAGTATACTGAATATCCACCTATGAAGTAATAAAAAGGGTGCCCTACTAAGGGAAATGGAAAATGATCCATCCAAGTGGATTTATTTATTTTCATATAAGCTATATATATCCTCCAATTATAACTATCCTAGTAGGTATTAACTCATTCTTCTTTTCTAACAACTATAGGCAATCCTCAATTCTTTATCAAATAATGGATAAGAATAACCCATGTACTAAAAAAATGGAATAAATAATTCCTACAGCCAACTATTTAAGCATTTCTTTCTTCATAACTTATTTCATAGTAGGGTTCAGTCTCCTTTATGGGTCTGCTTTTGGTTTAGAATTTTCTTCCATTAAGATTTGATACATGCACAAGGATGGACTAATTCCCTTATATCTGTAATGGCCTAACATAAGGCTTTCTTATATGATTTAAGAACCCTAATTAACTTATCCTTTAGTCTTCTCCTAATTTAATAAAAATAATAATAGGTAGAATTGATTCCTCTCTTAAGAGTACATAACTTAAATGGGTAGGCAAGGCTTTCAACTCTAGAACTGGTGCCTCAACAATTAATTGTCTTAATGAATTTTATAGAAATATTGTAATTAATGTTTCATATCTCTCCCAAAGAACTCTAGTGGCTTCACTAACCTTATAAATAAAATCTCATTCTACCTCTCCTATGCCATCCTTACAGAACACTCCAAAAAACTTTCTATCGACCACTCCTCCATTTAATTATCTTCTAAGTTCACTTTATAACAATCAACGCTATAATCCTTAGAAAAAATAAACTTCATGACATTGAAATTTACTTCTTGGTTCTGAACCTGTGTGTTTAACTCTCCCTTTTACTCATCAATCATGGCCTTTTGTGGCTAAGAAAGTTTACCCAAATAATAGGTCTCTCTCTATCTTCCTCCATATTTAAGATGAACTCAACAATGAAGTTAAGCTTATCCACCATGACTAACACATCCTCTATTACACCCCCTCTAGATAAGTAAATGATCTATCTACAAGCTGAAGGGTAACAATGGTGGGTTATACCTCTCCTAGATCAAGTTTCTTTTGTAGTATTATGCTACATTACTTAGTAAGGGAAATGGTTTCAAAGTCTCTTCTTTATTAAGATGTTTTTCTTGATCTTAGCTTAGTTTAAAATTTTTTCTAAGGCTTTTGTATCTGGAATGTTCATTGCCAACTTTTTGAACACTCTAAAAAATCAAGAGAATTTCCAATCAATGCTCTATTTTAATAACCTCTAGGTAAATGGTGGTGATGGTCTCTTAATAATCTATCAAGTACCATAGTACCTTACTCTTTATCTTTTAGTTAAATTTAGGGTTGAATGCCACAATGCTCCATAGTCTGAAGTCTCAACACCAGCATTTTTCTTTAATTTTCTATCATTTTAAGTAAATTCTCTTGCCCAAAATCATTAAGTTAGGTCTATCATTATGTTAGGTCTTTTTAAATTAAAAGAGGATAATGAAAACTACCAAAAATGAAAGTTCAAGTGAGATAGTAAAACCTTGTTAAACTTTCCTAAGCACACTAAAAGGGGGTGAATAGGTTATAAAAAAATCTCAATTAAGTCTTTCTTATTATTTAAACAAATCACAAATACAAGCAAAAAAACTTAATAAGAATAATATAATTTTGCTCCTTTGATTTTGGACTGAAAATAAATAACAATATTTTTCTATTTTATTTTTTGATTTTTATTTTCTTCTTCCAACAATAATCAACACAATCAAAGCTTGATAGTAAAAACATATATTTGTAGGAATAATAAATGTCTAAAAAAATAAAATACAAAGCACACCAACTTTTATAGTTGTTCAGTCAAAACTTATCCTACGTCCACTTCCTGAGTCCTCTCCGAGTATTGCACTAAAACATTTAGTCTCTCCTTTATCCCTAACACCAAGGTGACATAATCTCTTCCACCAACCTGGTGCGGTAGAGTATTAGAAGCTTTTTCACCCTCCGTATAAAGGGAGAGTACCTGGAAGCTTTTTTATCCTCCCAGTGAAGGCAGTAAACTTGGAATCCTTTTTCACTCTCCTGGTGAAGGCAGAGAATCCATAATCCTTTTTCAACCTCTTGGTGAAGACAGAGAACTTTGATCTTTAGCCTTAAAGCCTTTCTCCCTAGAACTATCCATGGGACCAATAAAGATACTTAGAGGAATTAAGTAGAAGCTTGCTTGGATCAAATGCATGAACATCGCAATACTTCTCCCTATCATATAACTTCTTCTTCTCCCTCTCTGATCTCTTAGACCACACAAAGCTCTCTCACAAGATTCCTTCAACTGCCAAAGACTTTTCAAAAGACTAACAGAAACCTAATAGAAAAGCTTCTATATATGACAAAAAAAAACTCTTAAATTTTAATTTAGTCAGCATTATTTGGACAACATGATCAAGGATTATATAGTAAGATTGGTTCAAAAATCAATTATGTCAATTATTATTTGAATAGTTTCAGTATGATCTTTTCAAGTTTCTTTATATTGATCGTACAATACGATCTCGATATTATTTGATAAAATTTGTTTAATGTTCCTTAGATCATATAGGATGAACTCCAGGATTATTAGAAATCATCCCTTATATTCATTTGAATGATTAACATCATACTATATAATTAGTTTAAAATTTAATGTTTCATCTAGGATGATCTTTGGGATGATTGAAAATTATCACTTCCAATTGTATAGTACGATTAATATCATATATCTTGATTTATAATATTAATTAAATCTTAATTTAACTAACCAATCACAAGAATTAATTTAGGTTATATTTTAAATATTATACAACAAGATCTAGATTGTACGATACAATTAGTTCAAAATTCAAAATTTTAAATTTTTACCAAAATCTAAATGGCGGCTAGGGTTTTCAAATTAAAATTGATTGTACAGTACGATCTAGTTCATACTGTATAATTAGTTTGCAAACATTAACTATATAATTAATTATTTTAAATATTTTCTTTGATAACTTATCATACAATTGAATATGGATTATATGGTATAATTAGTACAAAAAAAATTGATATTTAATTTTCTCACTCCCTTGAATGTGTGCATAGTTTCCAAGTTAGCATACACATTTTATAGGACTTTGACTCAAGAAGTGTAAAAATAAAGAAATATAAAATACGGGCTCTTATAAAACATTATCCTATTCTACCCAATCTTGAGCCCTAATATTTTTATATGATGTATGACTATCTAAAATATTAGTACACACAAAATTGATATACAATGAAAATGGTAAGAGAAATCAGAAGGCAATCAATAATATTTGTTATCATCAAAATCTTAAGCTTTTGATCCAAGATTGCAATGAAAATTCCACTAATAACCCTACTAAAGATACTTGGCAAACCAAAGAAGATTTGAAAAACCTAGCAGCTAAATTGGCAGGTCTTCACTTGGATTTTAACTATTCAAAGAAGAGTTCTTTGGGTCTAAGAGAAATGATGTTGCACATGGAGGTGGCTCTATCACCAAATCAAGTGGAAGAGCATATGAAGCTAAAGCCATGATTGAGCCATAATAATTACTAGCAAAATTAGAATTTTAGTAGCCATCATAGTTAAATGATG
The DNA here is from genome assembly GCA_022539455.1 of Dendrobium nobile. NCBI lineage: Eukaryota > Viridiplantae > Streptophyta > Magnoliopsida > Asparagales > Orchidaceae > Dendrobium > Dendrobium nobile. The sequence goes on from CM039722.1 coordinate 10,202,630, forward strand.
TTCTATTCCTAAGATACCAAATTTTAAAGTGTACTAATCACATATATAAATACACTGGACGGTAATAATATTATATTCATATATATCAATTTAAAAATGTCCACAAAGACATATATTAAATGTATTATAATAAAAAAATACATTAAATAGTAATAATAAAAACACTCCTTAGTATAACCTTATGTTAATTTATTTGTTACTTATATCTTTATCAGGATGTGTATTTTAGCTAATTGAGGTATTTACACCTTTATATCCTTTTATATACAAGTTTTGAATTAATCTTTTATATATTTAGTTTGAAATAAAATGGTTCCATTCTCATTTTAGCTTACTTAAAAGCATAGAAATAATGTTAGTTTCTCCATCTTATGCATTTCAAATAAATGGGTTGTAGGAACGAACCTTTTGAAGAGAGAAGAGAGAGAAGCTCCACAAATTAAGGAAGTAATTGGAAGAAGATTTTGAAGAATTCGAGTGCCATTGTTGGAGATGGAAGAAGGTGTCCGGTCATCCAAGGATGACCGGAACACCAAAAATCTGCTTTCTACCGCAACTCCAATCATGTTGGATTCAAGAGGTAGGTTCTCCTTCAAACAAAGTTTTTCTTTTCGGATTGTAGAATCTCCTCTAGTCATAAATGAGGGAGGTTTAAATGCTATGAAGAAACCTTTGCAGATTTCAGGAAAAGGGAAGGAAATAATTTTGTTTTTGAATGATAAGCCAAAACCTTTGTCGGCTATCATTGCTGGAGCAAATGATAAGGAAGCATCTTCATCAAGAGGAAGTTTTGTTGATATTTTGAAGAAGGATCCAATTACTTCTTCAAAATTGGATATCCCTAATGTGTGGATTAAAAAATCTCACATTAAAATAAATTTTAGTGAAATTCATGATGATAGTGGAGATGAAAATGTTGTCATTCTTGACAAGGATAAGGAAAAGTCTAATGTTCAAACTTTGAACAATTCCTTGGTTGTTAAAATTCTTAGAAAAAACTGTCCTTTTTCTAAGTGTTCATTTGAATTAAGAAAGCAATGGTCAAAATTTGGAGGATTTCATATTACATTGCTTGGTCTAGATTGGCTCCTTTGTTCATTTCAATCTCATGAAGCCATGGAGGAAGTCCTTAACGGGGGTCCTTGGCTTGTAGGGGGTTTTGTGGTAGGCTTAGACAAATGGTCTCCTACCTTCTGTCCTTATTCTTTGAATGGAATTTCTTCTCCAATTTGGGTTCGTCTACCTCATTTGCCATTACATTGTTGGGATGAATCCAATATCACTAGAATTGTTTCTAGAATTGGAACTCCACTATTATTGGATGGTAACATGTTTAGATGGGGGAGAAGGGAATTTGCTAGAGCTTGCATTCGAGTAAATTTGAATTCTAAACTCCCCTCTGGAATTTGGGTGGAAGGGATTCATGGTAGATTTTTTCAAAAGTTTAAGTATGAAAATCTATCATCGTTTTGCTTCATATGTGGGAAAATCGGCCATATTGATTATGTGTGTCCTAATTCAACACATAATCAAAATCCTATTGTTAAAGAGGTCCCTTTCATTCAATATGATAATACTTTGGGGCCTTGGATGCATGTGAAGTTCGAAAACAAAAGAAGATTTATTCCTGAGAAAAAGCTTTTTAAAGATGTCTCAACCATGGATAAATCAAATGATGTTCGTGTTAAAATCAAAAATGCTGCCTTGGAAGATGTTGAAGGAGACGGGAATACATGTTCAGAATTTTCTGATGTTCATTTCATAGCTAGGGATGTTGCTGATAACAAGGAAGAATAAGGAAAGGCAGTTAGACAAGGAGTTCGAGATTAACTGGTTGTGGAGGTTGAGTTGAATCTTCCACCGTCCATCATGTTATTTTTGAAAATTTACAAATTAAAATCCCACAAATGGAGGAGAATTTTCCTGCGGAACAAATTCAGGAAATTCAGAATTTAAATTCTGAAATTCGTTTGGCTGATCCAGTAGAAGTAGAATGCAATAATTTGAATCTCAACAGCAATTTGAATTCAAATTTTGAATTCAAAATAGGAGTTGATGCTGTCGATTCAACTCTAGATGCTGAAAATCAGTGAGCTAACATTTTTGGTGATCCCGTTGGAGTGGACTGCTCCATTCCTTTTAAAGAAAATGTAATATCGGGAGCATATGGATCAGTTATTAATTTGAATTCAAAATTCCTGAAAGTGTGGAAGCTATTAAGGAAGGTGCTGTCCCAACCGATCCAGATCAGGTTGCTGAAATTCAGGGAGCTAACAAACCAGAATTTGAATTCAAAAATTCAGATTCTCAGGAGGAAGTTTTGACGGCTATTTCCAGCATTAGTGCTGATTTTATTTCAGCTACTAAACCTGAATTAAAGAACAATATTGGCTTATTAAGAGATTCTTCTCCACTGTCGGCTGTTAGTTTGAATTTTAAGAAAACTTCTCTTAAAAAAGTTGCCAAGGAATGTAAGTCCCCGGGATCTAAGCACACATTGTTCAAAGAACTTCAAGCATTAGGACCGGTGAAAGATCTACCTAGAAGGAAGATGGCTAAATTCAAAGTGAAGAACGGTATAAGAGGTTCTTCTTCCCTTTTATCTCATTAATATGCATGATGGTTATCCCGGTGACAACAACAAAGTGGATAGTTACTTGAAGTTGAAGCAAATTATCAAAAGGTTTGGATTAATGATATCATCAATTTCTAACTTTGGAAGTTGGAAAAAGCTTATGGAATATTTATCAAAGACATTCTTAAGTGATTTTTGGAATTCACTGTTAAGATGTACTTTCCTTTTTAGCTTTTGTTGCTTCTTTTTTCTTCACATTTGTCATTTTAAACTTCTTCTAATTGATTATGGGATCTTTACTAAGTCTTATTCTCTGACTGGATGGGAACTCTGGGATACTAATCAACCCTCGGGTTGTTTATTTCTTTGGTATCCCCTGCATCTCAAGAGTTTCAAAATAGGAAATAGTGGGTTTCATATCATTTATAATAAGTTTAAATTAACAAATTTATGTTCAATAAGGTCCCTTTTTTATGTTAAAAAAGGACCCATTAGTTTCTTTTACATAGTTTGTATTAGGTTGTCCTTTCTTTTATAATTAATGCAATTTTGCATTTTCTCAAAAAAAAAAAAAGAATAAATGGGTTGTAATCATAGAGAACACTTACACGTGGTGTCACTAGTTAATATAAATTAGCTGTCATCAATTTATTATAGCTAAGATGTAAAATAGTGATTTGCTGCTAAATTATCTTGTGTATGCAATTATTTTATTAATTCAATTTTTATAAGACATTTACTTAATCTTTAATACCATACTCTTGGAGCTTACTGCAAAACATATATTGCCTTCTTGAGTTTGAGCACATAACCATGATATACAAAGCTTTCATTTCTAAATGTATTCTATATGCACATCATCTTCAATCACCCCATTTATTAAAGTACTCTTCACATGCATATTATATAGTTTGAAACTTTTGAAACTTGAAAACGTATATAGCAGCTTAATTATCTCAAGTTTGAAAGTTTATGAAAAGGTCTGCTTAAAATGAATCCCTTCTTACTAAACTCCATTACAACCATTTTAGTTATTATTTCCTATGAGTGAACCAAAATCACTTAACTTTTTTTATTTAAACCCATTTAGTTTCAATTATAATATTATATAAGGTTATTAAAAATAACCCCTATTTAACATTAGCCATAAGATATATATTACTTTTCTTTTCATTGAGGACTCTTACTAAGAAATTAGTTCTAGAATTTAACTACAAAACCTTTTGAATTTCCTTTGCTTCCTCTTAGTGTTCCCTTTGACATCTAATTTTTTCTTTCCATAGCTAAAATCTACATAGCTAATAACATACCATCTCAAAATAAAGAGTGGTGTTTGACTATTATTTTGAAAAAAAATTAGGATTTATTTTTATAATCAAACTCAGCATAGAGAATATACTATTCATCTTAAAAGATAAAATTATATTCAACTACCTTCTGAAAATGAAATTGACCAATAATAAAACTCTATCTATGTCTAGGAATTTTCCCCCTACTTCAGCAAATTAAAGTAGGGTTAAATGTTTTCATTGACCCCATGGAAGAAAACTCATATGATTAATTACATTCCAAGATAAGTCAGGAGAAAACTCTCATGCAAAGTGGTGACTAAACTTGTTTAGATTTACAATAGTCTAGATCAAACATTTAAAATTCAACCCACCAAATTGGAATATTTCAAAGCTCGAACACTTCTTTATAGAGTCAATGAATAAAAGGTAAAGAGTGCTTTAGATACCAAGGAAAACCCAAAAACATTGTAACCTACTCTAAGGTTGGGATTTACCAATTTAGATTAGGATTAAATTTAGGTTTAAGTTATCAATTTATTAGAAGATTTGGATCATCCTACCAGGAAAAAGCATGTAAGTATTTTGTAAAAGTACATTTGACTCAGATATGCCTTAAGTAGATAGCTAGCTAAGCACCTAGTTTCATTAAAAAAAACAATGATTTTTTGGTCTAATGTAATAAGGAAGATAGCTCTTGCTTAAGTCAGAATCAAGAATTTAGATTTAGAATTAGAATTTAATAAGGGTTTAAGGATGTCATGGGTTCAAATGCACCTAACTAATATAATTTGAAATAAATTTTACTCTAACTCTAATTTTTCATATGATATTAATGCACAATAAATGGACAACATCCTAAGAATTTTTTTTATATATAATAGCCTTAACCCATAAGGATTAGTTTATTATCCCTATTACTTAGGCCGTCCCTTCCTTACCACTAGCGTGTGTGGGTATAATGTACATAACATAAAAGTAAAATACATGTTATACTCATAGAAATTTAAAGTATTAGTATTTAAAAGTATAAATATTATAGAATCTTAAGAGCCTAAGTACACAACTAGAAAAGAGCACCATGTAATGCCAAGAAACCAAAAAAAAAATGCAGTTTCTAATCGCAAGCCATTTATAATCAACAATTGCATTTATGTGTTTCAGGTGTATAAAAAATGCAACGTATAGAAGGAAAGTAACAAGTGCTACAATATAAAAACCAATGTCTTTTGAAGAGTAAAGGTGGCTAAGCTCCACCAATACCAAGCTTGGATTTCTTCACCTATACAATAACACAAGTCTTTGCAAATGTAAATTGCTTATTCAATGTCTTTAATATCTTCTAATATTCTGGATCCGGGTATGTATAAGGAATAGAATTCCAAAACAAATGATCTTTAAAGGAAGAAGAACATTATTTTGGACTATATTCTATAAGCAATTTATATTTATACTTCGCATCTCTTTATATTTTACAACTCTTTACAATTTTGTAACTCTTTATAAATTTAAAATTTTTTACAATTTTATAATTTACATTTAAAAAAAAAATGAATCAAGTCCTTGTATGAGGTTGTATAAAACATGTGTGCATTTGTAATGTTTATATAATCATTTAGTTGCCACCATACAATATAATTAAAAATTAAACACTCACATCATCACACATCCATCATGACAGTATCAAACCTGAATAAGTATAAGAAAGTAAACACTAACCTAGCTAGAGTAGATTTAGTTGTCATATAAATCATTTCTCAAGTGTGTGATAAGCTTGTGTTGTTCAATTGTATCCTATGTATGTTAGTGTTTTAATAATCTACAAGAAAATTTTATTTATTGTTAGGCCAAAGGATTTGATTTAAGTTTAAGTTTTAATAATTTATTGTTTTATATTTTATTAAGGTATTATAAATAATTTATATTTATTTACTTTATGTTTTTAAAAACATGATAATTAATAACTAACGTGCTTGAAGTCATCAATAAATAACTCTTAGGCTTATAATGGATGCATATATTTGTTTCAATCCTAAGTGTAAAATAAACACATAATGCCTATATTTAATCCTTAATGATCTCTTTAATTTTAGTTTTTAAAGACCATATTAATTAATAACTTCAAAATGCTTGAAGATATTAATCAAAAAGTCATAGGTTTTCAAATAAAATTATTTGTTTCCCTCCTCAAAGAGATAAAGAAAACACATTCACCCTTTTGTGATCATTATAAAATGCTTAATCACAAAAAATTTGAGTGCTATTTACTTCATGCTTATTTGAATAAAAAGCCTATTTTAAACTCAAAACTTTTAATGTTTGATCAAAATGAAAGTGACATTCTAACCCCTTCTAATGTTAAGTATTTAAACAATAATTATTTTATTGAAAAAAATGCTAATGTTAAAGATTATATGGATATGGAGGGTATTATTTTTTATTGCAATATTGCCCTTATTGAGAAAGAGGTTTCAAATGCTCCTTCTTTGGATGTTAATTATGCTCTTATTAAAAATATTAATATAATACCTCCTTCTCTAGTTATAAATTCCTCTCATGTCATAATGCATGCATGTAATTATGATGTCCCAGAATCTGAATTGGAAGAATTATTCATTTATCCTTTAAATAAAGAAAATTAGAGCTATCTAATATCATATATTAGTAGTAAATAGCAAAACAAATTCTATAATTTTAAAAATTAATGCACACACCTATTTTTATTCCCAAAAATCATATACACTACTGATGAATGTCTTCAACTAACTTCTTTAAGGAAACACCGAAGTCGTAGTAAGACTCTCTCTTCTTCTTATTATAACAATGTTGCTTTGACTGATATTGAGGAAATGTATATTGCAGCTAAATGTTTTGCTAGAGATGATAATGATTTTAGTTTTAACAAAGTTCAGAGTAAAAGTGACAAGAAACCAAAGCATATTTCTCTTCAACCTCCTAGAAACACTCGTTCGCATACTTCTCATTAATTTTGTTTTTTATGTTTAATACTATTATTTGGAATGTGAGAGGCATTGGTTGTCATTCTTCTAGAATTCATGTTAAGAACTTGTGCCGTGTTCATAATATTTCTATTCTTGTTTTGCTTGAGCCTCTTATTTCTTCTGCTAGGTTAATTAGTACTTCTCATTTTTTGGCTTTAATCATGCTATTGCCAATGTTGCTAACAAGATTTGGGTTTTTTTGAAAGAGTATATTAAAATTGATGTCATTGGTGACTTTACCCAAGTGTTGCACTGTAAGGTAGAAGCCCTTAGTTTTAATTATTGTGCTTCTTTTGTATACGCTACTTTGTCTCTTTATTCTAGAAAAATGCTTTGGGACCAACTTTTTGATTTTCATAATATTTGTAATTTGCCATGGCTTGTTGGTGGTGACTTTAATACTATCTCTAACCCTACTGAAAGGATTAGAGGTTCCCCTCCTTCTTATCATTTTATGGAGGATTTTAATAATATGATTACTTCTTGCAACCTTACTGATATTGGGTTTGTAGGTAATAATTTTACTTGGAATAGGGGTCATTTATGGCAAAGATTGGATCGTATGCTTTTTAATGACCCTTGTCTTAATTCTTTGTTTTCCACTAATGTGCAGCATTTTAGTAGAACTTTGTTGGATCATTCCCCCTTACTTATTAGCATTAAGTTTAGACAAGGTAATGTCTCTTCTTAATTTAGATTCCAAAACATGTGGTTAATTCATACTTCTTTTTTGGATGTTGTTCAGCTTAATTGGCAAGCTCCTCTCAATCCTGATAATTCTATTTTTGGCATGAAGAGATTCTGGTTTAAGTTGAAAAGGCTTAAACAAGTTTTAAATTGGTGGAGTCATCCTGTGTTTAAAAATATTTTCTCTAATATTCTGCAAGCTGAGAATCAGGTCAACTCTCTTGAATTAGCATGTAAGAATGATCCTACTAATACTATTCTTTCTCTCTTAAGGAAATCCAAAGAGGATCTTTTTAATTTACAAGCTCAGGAAGAAGTTTATTGGATGCAAAAATCTAGCGCTAAGCATTTTCTTGAAGGTGGTAACAACAATAAGTATTTCCATGCCTTCGTTAAGAGAAAAAGGGTTAAAAATAGTATTAATAAAATCTAAAGGGAGGATGGGTCTTTTACTGAAAATTCTGAGGAGATTGCTAATCTTGCTGTGAATCATTTTCATGCCAGATTTAACAAAGTTTTTACTCCGGATCAAATTATTGAGCACTCTTTCATTCCTTCCCTTATTTCTCTTAAGGATAATATCTTTCTTTCTATACCTCCTTCTTTTGAAGAGGTTAAAGAAACCCTGCTGAATATGAATAAAGAGTCTATGGTTGGGCCTGATGGGTTTAACACCCTATTTTTTCAAAAATGCTGGCATATTATTGGTAATGACATTTTTAATTCTATTTTAGATTTTTTTGCTAGTACTCCTATCCCTAAGTTTTTTACATCCACTTCTATTGTGCTTATTCCAAAAAGCAATGCTATTATAAATTGGAATGATTTTAGACCTTTCAGTCTCTGCAATTTCTTCAATGAGTTGATTTCTAAGATTATTGTGAATCGTCTGACTACTATTTTACCCAAAATTATTTCTCCTAATCAAACCAGGTTTGTGAAAGGTAGGGCCATTACTAATAACATTTTGTTGGCTCATAAATTCTATCAAGACTTGGATGTTAAGGTAAGAGGTGGTAATTTAATTTTGAAGTTGGATATTGCCAAGGCCTATGATAACATTGGTTGGAATTTCATTTTCCTTATTTTAGAATTTTTTGGTTTCAACTCTATTTTTATCAAGCTTATCAAGAACTGTATTGAAAATATTTATTTTTCTATTCTTGTTAATGGTTCCAACAATGGTTTCTTCAAATCCTCTTATGGTTTAAGGCAAGGTGATCCTATTTCCCCTGCTCTCTTTATTATTGCTGCTGAGTTTCTTTCTAGGGGTCTTACTAATTTATTCAACACCTATCCTGACCTTTACCTTAGAACTTTGGGAGGTGTTTCTCTATCTCATTTATGTTATGCGGATAATTTTATTGTGTTTTCTAATGGGACTATTAATAAAGTTTATAAGCTTGTGGCTTTTTTTGATTATTTTGAGAAGGTTAGTGGCATACCCTTTAACAAAAACAAAAGTTGTTTCATTGCCTCTAAGAGAATTTCTAATGATTGTATTTTATCTATTAATAATCTTACTAGATTTTCCCATGCTCAATTGTCTATCAAATATCTTGGAGTGCCTCTTTTCTTTGATAGAAGGAAATCCTTTTTGTTTGATGATCTCAATGCTTCTGCTCAAAATAGATTGTTATCGTGGGAATCTAATTTACTTAGTTTTGGGGGTAGTGTTGTTCTTATTAAAAATGTTCTTTGTGCTTTTCTTGTTTATAACTTTCATTCTCTTTTTCCTACTCAAACTGTTTGTGATAGACTTCATAAGATTATAATAAATTATTTTGGGGAGGCACTGCTTCTAGTTCTAAAATTCACTGGGCCTCTTGGGAGAAATGTTGTGGTGTTTTGGCTGAAGGTGACCTTAGTTGTAAGAACTTTAATGATCTTGCTAAGACTTTTCTTTTAAACTTTGGTATAACTTTCGTGCTAATGCTAGTCTTTGGGCTAATTTTATGGTTTCTAAGTATTGTAGTGGTAAGCATCCTACTAATTATTTCTCTAAACAAGGTGATTCTATAGTCTGTAAAAGGCTTTACAGGATTAAATGGAAGGTTGAGCCCTTCATCTCTTTGGGCCTTGGTTAAGGTAAAATTTTCTTTTGGCGGGATCGTTGGTTAGGTAAAAATTCTGTTGACTATATGTTGAATTCTTCTTCTACTTCTATGATTAAGGTCAATAACTTCTTTAATAACAACTCTTAGGACTTTAATAAGCTTTCCAATGAGGTCCCTGATTGTATCCTCTATAGTATTTTAAACTTACTTATCAATATTGCTTCTAGAGATACTCTATTATGTGATATTTCCAAAGATGGTGGTTTTCTTTTAAGGAGTGCTTGGCATACCTTTAGAGATAAAAGAAATATTGATAGCATTTTCCATAATATATGGCATAAGAGCATTCCCTTTACTATTTCTATCTTTGTTTGGAGAGTTCAGCATAGATTTATTCCTACGGATGATAATCTTATCAAGAAAGGGTGTATCTTGGCTTCTAAATGCCAATGTTGTTCTCATAAGAAAAATATGCATCATGTATTTTTATCTAAGCCTGTTGCTGTTAAAACATGGGTTTATTTCAATGATCTTATTCAACTAAACTATTTTAACTCTCATTTTTCTCTTCAATCCATGCTTAAGTTATGGTTTATTACCTCCAAAGATCACATACGTAAGCTCATTCCTTCTCTCATTCTTTGGTTTCTTTGGCTGGAAAGGAATCAATCTCTTTTTAAAAATGTGAAAATAATCCATCATAATGTTATTCAAAAAGTGAAGGATAAGGTGTTAGCTCTGCTCGCTGTTAATCTGATTTTTGTTAAGAACATAAAAAACTGTTACTTTGTTGGTAATATTTTAGGTTTGAAGGTGGAGGGTGTTCGTGCCATTTCAAATGTTATCTACTGGCATAAACCTCCCATTAATTTCTTTAAGCTTAATGTGGATGGCACTAGTACTGATTTACTTGGTGGTTGTGGTGGAGTGATTAGAGATAGTAATGGTGGCCTCATTATTGCTTTTGTGGGTCCTATTCAAGGTAATTATTCTACTGTTGTTTTTTAGAGCCATGTTGTATGGTATTAAATTGTGAATCTCTCTTAACTTAACTAATTTGCATATTGAGGTTAACTCTGACTTCAATTTTCACCTTTTTCAAGCAGAGTAAGAGATGTGTTGTTCCCCGAACCTCTTCTATATGGTTAGAGAAATTAAAAACTTGATGCTTTTCCTGAATTATTCATTTCACCATATCAGCAAGGATCGTTATGCTTGTGCCTCTTGGTTGTTTTATGTGGGGGTGTAGCCTGATTTATTTTTCTAATTTTATTTGAAACACTAGCCCTGTCCATCTTCGTGGCTTTTACTTAATCTAGATTCTTATGGTTATCCTTATATTAGATCTTAGCTCTTTTGTATCTTGTTTGGTCTATGGGTTTAGTCTTTTTAGTTAGAGTTCTGTTAGCTGGTCCTTAATTCTCGACTGGGCCTTTTACTCTTTCCAGTTGATTGGTTGGGTTGATGTGCACTGTTTCTTAAATTCCTGGAACTTGCTTTATGTTGGTTGGATTATCTGGAGTGTGGACGCTTTCTTTCATTTTATTTTGGCCTTCTATAACTGCTGCTATTGTTTTAGTTGGAGGTTTGTTTTTCCCTTTGCTGGGGGGTTTGATATCTGGATTACTTTTTATCTATTTTTGCCTGAGTTTCTTGTTATGTTCTGGGAATCTCTGTGCTAGTTTTTTCTTGTTTAGGAGTCTTGGTCTTGGCCTTTTATGTTCTTTTGGTTACTTGAGTTCTGTTACTTCTAGAATTTGGATCTCCCCTTTTTAGCTGCTCTTTATGGGTTTTTGTACTATTCTTGTTAGCTACCTCTATTAGATTTATTCATTGTAGCTCTTGTTTGGTTGGTTATGGACTTGAGCTATGTTTGTAATGCTACTTTTTTTTAGAGTATGTCCATTTTGTGCTCTCCCTCCCTCAACTTGCTGGTTTGGTATGCTGGGTTTTTTTTTTGTTCATTTGGCTGGGGTTCTGGTTTGCTTTGCAATCGACTGTCTCTCTTCTGGGAAGTTGGGGTGGCTGGTTCCTCATGTTAGATGTTGGAATGTCTTTGGCTGTCCTTATGGTAATTCTATGGACGGATTAGCCATTGCTCTCCATAGCTTAAAGTTGTGTTGCTTGAGTTATAGAGGTCTGTTATGGTGCTGTTGTGCTTTTGGGATGGATACTTTTTTGTCCTTGTGTTAGATTTTTGTTATTTCTGCTTTCCCCTTTTGCTCGGGTCATATAGAGAACTCGATGATTTATTCTCTTGAGGGTTGGATCGAGTGGCATTTGGATATTCTTGATGAAGCTACTTATTCTATTTTAATCTTGAGCTCTAATAGTCTGTATCCTTGCTCTGACTTTCAGTGGGGCTTTGATCATTTCTATTTCAGTGGCTTTGATCATCTTTTTTCCCTTTATAATCTCAATTTTTGCTATTCTTACTGTTTTACCTATATATTGTGTTGTTATACTCTTCTTCTCTGCAGCATTTTTTGTTTTGCAGGTGAATTGGCTTCAAGCTGCTTTCACCCCTTTTTGCAGAAAACTCAAGCTTCATTTCTACATCTATAGCTTTCTTTTTTGGATGCTTCCCTGTAGCATCTATAGAATGTTCCTATATTTACATGTAATTTTGCTTAGTGGAGACTTTTTGCTCATAGGTATTTTCTTTATTTTCTTTTGTAGCTCGTTGGTAGATCTGTCAACAATTGATCCGACCCGAAAACCCGATCCGAAACCGACCCGAAATTCTCGGGTTCGGGTCGACCCGGGTAAATAACGGGTCGGGTTAGGGTCTGGAATTTTGACCCATTTAGTTATTCAGGTCGGGTCCGGGTTAACACGGAAACCCGATAGTAACCCGAATTGACCCGCGACTTTAACAATTTAATATATAAAAATTATAACTTAGGGCATAAGTCGAGCGACGAGCGGGGTCATATTAATCTCGTAACTCTCGTGACCTCGTCTCTCATCTCGTTCTGTCTCCTGGCTTGTGTTTAGGGTTTCCGATTCTCTCAGTCTCCGCCTCTCAGAGTCTCAGTCTCCTCTCCGCCTCTCAGTCTCGTCGGCACAACGGCGTCTACGGTTACGCTTCACACATTTGTTTGTATCTCGTTTCTCATTTCTATTAGTATTTTTTGATAGTTTAGAAGATGAAGCCATGAAGGTTTTGATATTTTGTGTTCTTCATTTTATCATATATTGATTTATTCTCTAAGACTCCATTTCTCTGCGATGGTGTTGAGATTTTTGGAAGTTGAAGTTATCCCGTATTCCCGTGAAATCTATTTCTCTGCTAGGGTTTATTTCGGCTAGGGTTATAAAAATTTGTGCAAATATTGTTGGAAAATGGCAATGGTGTTTAAGTTTAAGTGATTAAGCAACATATTGATTTTTCTCTACTCTCTAGTTTAGCCCGGTTTGAACTTTTGCAGATGCCAGAAGCTTTGAGTCATTGAGGCAGTTAGGGAATCTTGTATTTTTTTTTCCATTTTTGTTTTGGTTATTAACTTATCATTTACTAGTTTTTTGCATTTTTTGTGATGTAGTTATGGCATCATGATCATGTAGTATTGTAGTTAACTGTTAACTGTTAAGTGTTAAGTAGTTTTTTTCATTTTTTGTGATGTCTTCTTATATTTCAGATAGATGGAGGGCTCTAATACCATTGCTGATAATGTTTTTATTGATGAAATTGGGCCATCTGAAAATGTGGTAGAGTTAGAGCCATGTAACATTCAATGTAATGAAGGAGGTGAAGTTGCTAATGCTAGGAAGCGGAGAAGAATGACATCGGTTATTTGGGGTTACTTTGAGATGTTGCCTAAGCCAAAAGATTGTAAGCAAAGGTGTAAATGCAAGAAATGTGGTGTGACATATTTCTGTGATAGCAAAAATGGCACTGCAAATCTAAGACGACACTTGGAAAATTGTAAAAAAAGAAATATGCGTGATATTCGGCAACTCATTTTACAAACAAACTCTGAATCCTCCATTTCTATGGCTGATAGTAAGTTTGATCAGTCAGAATTTTGTGACCTGTTTATTGCATGTATCATTATGCATGACTTGCCATTTCAGTGTGTTGAGTGGGTTGGAGTTCGAGCTCTTCTAACGTATCTTCGTCGGGACTTATAGTTGTTTTTAAGAAACACCGCACGAAGTGATTGTATGAAATTATTTAGTAAAGAGAAGAGTAATATACGTTCACAGTTAGTAAAATTGATAAGTAGAGTTTGCTTAACTTCAGACCTTTGGACTTCTATTAATACAGATGGTTTTATTTGTTTGACAATGCATTTTATAGATAATGATTGGCATTTGCAAAAAAAGATTATAAGCTTTTGTTTGATGCCGCCCCCTCATGATGGCATTTCATTGTTTGAAAAGTTGCAGTCTCTGATTATGGAGTGGAAAATTGATACCAAACTTTTTAGCATTACTTTGGATAATACGTCAGCAAACAATACCTCAGTTGATTTTTTAAGAAATCGTTTATATTTACGTGGTGCTTTGCTTTGTGATGGTGAGTTCTTTCATATTCGTTGTACAGCACATATTGTGAATCTCATAGTTCAAGATGGTCTGAAGGAGGTTGATTCATCAGTAATTAAAATCCGAGAGAGCATTAAGTATGTTAAAGGCTCTCAAGTGAGGAAGCAAAAGTTTGTTGATTGTATCAAACAAATCTGTCTAGAAGGGAAGAGAGGTTTGCGACAAGATGTTCCAACTAGATGGAACTCCACTTTCATCATGCTGGATAGTGCTATTTATTATCGACGAGCTTTTCAGCATTTAGAATTGGGTGATTCAAATTATAAGAATTGTCCAACTAGTGTTGAGTGGGATAAAGTTGAATCTATTTGGCAATTCTTGGCCCCTTTCTACGAGATCACTTGTGTTATATCTGGATCAAAGTACCCAACATCTAATTTGTACTTTCCTTGCATTTCTACTGCTTATGCATCGTTGAAACATTAACTCTTAAGTGGACATGAATACATCAAAAAATGGCAGCAGGAATGATAGTCAAATTTGAGAAATATTGGTCTGGATTTTCTGTTATACTTGCTATAGCTGTCATTTTAGATCCACAGTACAAATTTGCTTTTGTTGAATGGTGCTATAGAAAACTATATGAAGGTGATTATGAACCAGAAGTAATGAAGGTTAGAGAAAAGTTGTTTTCTCTATTTGGAAATTATAGTTCAACAAGTAATGAATTATCAGGACAACATACAAATACATCCCGAAATGTTGAAGTTGGAACATCAAGAAATACATCTACAAGTATAGTTAAGTCACAATTTATTCAGGTATTAAGTTGGAACATCAGAAAAGTTATTCTCTACTCTCTACTTCTCTAGTGAATTCTTCATTGAAACATTTTATGTTGTTTTTAAAACATTACCTTCCAAACAGGATTTTCAGTCCTTTCATTCAGAGATTGGAATGCCTCGGAAATCAGAGTTAGAATTATATTTGGATGAGCCAAATCTAGATGCGGAGATTGATTTAGATATTTTGCAGTTCTGGAAAGGCAATCAATATAGGTTTCCTGCTATATCTGCTATGGCTCGTGATGTTTTGTGCATTCCTATAAGTACAGTGGCATCAGAAAATAGTTTCAATTATAGCGGTAGAATACTAGATCAATATCGAAGTTCTCTTAAGCCTGACATTGTTGAGGCACTTGTCTGTTCAAAGGATTGGTTGTATGCGGAACAGGGTGCTTTATTCTTCAACCTTCATTTCAGCTTATGGTTTCTGTTCTAGTAGTTTTACTTTCTACAGCTCATATTCCTATTTTTTTTATTGCAGTAGTTCATGACACAGAATTAGATGCAGTTACGGATGATATCCTTGATTTACATGTCACCCAAACTGATGCAGAAATGACTGAAAGTTCAGTTATTCGATGATTCTAGTTTAAAATTTTAATTATATCCAATTAATTGTTAAACTATTAATGAGTTAATCTGTTAGTGGCTGCTGCTTGTAAAATTTCAGTGGACTGTATTTCTGTTTATTTCAGTGGTTCTGTATTTCTGTTTATTTCAGTGATTCTAGTTTATTTCAATGGTTCTGTATTTCAGTGGACTCTAGCCTGTAGGTTGTTGAATACTGAGTAGTCTTTAATTGTGGTAAATGATAACCATCTTTAGGATTTTTACATTTCTCTCATTCTATGCATTATGTATTATGTTTCTGTCGTTCATTTGTTTTCTCGGGCCTGAGGGCTGAGGCTGCTTATGTTTAGTTCAGTTGTTGCCTTGTTGCCTTGTTGGCTGCTGTATGTCTGTAACCCGTTGCTAGCTAGTGTTTAGTTCAGTTTATGGCTGCTTCTGCTTGGTTCAGTTCTCGGGCCTGAGGGCTAAGGGCCTGAGGCTTTGTGTGGGACTTTGGTTCAAAATTCTGTTTAGACTTTAGTTCAGTGAAGTTGTTAGCTTCTATTCTCGGGCCTGAGGACTTCGGTTCAAAATTCTGTAAGGCTGCTTCTGTTTAAGTCTGTAACCCGTTGCTAGCTGGCCGTTGCTATCGAATTTTGGAAGTTGAAAATTGCAATGAAGCGATGATGAATAACCTTCTAAGATGAAAGTGGGAATCTTATAAGTGTAAGTTCTTATCATCTTATGTACTATTACAATTTACAACCAAGTGACAATTTTTATTAACTTAGAATAGCAGATACTATCTTACAATCTTATCCGAAGAACAGATATTAAGTTAATATAAATTGTCACCTAGGATGGTAATTTGTCAATATGACAATATTGATTAAACTTACATCGTACATCGCAATGACCTCATTATGAGGTTAAATGATTAATGAATCTGAAGGTTTAATCTGAACAGAGCAATATATTTTTTTACATATTTGAGTTTGCAAACTATATAATTGATTTTATTCCTGGTCATTGAAGATTTGAAGCTGTTATTTCGAGGAGACGAGGGGAGCATTTAAGTATTTCTCTTACAGGCTATTATTTCAAGGAGCAATTCGAGGAGCATTTGAGCATTTCAATATATAAATGTATAATTGTATAAATAATTATTCTGATTTTAGATTGAGGTTGTAAATTTGAATGTTGAAATTTTGGATTGAGTTTGTAATTTTGTAACTAAAACAAATGTGTAAATGATGGGTTTGTAATTTGACAATTTGTAAATTAGTATTTCTCTATAAAGATTAAAGATTTAAAGACATAATTGCTATTTTGCAGTTTGTTGTTTGCACTTTAGTTCTTTTTTTTCTTCCTTAAATTATAATTAAAATTACTGTATATACGGTTAACCGGGTCGGGTCGGGTTGACTCGAAACTGAGGCGGGTCGATTTCAGGTTTCGAAAACCGACCCGTTTATAAAATCGGGTTGAGTTGACCCGAACTCGAATAAAGCCGAGTCAATTACGGGTCGGGTCGGGTTCTACCCGTAACCCGAAATTGACAGGTCTACTCGTTGGAGCATAGTGAGCGATTAGTCCTCCATAACGACTTTGTAATCATTTTTTATTATTAACGTAGGCCCCTCTGTGGTTTATATATATATATGCACAACTGATGATCAATATAATCATTTCATAACTATTCTTTCTTGAGAATAAAAGAATAACCATAACAAAAATAAAATTGCTTCCTACAACTTAAAAAAAATTTCTTTGTCTATACCAACTTTATAAAACAGTGAGAGAGTTAAACAAGTGGTAGGGTAGAAAAAGCTTTCACATCTGATGAAAATTATATTATATGTAGGCAGAGAGTAAACATTTAATAATTATTTTGCAATCATTTTTATTTACAAAAATCAAATCTAATAAATCGGTACACTTTAATGATATTTGTGTTCAGTTTATGCAGGCATGTTACAAACATGCAGGCACATTCGCCTGTAGCACACTAATAAGATAATTTATAGCTCTAGACCAGCGACGAAGATCCTAAGGTTTTTATCAATGCATTCAGGCAATTAAAGGGGCCCAGTCTTCATCCATTGAATTGTCGATCGCATATATTGTAACATAAACATGCTGTGCTATTAATTTTTTTTTTTTTTTGAATATTTAGATCACACAACACATACACATAAACTCGAACCCTAGACCTAGTCTAAACTCTCAACAGAAGCCAAATTTGCAGCAGAAACTGTGATGCATCTCTCATTGGCTGCTAATAGATGGACAACATATACTTCAAAAAAGTAATAATTTTATTTTTGATAAATTCTAAATTCACAGCTAATTATTGGTGGCGATAAATTCAATCTCGGAGCATGAGTTGAACGGCTCATGCCAAAGTGTTCCTTCAAATGAAATTATGAAAGAAATCAGACAGATTCTGCTATGTTGCCTGCTAAATCAAATCTAATAAATTGAGATTTAGGCTTTGTTTTTCTACTGCTTCTTAAAACAATTTTTTATTAAGAATTTTTTGTACTAAAAATTCAATTATAAAGCAATAAAAAAACTGTCACAAACCAAGCTTTACCCGGATTATCAAAATGCATTTCTCCTCATAACAAGATGAAGGTTATATTTACTGCATTGCTAATTCCTGCAATAACAAGAAGTCTATAAACAGAAAAGATAGATTGAGGAACATCTGAACCTGATCAAAAAACACTTGGTCTGGTAGCCACAGCATGCTGAAATAGCAACTGATGAAAATATTTACAGAATGATCGGGACCACTAGATTGCATGCCTTTCTTTCTCTGCCACACACTCAACATTAGAACGAAGGGATTTATCGAAACACATTCAGACTTATTAGTCAGCCTACAAAAAGGTTCAATATGTCAGTGAACTAGGATCACGGGACCTCAAGGATAGCCAACCTCAACTGCTGGTCGAGTGGCAAGTAGTCTTTCAAAGAGAGGCAAGTCTGGTACATCAATCGAGCTAAGGAAACAGACGCATCAACATTACTTTCGTTTATGCGGTTTGAGCTTGGGAGGTCATCAATGACACCACCAGAGAGCATTGCCGCCCAAGTACAGATGCGTTCAGTTGATTGCAATAGTTTGTCAACGCAAGATTCTGCAATGGCGCTCCAGCTGCTACTCGACAAGAGAGATGGAAGAGTAATTCGCAAGTCGCTTAAGACGATCTTTGGCTCGACAATCAGTAGTGGCATATATTTGCTGCAGCTTCCACAAAGCAGCCCTATGAAGCTTAAGGCCTGTAGAAATAAGCAGATGGAGTTGCAGAGAAATCTGTTATTATCTTTCGGTGCATCAGGTTTGTAATCCTTTTTTCAATTGAAGGGATAGCGAATGTCACTTTCTTGTAACTTATGAACAGAAAAAGGGATCTAAGTTCGCAGAATAAAAAGATTGTAGAGACTTTCTTCAAGGAATTGAGAGAACGGAAATACTCATGCATTTTATACTAAAAACAGAAAAAATACTTACAGTTGATGGATTCTCAGTTACGCAACTCACATCCAAGGCATCAAGCAACCATTGCCTTTTGATGCTAACCTGAGCACTGGACAAAGTGGAAACGAGTTCCACAAGAACACTCCACCACACGCCTGAAACTCAGGAAACAAACAAATATGAAATGTTTATGAAGAAACGACAAAAGCTGATTTCATAAACTCAAAAAATTAGGCTTTTGGCTTTGAGATTGTGATTACTCGAACAAAATGAGGATGCAATTGGTCGGAGACAGAAGATAAATGATAGTAAGCTGGGATTTATAAATTCCTCTCACCTTATATAGATAAAAGAGAGAGAGGGAATTATACTATAAATCAATAGAAAAAAAAAATTAAGAAGAACTTTGAGAAAAATCTCCGGTTTGAGCTCTGAAGCATTTAATATTTTCATTTTCTTATACCAATTTGCCTGTCCCCATGGAAAAACAATTTTCTATAGCCCTTTCCACGGGAAGGGCCTGCTATGTTTGCCTGCAAGTGAAAGTCGGAAGAAGCAAGCGGATAGTTGGATCATTTCCAGTGTTTAACTAGCACTAGAAAAGGAAAGTGACTTAAGTGCAGGAAGTCGAATGCGGTAACGGATTCCCATGATGTTTCCTTCGTTTCTTCTATTGAACAAAAATATCCTTCATAACAACAAGGCAGAATGCACTTGAAGTTATGAAATCCACAAACATCCATATGTACACACGCCTATGAAATCCCACAAACATACATAATCTTGAAATATGAATAATGGAAATGAAAAAATGCCAGTAAAACTTATCCGCAATTGGCAGACTGACCTTCTAATCTGAAATTTAATATGAAAGACTTCAGTTTTTCAAGCTCTGAAAATGAGAACGAGCCATTCTTAACCAGCCTGACTTTTGCCAAAATACGGACAGCAATTTCATTAAGAGTGCTGCGATCAGAAAACTGTAGAAAGAAATATCAAGTACAAAAATTTTGCATTAAATTATGCAATAAAAATGAAATGATTTTCTGAATGATCCAGCAGAAAGCTAGTATAAGCAGGATAACAATTAATGGATAGCTTTAGCCATCCATTCAAATTTGAGTAGATTCTCCTACTTTTATTGATAATCTGGCGACACATAACAATGCCACGAGAAAGCATGCCAATTAATGATTATGATAAAATAGACAAATTACCTGCAGAACAACAGTAAGCCAACCATGTCGAGCCTTGGTCAAACATCTTATAGCTTCGCACCACTCTGAACAAGTCCATAGAAACTCTTCAGTTTTGACGTTATATGCAAATGTAGGCATGAAGCGAAACAAGCACTCCATGCACTTCTCAATTTCTGATACACAGCTTGATTTTAGATTGGCTCCATTAAAGCACTGGTAAAGTCCTTTCCAAAAGGAAATGCGCAACAAAACTTTTTGCTTTAATCCATAAACAAGGTATGGGGAAGCAGATGAACTAAAAAACTGAGAAAAATCTTGGAATAGTCTCTCAATCCTTAAAGTAGAAAATATATTCGCTAGATCTGACACGTGTCTGAGCAGCAGGCATTGCAAATTTAGCTCCAGCGTCCTGAATCTGGATAGGTCAACAAGATCATCAAGGAAAAGCAAGAGTGATTTAACATCCTTTGCTTGAGCTAAAGAAAAATATATGCATTCTTCTCGAAATGATGTAGCATCCTGCAGTATCTCTGACTTGTTTGGAAAGTTGGCTGCATTCTTCATGAAGCCTCTAATAATGGACGCCCAATCCAAAATTGGTAATTTAGGAGCCTTTGATATGCATCTCAACACAGCCACAACAGTATTAGAATGCACCTGCAGAGCACCAAAAAAATGAACAAATGACTCATCTGCAGTTTGTACACTAAATTCAAGAGCATTTTCAAACTCCCTTTCAAACTCCAAGTAAAGCATATTTCAAGAATTCCACCAATAAAAAACTGCAACCTAGTCAAACCACTGTAACAGAAAAAGTATTTTTTTCCTAAGAAAAAAGAAATTGAGTTTGAAGTTGGAGATCATGTCATTTTTAAAGTCTCACATGTGTGGAGTTAAAATATTTGGAAAGAGTTGAAAGCTTATTTGCACTTCATTGGTCCATTTGAGGTGATTGAGAGAGTAGACAAATTTTCATATCGATTGGTTTTTCCTTCTTGAATAGCAAAAGCAAAAATAATTTTCACGACACTTGCATATGTCGCTATGTAAATGATTAATATCTAATTAATTCAAGAAAAACTTGAGCTATGAACAAGTATTAGGATGTGAAATTTTTCTTAATTTATTATTCTTATTGTTGAAAAAAAAAATCTAATAAAGGAAATAACTAATAAAAGAAATAACTAATTTGATTCTTTTCTAAAATTTAGGAAATAGAATCATAGGAGAATAATTCTTTCTTAAAAATTAGGAAATAGAATCATAGAAGAAGATCACAACTGATCTCTCCTTTTATTCCTAAAATAAAATCCCTAATTATGAAACATAATCATAGGAGAAGATCACAATCAATCTCTCCTTTTATTCTTAAAAATACTTTTTGAAAATAAATTCCTTAACATTGACTTCAAATATTCAAAACTCCCCCTCAAAATGGAGAATCATATAATCCAATCTTGCAAAATAAATCTTCAAAATTAAGTCCAGGTAGAGCTTTGGTGAGGATGTTTGCAATTTGTTGCTTGGTAGGAATATATTTCAATTTAATAGTCTCTCTAGTTACATTTTCTATGATGAAGTGTCTATCAATTTCAATGTACTTAGTCTTCTAATGATGAACATGATTCTTAACTATGTTGATAGTTGCATAATTATCACACATCATCAAAATAAGAGATGAACTCATTTGTCCAAATTCACTAAAAATCAAGGTTATGAAAATCGGGCGAACAACGAACCGGAAGAAGGAGATTTTCACGATTTGATGATTCGACCAAGGTTGAACTGGATGACTTAATAGATATCAATTTTACTTAAAAATAACTTAATAATGATATAATTATGGGGAAGAAGGCATCCAATTCTCTTACCTCATATCATAATAATATATATTGATAACTATTAGTAGGGAACATGACTTATTACTCATATTATAACTTCTAGCATAAGATTATGATGTAGATGATGAGTTTGATGTGAATTTTGAAAGTGAAGATGAAAAGTAAAATTCAAGCTATTAGTTCATGGTTTATAACATACAATCAACTTAAATCCATTAAAAAGTTGATTGATATCATTTTTTTAAGTATTGCATGATGGTAATAATTCATCTCAATTCATCATAAGATTTTATATGGTCCTTATTTTCTAGAAATTATTTTCTTAAATACTCTACTAGGAAATATGCAAAGCTTTAGATGAATTGTTACCTACATACCTTATAGATATTAACTAGATTTTTTAATGCATAAGCAAGTTTGCTTGTACTGCATCTGTTGGAACTTTCCAATTTGCTTATTGTGTTATCTCTTTCACTTACTCAACTCTCCTCCTACGCCAATTTCTTCTATTTCAACAACCATGCTATAAAGTCAACCACAATACACCATACATTTGATATCAATTCACCTTTCACATACTAACCTTTTATGAGGTGCATTTTGATCTATTTAAATCAATTATTGACTTATGGTTGGAACAAAATAGCATTCTCCTTAAGAAATAGGGTTTCCCCATTTTTTCGCCCTAAACCAAATAAATCATGGCATGCAAACTAAAATGATACAAACAACATTACTAAACAAATTTGAAACGTAGTAAGAAAATACTAAAATTAAAAAAAAAAATGTTTGAAGAAATCTTAGTCCCAAATAGATGGAGATCGTTGCGTGAGGAGTCGACGAGGGATCGATCGGACGCCTAAGCTGGCGAGAAGCTTCGGTGGCCAACAATTATTGAAGATCCACTACCGATTTCACGTATGAGAAGCTTCAGATGGGGACGACAATGGAAGCTGGAATGGGAACATCGAATATGAATGGGGTCGAGATAGGGTCTAAAGCAAATGAAATATAGAAACATCCAGATTTCAAAATCCAATTATGGAGAACCTAATCAGGTTCATCGGTCGAGTGGTTCGATCTAAATTCCAGGCAATTTCATTCTGGTTTCAAGAAACACCGATAATATTAAAAGCTCAGAGCAACTAGCGGGCCAGTTCCCGATTCAACCTGTCGAACCGATCGATCCGGTCCGGTTTTTAAAACCCTACTAAAAACCTTTATTTATCAAAACCCATTCACAAATTTCCTATGCCAATGTTTTGTACTTAGTTTTTGCAGTACTTTTGACTACCACCAATTGCTTCTTACTCCTCAAGGTAATAAGATCACTCTAGAAAAAAGAACAATACAAAAAGTTAACCATTTGTCAATGATATTTCTGGTCCAATCTGCATCGCAATACATTTTAATTTCACGCTATGTCTTCTTGAAGAAAGCTTTTTCCTTGGTGTCATCTTCAAGTATATAAAAATCCTGTAGATTGCTCACATGGGTTCTTTTATAGGATTGTGCATGAATTAATTTATAGCTCTCGGCCAACAAATTTACTTACTTTCTTAGTGCGAAATTTCTTCTTACTGTACATAGGAATATCAACATATTTGCATCTAAGCATATCCGTCTCCTTAAGAAGATCTAGAATATATTTCTTTTGAAAAATAACAATGCCCTTTCTTGATCTAGCTACTTCTATTCCAAGAAAAAGTTTAAATTTCTAAGATCTTTAACTTCAAACTCTTCTGATAAATATTACATTAAATTTAGAAATTTCTCCAAATCATTTTCAGATGGAATAATATCATCAACATAGACTATCAATATAGCAATTTTTCCAACGTCAGATTTCTTGACAAACAAAATATGACTAGCTTAACCCTGTATGTAGCCTAACTTCAAAGGAGCCATTGTGAATCTATCAAACTAGGCTTGTGAAGATTGTTTAAGGCCTTACAATGACTTCTTGAGTTTGCAAACCTGATTCTTTATCGTACATTTTTCAAAACCATGTGGGATTTTGTTTAGAATTCCTCCGCAAGGTCACCATTTAGAAAGATATTTTTATGTCAAATTATTGAAAGCACCAATCTTGGTTGCCAGTCATGAAAGAAAAACTCTAATAGTGCTAAGCTTTGTGACATGAGCAAAAGTTTATTGATATTCTATCCCATAGGATTATGTAAATCCTTTAGCTACCAACTGAGCCTTGAATCTCTCAAATGATCCATCTACTTTGTACTTATAGGGAACATTCTTTTGCATCCCATGGGCCCTTTCACAACTAGCAAATCAATAATAGTTCATATTCAAATCTTCTAAAGTGCATCAATCTCATCTTATAATGCCTTCTACTCTGAATTTTGTAATACCTCTTGTATTATGCTAGAAATCTGAATATCATCAAAAGAAGTAGCAAATGCTCTACAAGATGGTAATAGCCCTTCATAAATAACATAGTTCCCAATTGGATAACATGTATATCTCCTAAAAACCTTCCTCAATGCAGTCAGCATGGTAAAGTCATCAATGCTAGGAATTGACACATCTCCAGCCTTATTTGTACCTATGTTTTCTTCAGGTGGACTTGAAATTGAGCCAATATATTAGTCACATGCTGGCTGTGATTCATGCTCTAGCTCTTATCTTTTCTTCCTCCTGATGTAGACTGGGAAATTCTCATTAGCAAAGTTGTGGAGCCATAGCTTAAGCAGTCATAGGAGAAAAAGCATTTGTGAGATGGACTAATAATTGAGCAGGTATTGGTGTGGATAAGTCTTGTGTACAATCTTTGGCACAAACATGGGTTAAGAAGAACTTGGTGACTATGAGTGGGCAAGGACACAGACTCAAGAACAAACTCCTAAACTTGATGCTTATTCATTCCATCCCCCCTAAATATGAGATTTAGTATAGAAGGACATGTTGAAAGAAAGCGATATCCATGATTGTGTAAAATTTTTTGCATGTTAGACAATAATATTTGTACACTTTTTGAGTTGGAGAGTAGAAAAATACAATTATTAGCTCTAGGATTAAATTTGCTATGGTGTTGAAGAAACTATGAATAAATGCCGTGCAACAAGATACCTTGAGAGAAATCAAATGAAACAACACGGATGTGAGAAAACTTTGACAGAAGAACCTGACGTGGAGATTGAAAATTAAGGGCTTTGGATGTTATACAATTGATTAAATAGGTAGCTGTGAGAATTGCTTCCGCCAAAAATAATTTGAAACATTAGAGGAAAACATAAGACATTGAATAACCTCCAAGAAATGTCTATTCTTGTGTTTAGACACCACATTTTGTTGAGGGGTGTCAATACAAAAACATATGTAGATAATCCTATAGTTCTGAAGGTAGGTATTGAGATTATTAGTAAAATATTTTCTAGCATTGTCTGACTTGAATACATGAATTCTAGAGTTGCATTTCTTTTGAACCATAAGATTAAAGGTTTTAAAAATATGCCCGATCTCAAACTTTTCTTTAATAAGGAAAACCCAAGTTACCCTTGTATGATCATCAACAAATATCAAAAACTATTGGGTGCCAAAAACATTTTTCATCCTCGAGGGACCCCACAAATCACTATGGATCAAAGAAAATTCAGTTGAAGGTTTTTATAGAATTTTAGGATATATTGTTCAAGTATGTTTTGCAATATGACAAGTTTCACACAATGAAAAGATACTAGATTATAATTGATAAATAATTTGTGAAACAATTTTGCAAGATACATAAAGCTAAGATGACCAAGATGATAATGTAACAATATAATTTCACTATCTTTATTGACATTGGAATTGAACATAGAATTGAAAATTTCTAACTGACCAAAGCTAGGATAAACAATACAAATTAGGATTTTCCAATTTGCAGAAATACAATTTATATTATTTAGTGCAAAATACAGTACTTGTTTTCCAGTTTTCTTCTCTTTAATTTTAGTTTGTTTTTTTTTTAATTTATTTATTTATTTGAAGCAAGTCAGGTATCCTACTATCCTGGTGCACAAGAGAATAACGAAAAGCTTTTCACACATGATTTATATTGTTGTTTTAGTTATCATCTCAATGACTCCTTTTGCAGCACTTCCTCTTTCTACCATGCATATGCATAATCCTACTGGACAGACGTGCAAAAATTAATGCATAACCACTCACGCAGGTACAAATTAATAAGCATGTAGGTAATTCATGGAACTGTTTGCAATATTCCAATTGACAGTTAAATGCGCTTACACTTTAAGTTGATGCAGTGGACGTACCTGATGGTTGTTAATATTAGACAACCAAGAGCACATTTTCCAAACTAAACTGTCATCTGCAAGAGATTCAGACTGTAAAGCAGAAATCATTGAAATACTCTTAGAACAGTCTATTTCTTGAATCATTTCTGAACACCATTTGTATCGAAGAAATGACACAGCCCATGCAGCATATTTTCGTGTCTGCTGATCTTTCGAATCCTTAGCTATCAAAAACAGCTCCTGAACAAATGATGTAGAAAGATTTTCACAGATAGGGCTTAAAATAATTGGGCCTCTAACATAATCTGAAACCTGTCAAACACAATAAAGGAATGAAAGACTATGAGACGCAAGCAGAAGGTATTACAATAACGTGTATGTCTAAAGTGATCGTAATGCCTTTATCCTTTAGTTTTATTTTTGATGTTGGGAATGGATAAACAGAAATATATGATATTAGCCAACAACCATTAGGTCGAGACTGATCGGCAAAAATGAAGCTTGAATATGCTTGTAAGTGAGATCCCCCGCAGCCGCACCGAATGCATTAACAACTCCAATCATCGCACCCAAATGAACAAGAGGTGGATGAGAATTTGAGTATCCATTTCTTAAGAATTCCAGCAGATGTTTTATATCATCATATCTTATAGAGTGTACCCCATCATTCAATATGCATGAGATAAATGATCCAGCTCCAATACAAGATGCCATAACCAGATTCTGATAATGAATTTCAGACACACTTGAATTCAGAAGATCAGAAACAAGGGAAACATAACGAATCAAAATTGCATCAATGTCACCAATCATTAGCTCAACATTTTGGCAAAATGCAACAACCATTGGAATTGCAAGGCATGCGCCTACAGCCAATGATATCTCAGTCATTTCATTACAAAATAACGAACTCTTGTTGGATGGTTCAAGAGAAGGAACCCATGAAAGGAGAATGTCTTTGAGAATCAGCACAGCATCATTTAACCCAAGCCTGTAAATTGCAAAAACACAATTTCCCAATCCCAACACAAGTCCTGCAATACCCCAAGGCTCTTCATCTTCCAAGCTATCAAGTTTACATTGAGGCAACACTGAAGAAGCCTCTGCACTATCATAGCCATGCAGAAGAAAAGACTCAATCAGGTTTTTAAGGGAATCTGAAGCAAGAGGACAGAGCTTACTTAGTACCATACTAAGCGTCTTAACCACATCACAAAGTAAATTTCCCTCTGTAAATCTATTGGAATCAACTTCGGCGCTTGAAAGAAGGCCTTGACATGCAAAACCAAGTCCCAATCCACAAGCTCCTATAACAAGACGGCTTTTACTATTACAAGCTTCCTGTACAAAGAGCCAGAGAATAAGAATTCACATGTTATCCAAACGGGTAACAACAATTTGGGTGTACTAGCCAAAAAAAGACTAATAATTACAAAATTTTAAGAAAACAATAAAAATTTAGACATCCATAACAAAATGCTCAGCTACATGTAAATGCACATAATTTGGCATGAGACAAGATTTGGTGTTTATATCCGTTGAACACATCAAATCAGTTAATGTTGTTATCAATCCGTTGAACATATCAAAAAGCATAATCCTGTACATTAATGTAAGAATGTAATCCATAGAGCCTGAGCCAGGTGGGTTGTAGGGTTGCTGTCAAGCTAAGGACTAACAGTACGGCAATTATTTGATGATTACCAAATCTCCCACCTCACAATAATGTCACAGAGATGCTCGTTTGAATGGTGCTTTATGCATTAATGGGCATAAACTAGATGTTGACGAAGTTCAAATAAAGAACTATCACAATCTAAGAAAAGAGCATCCACTACAGTGACTGATGATTGATCTCCAACATAAGGATGGATGGGTATAAGGATGGATGGGTAGAGATGGGCGGCAATACAGGGCTTGGAATGGTGTTTGATTGATGGCTGTGTTTTATTGTAGGAATATTTAGCCCACGGAATAGCCAGGTCCATTTGGGGATGTATGAAGGTGCATTTTTGAGGCCTCAGTTAGTCGGACTGTTTGTCGGTCTTCGGATGGTGGGTTGTGCTATAATGCAACGACGTAAGGAAAGCTTTGAATGTTCCCACAAGAGGGCACTTAGGAAAACCCAATCAGGATAAAAAACTATAGTTTTCAACAGCCCATGAAGTTTGCAAATGTCTGAAGAATACGATGGCCACTATAACAATCATAATACAAGTTGGCAATGCCCACAAATGAGTAATTTTCAATCAATCTAATGATAACCATGATCACAATTTCGTCGTGCAATTCTAATAGGAGTACAGTAAAATCTATGCGAATGTCATTCCATGTTGTCACCGGAATTAGAAGGGATTTGATAGGAATCAGATCTCCACACAACAAAAACAACAATTACGAAGAGAAAAACCCAGCAGAAATCAATGAGAAAAAGATGAGATATCAGCACAACAAACCAAGATATAAGTTGATCTACTATTCGAGAGGTAGATCGACTCTCCACAAACCCTAAGCGCCGCTAGAAACAACTAAAAAAAAAAAACTACCACAAAACACAATTCACATAATGAAAATAAAATAACCTAATTAATCCTAAATAAACCTTCCTAATACCCTCTCAAATCTGAATTCAAATCAGCCTTGTTTCCCTAAATAAACCTTCTTAAATCCCTCCAAAATAAGAATTCAAATCAGTCCGCTTTCCCTAAATAAACTTTCCTAATTCCCTACCAAATTTGAATTCAAATTAATCCACTTTCACTAAATAAACCTTCCTAATTCCCTCCCAATTTTGATTTACTATGGCATGTAATAAATTATAGAATTAATCCCCTTCATAGCTGCTTTTTCCGAATTGAAATTATTCTTCTTCAGCTGATCAGTCAAAGGCAAGGCTATTGAACTGTAGTAGCCAATAAATCCTAAGAATCCTCTCAACTCTCTCAAGCTCTTGGGTATTGGCCATCTCAGCATGACCTCGATTTTGCACTGGTCAACTGCTACTCCTTCCTGGGATACCACATGCCCCAAATACTTCACTCTAGGCTAGGAAAATGAGCATTTCGTCAAATTGACAAACAAGCCATAGTCATGCAGAGTGGATAATCGCAATCCTAAGTGTTCTAAGTGCTCCTCCACAGTCCTGCTGTAAATTAAAATATCATCAAAGAAGATTAACACAAACCTCCGCAGACATGGTTGGAATACCCTGTTCATCAGGGACTGGAAAGTAGCTAAAGTATTAGTGAGGCGAAAAGGCATCACTAAAAACTTATAGTGTCCCTCATGAGTCCTAAATACCGTCTTGGGAATATCCTCAAGCCTCAAGGATCTGATGGTACCCTGACCTCAAATCAATCATCGAGAAAAGCACCGCTCCATTAAACTCATCCAAGAACTCATCAATCACTGGAATAGAAAACTTGTCTGGCACAATCTCTTGTTCATGAGTGACTGGAAAGTGGTTGGAGCATTGTTGAGGCCAAAAGGCATCACCAGAAACTCGTAGTTCCCCTCATGAGTTCTGAAAGCAGTCTTTAGCACATCTTCCGCCTTCATCCTGATATGATAATATCCTGATTTTAGATCAATCTTCAAGACAATCACTACTCCAACTCATCCAACAACTCATCAATTACTACTATAGGAAACTTGTCTGCCACAATTTTCTTGTTGATTGCCCTATAGTCCACACAAAACCTCCAACTCCCATCATTTTTCTTCACCAGTAAGACTGGACTAGAGAAAGGGCTCACACTTAATTTGATAATTCCCGCCTCCAACATTTCTCTAATCAACTTCACAATCTCATCCTTCTGAAATTGAGGATATCAGTAGGGCTTGACGCTTATGGGTGGCACACCTTCCTTCAAGGTGATGGCGTGCTCCTGCTCCTTCAGTGGTGACAATCCCTGAGGCTGCTGAAACACCTCCAGGAATTGTTGAATCAACGACTATATGGAGAGGGGTATGTCCCCTCCCTCCGCCAATCTAGGTCCCTCCAAATTGTGCAGCTCCACCAAATATCCTCCAACCACCTCCTCTATCGTCCTGATCAAAGACTTGAGAGATACATCAGTCCTTGACAATCCTGCATCACCATGAATCACCTTTTTCTCCCCCTACCACCAATTCCATCCTCAATGTTCCCCAATTGACTTTGGTATCCTCCAAGATTTGCATCAACTTCATCCCCAGGATGACATTAGTGCTCCCCAACTACAAGGGAAGAAAATCCTCCCTCACATGTATCCCTTGAATGGTCAACACCACTCCCCTATAAACTCTACCCATTTCCACCTTTCCCGTGCCCATCATCACCCCATAGCCTCATGTATCCACTAATTTCACCCCCAGCAAATCAACAAGCTGGGTGGAGATGAAATTGTGGGTTGCCCCACTATTTATCAACACTACCACCTCTATATCAGCTATCTTTCCCTTCACTTTCATAATGTGATTCGAATTGAATCCCACCAGTGAGTTTATGGGGACTTTTGCCACATCCAAGTGCAACTACTCCTCTTCCTCCATCTCTAACCCACTCACACCTTCCTCTTCAGCTTCCTCGTCATCACTGATGGTGAGAATCTGAAGAATTCGATCCTTACACCTATGCCCCGACATGTACTTCTCATCATATCTAAAACATAACCCATTTGTCCTCTTCTCATGTATCTCCTGCTCAGTCAACCTTTTGAAATTTTTCCCATTTCCTACTCCTCGAGCTCTCTCCTTGGCCACTTCCTTCAAACTCCCTGGCGGTCACCCCTTGGGAGCTAAGAAGGTGGTGGTCAACCTGTGCGATCCCACCGAGTTGCTTCCCATAGCCCCCTCTCCTGTTGCTTCAGATCTTCTACCAATTATGCAAGCTCCATGGCCTCCCCTAGGTCTCTTGGCCTCATCACCCTAATCGCTGCCCGTATCTCTGGTTTAAGCCCCTTCATAAAATTCCTCTCTAGCACTATCTCAGTGAGCTGATCTAATCTGTTGGCCAAGTATTTGAATCTATCACGGTAATCCGCCACAATCCCCTCTTGTGTCAAGATAAAGAATTGCTCATAAAAGTCTCTTCCCCTACCGGTTCGGAAACGAACTAGTAAGCACTCTTTGGACTCCCTCCAGCTCCGGATGGGTTGCCTCATGTCACGCCATTGATACTGTGCCAATGCCTTCCCATCTAAATACAGTCCTGCCGCTGTCAGCATCACTTCCTCCGTCAACATGTTGACAACGAAATATAGTTTCACTTTGTAGATCCAACCATGGCCATCCTCGCCCTCAAAGATGGGCATCTTTAACTTCCTCACCTTCAGGTCACCCCTATTGCCCCAGAACCCTCCATAACCTCCCATTACGCGAAGACGAGGTGCTCCCCAATTGTCAAGATCTTCCCTCCGGCGATCATACTCAATGTCTTCATCAAATTCCCTTCTTTCAAATTCAGCACCTATGCTATAGGAATCCTCCTTTCTCCCTACAAAACCAGTAGCCCTTCTTTCGAATCCAGTGTTCATTTCCTCCCTAGAAAGTGGTTCTAGATAAGGCATTCCATCTTCACCCTCTAAGATCTCCACTTTCAAATTTTTCCTTTCCTTGAATATGTTAGGGTTTCCACCTCTATCATGGCTGCTGATGGTTTCCCTTGCTTCCAATGCAGCCGTATTGGTCTTCACTTTTAACAATTTTTGTAACATCTCTTCCATCACGGCGAACTTCCCTTCCATCCTTTCATTATTGGATGAAATCTAATTTTGAAAATCAGAAAATTTTCTCTCCAAATCTAATTTAAGTCGCCCAATTTCTCCTTCCAAAACTTCAAACTTATTCGCGACCATATTTCTTCCCAAGAATCACAAGATGATCTTCTTCTGCATGAAATTTCACTACTAAAATTTCATAATTTCAGCGGTCGATGGTCCCAAGAAAACACTCTGATACTAATTTGATAGAATATACTTACGTTCGCAAGTAATCCAAGAGGAAATACTTGAGTTCGCAAGCAACCCTAGCAATAATTGATAAAAACAACATAAATAATGCGATATTTTCAATGAAATCAACTCAAAACGATAGATTGTAATAGTATATTCAAAGCAAAAGCAACACAAAGCAAGATACAATTGATCTTCAATTCGAGAGGAGGGTCGTTCTCTTTCAATCTCTAGACGATAAGTCTAGAGCCCAAGATGCCAAAGAAACTTCAAGAGAACCCAAACAAATCAAGCATAACCCTAACCCTAATTCCATCATCCTACTTAAAGCATACAATTAATTAATCAAGCCCAAATTACTAATTAGCCCTTGCCACCCCCTCCTTTCCCTCCAAGGAGTTTGAATCTAAACTCTTAGCCGACCCCACTCTCCCTCTCTCTTTGTCGATGATGTCCCTTTCTGGAGTAAACCAGGACTAGTCCACTAGGGACAGTTGTAGTGCGATCGGTCCACTAGGGACCTCTCTAACACAAACCAAGATACAAGTTGATCTACTATTTGAGAGGTAGATCGACTCTCCATAAATCCTAGGCGTCGCTAGGAACAACTCCAAAGAAAACTACCGCAAAATAGAATTCACCTAATAAAAATAAAATAACCTAATTAACCTTCCTATTTCCCTCCCAAATATGAATTCGAATTAGCCCAATTTTCAAAAATAAGCTTCCCAATTCTCTTCCAAATCTGAATTCAAATAAACCCTCTTTTCATAAATAAACCTTCCTAATTCCCTCCCAAATCTGAATTCAAATTAGCTCTCTTTCCTTAAATAAACATTCCTAATTCCCTCCCAATTTTGATTTTCTATGGTATTTAATTAAAGGTGCAATTAGCTCCCTTTGAACCCCCCTCTCTTCTTGCCTGCCACCCACACTAGCGGGGCCCACAGGCTTAGCCAATCATTTAGGATTATGGTAAACCTACCAATGCCATAAATTGATATTTTGCAACTTGGCACATTAAACATGATCGAATGAAGACAAATACATTATGTCGAATTGTTGTCCAACAGAAGTGTGTTGCGGTGCACTTTAAGGTGGGGTGAAATCCTCCATGACCGCCGATGAAGGTACAGCGGTAGTCTCATAGGATGGTTTGGGGCCCAGATGATGCTATCCTTTTTACATATGAGGCCATCTTATAGCATGGGTCATTAGATGACAAGGCTTGAATATCCTGGAGTTGTAATGCCTTAGGGCTACTGCTACCTGCTACTTTGATCTATGTCAGGAGGTTGGGAATAAGGACAAAAATAATGAGCAATAGAATAGGTTGGGAGTATGTAATATCCATAGGCTCATATTAGCGAGAGAAAGCATCTAATGCTACATTGTTGCGACAGTGATTGCATTCAATATAGTAATCAAAGTCAAGAAGTTTAAGAAGTAAGCACAGTCCATTTATTCATAGTCCATCAATTCATGAAAGCCTTGATCTACTCAAATAACGAATTTAGAGCCTAATAGATATGGAAGTCAGCGAGTCAAAGCTTCTACAATAGAAAAGATTTTGCAATTATATGTTGAGGCTTATTACATCTTCTTTCTATGGGATGTTCTCTAAGAGAGTACCACCCTAACGTTGATTTTGGATGTGTCGTGTTAAGTATGAATGGTTTGGTGAAGTTTAGCAAAGTCAGAATTCAAGAAGATGCCAGGGCCTTCTTGAGCAATGTAAAATTGGGCCATGTAATAATGGTCCATTAGAAAGCATTATACTACAAAAGATTGATTAGTAGGACAATGATATATGCAAATTGCTTAATGAATATTCTATAGTAGCCAACAAGGCCCAAGAATCCCTAGGTTGTGGATTATATCGTTCAGATCAATCGAACTACCTGGACTTTCTTCGAGTGTGGGCTATCGGAGGCATCCATGATATGCCCCAAATATTCAATGCTGGGTAGATTGAACAAACATTTAGTGTGATTGAAATGGAATTTGTTATATATGAAGCTGTATGATACTATGCGAAGGTCGCCAATGCGAATAGCAAATGGGTACTATATGCCAAGATGTCGTCTATAAAGACAATGATCAATATACAAACATATGAATTAAGCATAGTATTTATGGCGTTTTGAAAGGTGGCAGATGCATTTGTAAGACAAAAAGACACGATGAATTTATAATGTCCTTCATGTGTGTGGAATTCAATTTTTCGAATATAAAATTCAACAAATATAATTTGATGGCTCAATCACAAATTGACCTGGGAAAAAATGGTGGCACCATCAAGCTCATTGAGCAATTTACCGATGGTGGGTATGGGGAATAGGTTTTGAACTGTCTTTCTTTTAGACCAAAAGAATAGAATGAGTTGGTGCTAGGGAAGATTAGCCTCTGTGATAGCATGTCTTGAACCATGGATTCAATTGGAATATTTTGGAAGTGATGGTAATAATATAGTTTAATTTAGATCAAGGATGTTCTTGGATGTAGGCAAATTCGGTGATTGACAGGTTTGTTTCGTAGAAGGTTGGATGAATGGCATGTTGTGAGTAATTTTTAAGTTATAATTGATGTAAACATATTTATTAAATGGGTTAAGTGTGCACACCATGGAGTTAAGATGGTTTTTTTTTGTCACATGAATTTTATGGAAAAGGAATTGTAGTTGGCAGTGACTTCTTCATGAAGTTGGAGCCATTATACTCCCAATAACATGTCAACACCTTAAAGTGGTAGTACATATAAACCAAGAACCATATCAAAGTTCATTGGAGTTTTGTAGCATTCCTTCTATGAGGAAGGTGTTGGGTAAAGGATTGGCAACTAAGGTGATAGTAGTGCATGTTTCAGTAGGGAGATCATAGTTATTGTGAGAGTTGCAGGAGGAGATTCATCCAGTGGTTGGCCTGCTGATTGGTCATCATCATCAAGATCATCATCATCAAGATTGTAAATAGAAACATTTTACCTTTGGGATGTGATCAAGAGTGCATTTCTCATCACTGTAGTAACAAAATTCATTTTTGCAACAATCTAGCATTTTGGAGATTGTTAACTAGCAAACAAGAACATGTGGTTTGGGAAAACATACTGAGGCTAGTGACAAAAGTACCAGGTGTAGTTTGGAGGAACGAGTTTGAAAAGTACAGGGGCAAGGCCTAATATGAATGATTTAATATTCAGCTTGTTATTAATCAACTTCACAAGCTTAATTGCCTGATCCAATGAAGTTGATCAATGACTACATGCTTCAATCCGGATATTAGGGGAGAGGTCATATTCAAAACAACTCTATAGAAAATAGCTCTTTGATCCTATGAATTTGATTAGAGAGTTGTTTGAATTGTTTTAGATAATTTTGCAAGTTCGACATTGAAGTCACCATATTTAGATGGGTGAAAAATGATTGCAGAGTGCAATGAGCAAGGCACGCTAGGAGTTATCCTGATAATTTTGGATAGCCATAAAACATTCCTTGACGGCACCACCAAGGGGGAAGGAGTTAAGCGTGAGCATGTCTTCTTTGGTGACCGTATGAAAGGCATAGTACTCTTTGATCTTTGGAATCTGTTTCGAGGTTTCTGTCGAAATAGCAAGAGTTCCCTACTATAATCTCCTTTTAAGGAGTTTTTTGATGGAATGGTAGAAGACAGAATGTCCGAGTGAGATAATATCAGTGTTGGATGTTCATGCTTCATTTCAAGCATTGAAAGTTGCAATTGGACATCCTACATCATTGTGACTAGGTTGTGGACTTGCTATTCCATAGATGGATTGTTGTCATTGATGTTGGCTTTGGAGTAGATGTTATCCGCTATCGATAGATTGGATACAAATGGAAGAAAGATTGTGTTGAAGGAATCAACGAGAGCACCAAATGATAGCACCCCAGCTGAGTGGATTGGTGGTGACAGGTAACCGTCACCTTTGAGCCTTGCTAGAGAGTTCTAAGGGTGAAAAAGGGGAAGAGAAGAAGAATTCAGGGAAGAAAAGAGAAGGAAGGTTAAACTTTTTCCATATCTTTTCATTCCCTGTAATTAGAATTTATAGCAACTTGTCAAACCATATTCCTACTTGACCAATGATTATTTGGCAATTGTACCACAAGCAAATAAAATCCTAACAAAGTGAATCGACCATAAAAGATATTTGTAAGTTTTTTTGCAAAAATGAAAATCATTTTATTACTTGTCCATGTGGATGTCCTACCACACGATATCTTCACAGCCTAGTCATCCATGAGTTTACATTCTCTCCATTGTTCATTGAGCTGCTACCGCTTGGGATTTGGTTTCACCTGCCAGCGTCCTAACAATAATATTTCCTACTAGATCATTTTTATCTTCTCTACATTTTCATTTCACATCTGCAAAGTAATATGCCGTGTAATCCTAAATATTATGTTTAATAACATGAAATAAGGCTTGAAAAGCAAGGCCATGTAGCATGTCATCTTTTTTTCATCTCATTTCTATTTCAGTCTTGTTTATATATTTATTTTAAGGAAATTAGAAACATGTGTCATAAGTTATGGAGGAATAAAAACAGAACTATTTACTTGTGTTTAATTATTAAAAGAAAGATAAACAGTTTTATTTAATCAGAAAATCTAAAGAGACATTTTATCAAGATTTTAACAAATTTAAATGGCCCTTTCATTTAAATATATTATAAATACATTCAAAATTGCATACATTAAAAAAATAAAATGGTACTACTAATATCCAATAAATTTAAGTACTAATAAATAATGTAAAATTTATGGCAAAGTTTCATAAAGAATTAATATCAATTTAATCATACATTTCACATATTTCATCAGGTAAATTATAGGATTATTAGATAATGCCAGTATTACTTTTTAACTACACACAATCCAGCAATTAATTTATAATGATATATAATATAAGTTAATTGTTCATAATATACTATTACATTATTATAACAATAGTTAAAAATAATATCGAATAATACAAGAAATTATTTTCTCGGTTAATTTTATTGATTAGTTGAGAACAAAAAATGGTTCTTCATATAAATATAATGTTTAAATAATATCATATATATAATCATAAAATCAAATGGTATTCTAATGAACATAATATATAAAACTGAAACTTCTATTCCTATTCAATAACAAGAGAAAAGAATAATATTTCATGACATTACTAATTTGCTATAAGAGTTAATATTTTAAGAAGTTGAAGTATTAAAATAATGTTCAATAAACAAATGTAAAGTATTATAATGGTTTCATCTAAATTTCAATAAACAAGTACAGGGAAAAGGTTCATCCAAACATGTTTTCAGACATGCTTTCTGTTTCTAGAAAAACAAAAAAAGAATAAAACAAGAAAGATGACAAACATAGCTCAAGATTTTTCACCAGGCAGTAAGCTTTCATAGCTCCAAATATAGAAATATCCAGCCTTCATTCTTATCAGTATTTTTTTGCATATGATACTATAGAACAAAATACTTTATCTTATATAGACGAAATGTACAGTCAGCAATTATGCAAGACACTTAACACTGCAATGTTAACAGTTATATACCTGAATAAGAACTGTTACAACGTTCATCTTTAGCATTCTATCAGTTGCATGAAAGCAGTTTGATATCAATCCCAAAGAAATTGCAGAGGACCACTGGTGGTGTTCATGCTCGGAATCAACTAACCAATTGAGAAGGAAGTCTGACGCAGAGCATATAACAGCATAAGATGATGAAGGAACCACCTATACACAAGGAGAACAAGAAGAAAAAAAAATGATACAAAAAACGGCATTCTTGTACATTCATCTATGTTGCTTTCTTGATTAAAAACATAAAATGTAATGGTCAGATGCAGTTTATCAAAATAATTTTGGCAGGGATATACGAACGCCAGACCAGCTTAAATTTATGTTTGTTACATAGAGGATTTCGTAGTGTTGAAGTTGATATGGAGACACCGCATGCACGATGAGCAAAAGTATCATGCAACTTACCCAATCAAAACAAGAAAGATGCACCCGTTTAAGGTGGTAGAGGGTCGCTGGTCATCCTCCGATGACCGGAATACCTCAACCCCATCATCTGCCGTGCGTCTGAATCATTTTGATGCAAAAGGTAGATTCTCAATCAATCGTAGTTTGTCTCGGAATTCATATTTGAAGAATTCTCCTTTGATTATTAGAGAAGGTCGAATTGAAGCCAGTCATAAGCTTCTTCCCGATGGTAGCAAAGGGAAAGAGGTAGTTTCAGCGAATTGTTTGGATCATAAGGTTCCTTTATCTATGTTGGACAGTCGCCAAACCGAAGCTCTTTGTTCGGATTTTCTTCCTAAATCAAATGATTTGGAAGCTTCTTCTTCATCTACATGATTTAATTTGAAGGTGAGCCATTATATTGATAGAGGTAATAATTCTGTTGAAGCCTCTGAGAAAAATCCGCCTTCCATTTTGCTGGAGGATAAAAATAAATCAGTTTTGGTGGAACCTGATTTTAAACATTCTAATGTGTGGATCCAAACTCCACATATTAAAATAAATTTTAAAGGCATTTTGGAAGAAAATGAGGATATGAATGTGGTAAAACTTGATGTGGAGAAAGAAAGCTCTAATTTTCAGTTTTGAGAAATTCTTTGGTTGTTAAAATCCTTGGAAAAAACTTGCCTTTTTCCATTTGTAGTCTTGAGTTGAGACAACAATGGAGTAAATTTGGTGGGTTTCATATAACCTCTCTTGGGTTAGATTGGTTTTTGTGTTCGTTTCTAGGGGTGTCAATTTTTGACACGGCCCGAAACACGACCCGAACCCGACCCGGAAAAATCCGGGTTCGGGTCAACCCGAACTCGAAACGGGTCGGGTTGAACAAATCAACCCGTTTTAAAAATCGAGTCGGGTTCGGGTTGACTCAGCAACCCGAAATTGACCCGAAAGTGACACGAAAACTCATATTTGACCCGAGAACCCGAGATTGACCCGTTTTTTACCCGATTTTGACCCGAAAATTGAATATTGACCCGATTTTGACCCAAAAATTAGCAATTTTAGGTCAACTTCGAGTCATTCATGTCGGGTCGGGTTGACCCAGACCTGAATCGGGTCGGGTTTGGGTCTAGAAACCTAACCCGTTTTTAAAAACGGGGCAGGTTCGGGTTGACCCGAACAGTGCAGGGTCAGTTCCGGGTTCGACCCGAACACGACCCACTGACCTGAATTGACACCCCTATTCGTTTCATTCATCTAAAGCTATGGAGGAAGTTTTAAATGGGGGTCCTTGGTTTGTTGGTGGTTTCATTGTTGGTATAGATAAATGGACACCCGCTTTTTCTCCCATTTCTAAGGAGGAAATTTCTTCACCTATTTGGATTCGATTGCCTCATTTACCTCTTCATTGTTGGGATGAAGTTAACATTACAAAGATTATCTCAAGAATTGGTACTCCATTGCTATTAGATGGTAACATGTTTAAATGGGGTAGAAGTGAATTTGCAAGAGCTTGTGTTCGAATCAAATTGAATACTAAGCTTCTTTGTGGAATTTGGATCGAAGGATTGTGTGGAAATTTTTTTTCAAAAAATTGAATATGAGAATATATCTGTTTTGTGCTTTAAGTGTGGAAGGATTGGACATAAAGATTCTATGTGTCCTAATATCTCTCCTGCAATGAGCAATCCTGCAAAGGAAAGTCCGAAGAAATCAGTTCATAAATTTGAAAATCGTAAAGGGACCTCATATGGTCCATGGATGCATTTTAAATTCAAGAATAAGAAAAGGAGAGAAGTTTTTTATTTCAGAATAAACTAGTTGGGGATTTAAATCCTCAAAAACCTGTAGATGTTGTTGAAGTTGAAAGGGTTAACAAAGAAGAATCTGGATTGCTAGAGAGTATTTTGGAAGTAAATGTGCAGGAAGCAGATGCCACATCTGATAAGTTTTTATCAGGTTTGGATGGAAACAATAGGTTTAAAGTGCTATCTCATAAGGAAGATGGAATTGAAGATGTTAATATAGTTGATGTTAACCTGTTAGATGAAGATGCTGGAGTAAATGCCGTTGAAGCTGCTTTTATTGAAGAGTTAAGCAAAGGTTGTCATGGAATAAATCAGGATGGAACATCTGTGAATGTTATGGATTCTGATCAGGAATTACCTTCAGACGGAAATGCAATTAGATACAATGGGAAAAAAACTGCAGGAAAATCAATGAGGTTCTGTTTGATTTGCAAAAGGTTGCTGGTTCTGAAAATCTCAATAGTAAGGCAAAATTTTGTGGAAATGATTCTGTTTTAATACCATAAAATGAAATTACGATGGAAATGAATGTTGCAAAGGTAGAAGCTGATTTCATATTGAATAATGAGGATTCTCCAATTTCAAAAAAGTTGGAGAAGGTGGAGATTTCCATAATTCCGCCTATGGAGGTAAATTTTGAAGATTCAGAGTTGATGAAGGTAATCCAACTGTTTCTATTCAGGAAAAATATGGATTTGGGTTCACTCATCACAATCAAGATGTTTCTAAGAGTTCTAAATCTTTGAATTTTGTTAATAGTAATAAGAATACAAGTTCGGTTAGTGTTAAGAAAAACACTAAACAACTTAAATTCTTAGGACCTATTGAGGAAATTCCTAGAAAAAGAAAAGTTGATTGTAATTTCAAAGGAGCAGCTAGGGATTCTTTCGGTTTTCTACTTCTTAGTCAATTTGTGTAGTTTTTTTATTTTGTTTTAGTTTTATATTTGTTTTATGAAATTAGAGTAATTGTTTATGGGATCGATACTAGTTATTATTTTTTAACTAGTTGGAAATTCTGGGATGCTAATCAACCTTTTAGGTTGTTTAATTTTTGGTATCCCCTCCACCCCAAGAGTTTTAAAATAATAAGTAGTGGGTCTCATTTCAATTATGATAATTTTATTTTAACAAATATGCCCTTCAATAAGGTTCCTTTCCTTTTTGGATTAGGAACTATTAGTTTTATTTTATTTCTAGTTTGTATTAAGGGTTTCTTTTCTTGCTTTTAATGCAATTTGCATTTCTTCAAAAAAAAAAAAAAGTTCCCCAATCAAAAATATGACTAAGCCCAGATGAAGAAATCAATAAAAGGACAAAAGAAAAGATAAAGAAATAAGCAAAAAGCAATCCTCATTTTTTTAACAATGGATAGGCTCTATTGAAATATTTCAAAAATTAGAATTTAAAAAGGATATTAATTCTTTTAGGACCTGATGATATTCCAAGAAATATGAAAATGTTTAGAAGATGAAAGAATTTCTTGGCTTACTAAAATTTTTAATTCTATTTTAAAAAATAAAAAGATGCTAGATCAGTGGAAAATGAGTAGGTTAATTCCTATTTTTAAGAATAATGGTTGGTGCTGGGCAGTAGTGTGCGAATTATAAATGAATTAAGTTTGGGTCATACTTTAAAACCATTGGGAGCGAGTTATGGAGCATAGGTTGCAGCATGATACTAACGTTTCTCAAAAATAATTTGGATTCGTGCCGGGTAGGTCTACTATGGAAGCCATACATTTATTGAGAGGTTTCATGAAGAAATATAGAGAGAATAAGGAGGATCTACATATGATATTTATTGATTTAGAGAAAGCATATGATGCAGTTCCAAGAGAAGTGCTATGAAGAGTTCTTGAAAAGAAAGGAGTTAATAACGCTTATATTCAAATCATTAAAGATATGTACGAGGAGCTATTACTTGTGTTCAAACACAAGGTGGTTTGACCAAGTATTTTCCTATTCAGGTTGGATTACATCAAGGATCAACTTTAAGTCCATATCTTTTTTCTTTAGTCATGGATGTTCTCACAAGACATTTGCAAGAGGATGTACCTTGGTATATGCTTTTTGCTGATGATATTCTTCTTATTGATAAGACTAGAGAGGAAGTTGAAGGTAAACTTGAATTATGGAGGTCAACCTTAGAGTCTAAAGGTTTTCGCTTTAGTAGATCTAAAACTGAATATATGGAGTGTAATTTTAGTAGCAATAGACCTAATGAGGGGATTGTGACTATGGGCGATCAAGTCATTAATAAGAGTACACATTTTAGATATCTTGGATCTATTGTTCAGAGTGATAGTGAAATAGATGGGGATATTATCAGCAGAATTCAAGTTGGATGGTTGAAGTGGAGGAATGCATCAGGCTTGTTGTGCGATAGAAAAGCCCACTCAAATTTAATGGAAAATTCTATAAGAAGGTGGTGAGACCTGCAATGCTTTATGGTGTCGAATGTTGGTCATTCAAAGAGAAGCATAATACTAAGTTAAGTGTTGTTGAGATGAGGATGCTTAGGTGGATGAGTGGCTTTACCCTTACACATGAAATGAGCATATACGTGAAAAGGTTGGAGTAGCTCCAGTGGAAATCTATGATTAGAGAGAGTCTCCTTAGATGGTTTGGTCACATTAAACGGAGGCCTTCCAATGACCCAGTTAGGAAAGTTGAGGTATTAGATGTGACATATGTTAAGATAGGTAGAGGTAAACCTAAAAAGACTTGGTTAGAAAATATTAGAAATGATCTTTGTTTATTAGATTTAAATGAAAATTTGACTTTTAACATGACACAATGGCGAAAAAGGATTTATGTAGCCGACCCCACGTAGTGGGACAAAGGCTTGATGTTGTTGTTCTTGTATGAATCCTAAAAGGAGAAAAATGGTTTGCACACCGTCATCAACCTTATCCGAACTATTTGGGTTTGCTTTTTGAATTCTCATTTTTTATTTATACTATTGAGTATTTTTGTGTAAAATATATTCTCCAAAAATTTTGAACAATATCTATTCATGTTAATATTATTCAGAAGCCAACTAAGTTCTTTTTTTACAATTCAGTATATATGTCCAAATAAAGTACGTAGATATCCAACTACCTTGTTTTTAATACATTTCACTCTCATCTTCCCTCTAATATGAATATTAACTAGTTTGTCTTTTATATTTTGTCACACATCCATTGTAACATTCTCATGTCCACTACACTCGACTTAATTATCCATAACTTTATTATTATCTAACAGCCAGATTCATATGCATTCTTAGCTTTCTTAAATTTGTCAAATGATATCCTCTCATTGCATGATAGTCCAAAGGGACTTCTCTATTTTAACAACGCAATATTAACTCTGGAACATATATCCTCATATACATCTTCAATTTTCATTATAATTAATAAAAAAATAATTAAATCTATGATACCTAAGTTTCACTTTCACTTCTCATACATTACAATATAATTGTTAAAAAATGCCAAATAATTAGTCTAAACTCTACTAATTTTAAGCCCTATATATTCTAAAAAATTTCTCAATTATTCTAAATTTGGATTTATTTTAATAGATGTTTTACTAATAAAAATTATAGTATCCATTTAATGCATACATCAAGACATCTCATTTTGAATATCAATTAAGTCAAAAAATTATTCCTCTTTATATGCCTAATTACCAATTTATAGTCTTGAACAATCTGAAGGGATATATACCATCGACTAAAAAAAGCCATCAAAAAATAAGTAAAGGAAGCACAATTATAAATCAAGAAACATTATAACAATAGTGAAAGAATTAGAATTTACAACAAAAACCACTCACATCACAAATCATAAATGAAGAAACCACAAAAAAATGTAACCCAAGGAACTCCAAAACAACAAAACCCATAAAACCATAAGAAAACTATAATCCCACAAGGCCGCAATAATAGCCCAAATTGTGGGCTCGGAAAATTCGGCCCTGGCCTCCGCCCGCTGATGCTTTGCTTTTTCTTTCGGGGAGGGGGAGTTTTAACACATTAAGTTCCGGGTTAAATTTTGAAAGGCAGATGGATTTGTAGATAAGACACTACCCAGAGATTTCGCCCCCATTTTGCAAGGACTTTATGATCTGAGTTCTGGATTCCTATAGGCGCAAGCCCCTATAGTTAATTACCCCTCCCGATAATGAGAGAAAACTTTCGATTAAGGCTAGTCGTCAATCAGATACGTAGAGATACATGTTATCTAGCATATAGCAGCAGCATAGGCATAGAATTTAGGGATTTAGAAAATTTGGAGATTTGTAAAATTGGATGTTCGAGGTTCAAGGTTTGATATTTAAAATAGAAATTTTCATCATCTTGCACTTAAAAAAGATGGTGGGGAAATGGATGATAGACCCGATCAAGATCCCATGGTTCCGTCCTCCCGGGTCATCGTGGTCCCTGGTCTACTTAGTCAGAGGAGGTAGTCGACCCATTCTGACAGAAGAATCCTTGTCGGCAGCCATGGGTTGCTTCGTCCAAGGGAACCTTGTAGACATGGGATAGATATTTTCTTAAGAGGACAAATTTAAATCCATCTTAGCTAACAGAGGGCTTTGTGCCCTATCGATTATATCTTATTGATTCATATCTCAAGGATTTGATGCCAATAAGGAACATATTT
Organism: Dendrobium nobile; assembly: GCA_022539455.1. Classification (NCBI taxonomy): domain Eukaryota; kingdom Viridiplantae; phylum Streptophyta; class Magnoliopsida; order Asparagales; family Orchidaceae; genus Dendrobium; species Dendrobium nobile. The sequence continues at coordinate 10,247,286 of CM039722.1, forward strand.
GCTCTGGCCATAATCGGTATTTTGTGGTGCCATTTGATGGCAAAACCACTTTGTTCAGAGGGCCACGGGTCATAACCGTCTATCCTGCGGTGCCATTTGGCGGTAAAACCGCCGGTTAGAGGACACGTACCACGTCCTTATTGGCATGGATCCTAGTGATATTTTCGACTAGGCATTAGCTCAATGTGAGCTGAAGTAAATTTTAATTTGTCCACCTCGGCAAACTCTTGCGGAGGGTGAATGAAGTTTGCTTTAAGTGTTGATGGATTTACTTCAATTTTAAATATTTGGATTTGGGTGATTTTTGGGATTTTTGAATTTTGGATATATGGGTAGCATTTGAAATATTTGGAATTAACCCCTTCGGTTGAGATTTTCGTTCAACACGGCCATCATCGAGGTGATGGGGTCATTTAAAAATTTCATTGATTGGACCTTGTCAACTCTTGATGCAATCATAATTTCTGTATTTTCATTTTTTTTTAATATTGAACAATAGTTTTCAATTTAGTTTTATATATATTTTAGCTATCCAATAATGGGAAAGCATCCAATGATCATGGTAGGTTGTGCTTGGGCTTGGTAGACCTTGGTTTGCTAGTTTGATTGGTCCTGGGCTACTGATGGTTCCCGGGTTGGCTTATGGTTCTCGGTTTGAGCTTTTCTCTCTAAATTGTTAGCTCATTAATTTGAAGCTGAAGTTTAGTTCAATCATTGGGAGATTTATTGAACTACCTAGCTCATTAATCTAAAAAGGTATGCTCTTAAGACTTGGATTCATTTTGGAGTGGACTTGTCTTTTCTCCTCCCCCCTTTTCTTCTCATTTCTCTGTGCTAGGTGATTTCCGTGCTCTGCCCCTTGGGTTTCCGAGTATGGCTGTTGGTTTCTGTGCTGGGAAGAATTCCAGTGCCTTTGCCCTTTTGGTTTCGCGGTTGGTTCTTCGGTTCCGTGCTGGGCTGCTCGGTTCTGCAGTTCCTTGCTTGGTTCTGTGGATTTCTTTTCTCTGTTTTGCTGCACCGCTTGGGAATTGTATTGAGGTTGTTGGCCTTTCATTTCCCTTAATATTATTGGCTTATTGGGTGGTGCTTTGGCTGTTGTGTTCTCCTCTCTTGCCTATATATTGGAGATGTATTTTGATGGGAAAGGTTGTTGAAAATTGTTGAGCTTTGTCTCTTTAAAAACCTGAGGGTTTTCTTCTTCTTGGAAAAGCTTGAGAGCTTTGTCCACTTCTTCTTTTCCTCTATTTCGTCTGGGCTTCTTACCTCTTTCTTCTCTACACAAATTCCACTCCATTTGTATCCTTCTTCTTCAGCTGAGGTGATGTTTGTAGGCTGATTTGGGAGCATTTGCTGGAGGAGTTTGGATTGGACGTTTGGACTATCTTACTGTGGTGGACCATCGGTTTGCTAGCCCTAAGCACATATTTTACTTAACCTACATTTCGGTGCATGTGAGAAAACCGTTCTATCGGTTGTTTTGAGGATAGCGACTTTTTTTATTTCTTTTATTTCTCTTGACTTCTCTTCTAGTTTTTGTCCGTCGGTTTTGTGCTAATAGATGATTGCTACTATTTGAATCGAGTTTGGTTATAGTTTTGCCCATTGTTCTCCTTGTTTGGCTTTTCTAATCTAGTGTGCTTGCATCAACTCTGTTTACTGGTCGACAGAGGATCAGGTCCCTAGGCTTTGTGGTTTTGTTAATGAATTTTCTTTGTTGAAGGTCTTGAAGGCCTTATATAAACGTATAAAATAGATATTCTAGTTGATATCCGGACCGTATATCTGTTTGATAGTTCGAGCCATGTTAACTCCTATCTACCTGCATAGAAGGATCGGGCTCATACTACGTTCATTTATTGACCCACGTAGCATCCCTAGACGTCCCGTCTGTACCAATAAGATGCTCGTCGGGGCCCATTCGGGTGTTTGGGGGCATTTTATAATTATTTGAAGAACATTGTCGACTCTTATTTACCTGCTTAGGAGGATCGGGTTCAAATTTATTGACCCGCGCAACATCCCTAGGCGTCACGTGTGTTCCTACAACACGCTCGTCGGGGCTCATGCAGGTTTTGTGATTGCATTTACCCCTTGTGTACCTATGTGTATACAGACTACGGTGCATGTTCAGGGGTATTTTGCAATATTTGTAAACGCCTTCTGTCTGCTTGCACGAATGTTGCGGATCCGATGGCATTGCGTAGCAGCTTCTGGATTGAGTTGTGTGCTGCATTGTACAGGTAGACTGTCGTGCACTAGTTGCATGATTTACGCAGGTAGATTATAGTACACTAACGAATCTCCTGCTTTTGGATATAGGTGAATCGTAACGTTGTCACCCGAATCTCATGAGATATTTCATTATCCTGGTGCAAACTCCCTTTTCTCATTCACCAGGAGGTCCTTTTTGAAATTCGTGATCGCTACCTTGAAAAGAACTCCTTTTAAGATCTTTAGTGTAGTAGACTTTTTGCTTTTGATATTTGCAGATGCTAGCACTGTTTTCTTCTTAAGAACAGAATAAAGAAGAAATTTTGGAACACCAGAAAGTTTAGTTCGAATTTGCTCAAACATCTCTTCCATTCTGCCAGAAAGTGTCCTTTTTGGTACATCGAGTTGTCTCTATACCTAACATACTAGCAGCATCTCAATCACCTCTGCTGTGGGAGACATCTGCACTTGTGTCCACAGTGGTTCGTTATGCTTACGATGTACCCACTATTGTTATCCATAAGCAGCTCGCATTTATTTATAGGGACCCACTGTATTCACTACGACTTTCTAGAGGTGTTCGTAGAGGAGCCATTGTTCCTGCATCATATCCACCTATCATCAATCTCAGGTGGTTTGATGATCGTATTCATTGTAGTTGTTTCATATTTGCTTGCAGATGACGTACTATGTGTACTTGTTATTTCCAAGATAACTCATAAGAGCTTGCATTTGTTGTAGTACTTCGGCATTTGTCTCGTGGATAATGGTTTCTGGTGCATCATAGGCATTTTACAATCACCCATATACACTTGTATTCATTTTCATATCATCTGCTTCCACTTGTGACAGATGAGCGTATTTATTGTCCATTGATAAAGTATTGATCGCAAGGATGTTGTAACATCCATTGTCTATTGCTGATTAGCACTCATAAGCTCGTTGTGATTGTGGTTAATCTCCCTTCACTGCCAACTAATATTCGTATCTATAATCGATCTTCTTAGACTTGCTTGTATTCCTCTTTCATGCATATCAATCAACGAGTTTTCATATACATCGTATATCTTTACTTGTAGGAGAGCAGGGTATTCAATTACAACCAAATGATATTGATCGTACAAAGACTGCATTTGCTTCGAACTCATTGAATACACCTTCATTGTTAGCTCGTTGTATGTTGAGTTCTTTTGTCAATTGTAAATGAGCTGCATTGAACCATGACAAGTCTTTTGTAGCTTTGAATTATCGCTTATAAGTGTATTACCACATTTCACAATGGTCATGTGGCTCATTACTTATGAGTAGAATATATAAAGAATTTGCTCATCATCACTTGCAAAGATTTGGCACATTAGTGGGTGGCGAAGTGGCATTGAATTAATGCGTCATCCCACTTGTTCATTTGGGCTTGGTTCAAATCAAGTTCAAGTTCAAATTTGCAAGTCCTGTCCAAAAGTCCACAAACTCAAATTCAAGTTCGTGTTTGAGTTCGAGTAGCAAGTTCAAACTCTTCTTGCTTTAGTTTAAGTCATTTGCTTAGGCTCTTATTTCAATTCCATTAAGTTCAAGCCTTTATTATTAGTTATTTGCATTTGGTCCACAAGTCCAAGTATAAGTCCCCTGCTGTCCTTGCGAGTTCAAGTCTGAGTCCTCATAATCATGTTGAATTCCAAGTTCTTAATGTATTTTGTTCAAGTTTGGATTCAATTCATTTGAATTCATTTTAGTTAAGTCTGAGCTTTCAAGTACATTGCTCATTTGAGTCCAAATTCTTGTTCTTTTTCTTTTTGAGTTCAAAACAGGTCCGAGTGTAATCATATATTCACCCAAAATTTCGGCAACCTCCCGACGTCTCCTCCATTTAGGGGAAAACTACGAGAAACTGGGCCTTCCCACCACGCGCAATAAAGGCGTGTATGGTAGGTGTCCTCGGACGTGGACATCGCGGCCGTGATCTTCTTTACCACCACATGCAATAAAGGCGTGTATGGGGTCTTCGGTACCTGTTGGAAAATACAGTTTGTTTTCCCCCCACTCAGAGGTACTTATGAGTACCCCCGTCACGCCGTAGGCGCCGCACCGGGGTCCCATCCCACCACGCGCAATAAAGGCGTGTATAAGCGGTTTTTCGGTGCGCCACGAACATTGAAGTAGAGCTTTAGGTGATTACTCGCCTCGTCGTAGGCGCCGCACCGAGATCCTATCCCACCACACACAATAAAGGCGTGTATAGGCGATTTTTCGGTCTGCCGCAAACAACAAAAACAATCTCTCGAAGTTTTAGGGTTAAGGAGTTATACCTGCGCGAGGTCGATAGTGGAGGCTCGAGGTAAGGAGAGAGGCACATTTTTCTTTGCTCCTTTTTTGAATTAATTATAATTAATATTAATTAATTATAATTAATTAAAGTATTATTTTAAATTAATTACTTATAATTAATTAAGATAATTAATTAGAATTTATTATAATTAATTAAAATCATAAGTTATAATTAATTATAACTAAATGATGTTAATTAATTTTAATAAATTATAATTAATCGATAATAATTAATAATAATTAAATTATAATTAATTAAAATAATTATAAATAAATATTTATTTAATGTATTTTTAATTTTTGTAGTCTCTAGGTTCGGTGGATTACGGGATTTTGCCGAAGAAGCATGCGCAAGGGAGAAAGTTACGTTCATAGCTATTGAACTTCCGTGGCTACTTCCGATCAAAATGTGGTATCTTCCGATCCCACAGGAGGGAAAATCGAAGGGGGAGCAAGCCGAAGAAGCGCGCAGAATGGAGAATGTTTACCCTCACAACCAGCGGGTTCCCGATTGCTTTCGTCTAAATGTCGGACTTCCGATCCGTCGAGAAGGGAAAGTCATCAACGGAGTGTAGTCGAACAGCCCCGAAGGAGTAGAAGAAGCGCTCGAATGGAAGATAGATGACTATCTTCTCAATGAGTAAGCTCCCTTCTTGCTTCCGATCAAACTATCGTAACTTCCGATCTGATCGAAAAGGCAGGTCGTCAAAGGACCGTAATCGAACAGCACGAAGGAGTCGAAGTAGCGCATATGAGGGAGAGAGGGAACCAGCGAGAGAGAGAGAGAGAGAGAGAGAGAGAGAGAGAGAGAGAGGAAGATATCCAAGAGGCCGAAGGCCTCGTTTCCTCTCGATATTTAACGACGCGAGCGGGACATCAGGTCGTGCCGAGATTGTGGGGAGAAGTGACGTCAACGTGCGGAGGTATGGCGACGACGTTTGCGGGTGGCTTCAGACAGGTATGCACGATTCAGTGATTTTTTTTTTTTTTGTTGTTGTATGGCATACAGGTCAACACAAACTAATGAATTGGAAAGCTGTGGCAACTACATGTAAGGGCAATCAAATGAGTAACAATATCAATTTCCCTAGCTTTGGAAAATTCAATTCTAATGATGGCAAAGTTGATATTCATTCAAAAACTTTTGATGTGAAATTACGATTTGCTTTATAGGTTCCCATTAATCATCCTAACATGCATTTCTTTCCATTTCATAATGTAACTTTGGTATCTTTCATTAATAATGTATACAATTTCATTGCCATAAAAAAAAAATCATATTTGGTGTGGTCCCATGAACATAACACATATTCTTCTAAGCAAACCATGGTAATAAGATATAAATATAGTTCATTATGGTTGAGATAATGCTTATGTATTCATTATGGAAATTATTTTTATTTTTGTCAAGCAAGATAAGAAACCCAACCTTCTACATCACATACTATACCATTGACCTGAAATATATTTCCACAAAAAGAAACAAGCACCACATTAGTTGATTGAGTATAACTTAGATATTTCTTCTGATGACCTTGACTTTCCTTCTAATACATTCTCTAATAATCTTTCTAATAAGACTTTCCATCCTAATAAAGATAAGTCATCTTTGCCTCATCAGATACACATATATGTTGCGTTCTCTAATATTCACCCTAATTTAGATCTTACCCTTAGTTCTGCATTGCCTAATTTGATGTACCCAAATCAGAAACCACTTTTGCATAGGTAAATAGATCGTTCCTTTTTTAGGCCTCCTAATATAACTAATTTGACATAATTATTTTTATGTTATTGTATTACCATTAGCACTTTATGTTCAAAATCTTCAATCACATGTACTCCAACAAGTTGACAGGAATGCTAATAAATCTAATGATAGTGATTATGTTTGAATTTACATTTATTCCCTTTGTTATGCAAAAATAAATAAATAAATAAAACAACAAGTGGACAGGAACTTGTAATTTATTGTTTATTTTCTAGTCTTTTGCTCCTAACATGTTCTCAAGTCATGTTTTCATTACATTTTATATTCAATCGTCAGAAGGATTTATAGATTATTAGGACTTGTAAATAATCTCAGTAGACAGAGGTACATTTTTAAAGGCTTAGCAATAGCAATTGCCCTAGCAGAAGATGCTCCTATAGCTACAGTAACCCCTCGACGCTGCAAAATAAAAAAGGGTCAGACGACCAAAAAGACATGGACAATTCTCTTCTGCCACTTGTATGATTACATCCATTTTAAATCTGTAAAGCAAAGTTCTTGGAAGTCTGGAAAATTTTCTACAGCACATCAAGCAGTTTATAAACCAAATTCCAAACACCTTGCATTAAAAAAATAGTTGGAAAGGTGGTTAAGAATAAGTTAGATTGTGATTAAAGATTAGTTAGAAGTTTGTTCAAAGTTGATTAAGATGTAGTTGACAGTAGATGGAAAGTGATTGGGATAAGGTTGATTAACCATCCTAATCCAAGCTCCATTTGATCGGCCTATATAAGTTTAAACAAGTTAAAATTAAGGTGTTGGCACCATTCAAGGCATGCTCTTAAACTTTCCAACAAATCAAGTTTAAATCCACATAAATCAAAGAAAATTAAAACAAATTCCATGCTAGATCTAGGAAAGAATGGCTGGCATCTTCGCTTACTCTTAATTTGATTTTAAATTTGCTTATTTTTAGCTAAATGTACATTATAAATAGATTTAGATTGCATGAATGAAGAGCTTTCATGATTATTGAATTGGTGCAATTGTTATTCTTTGGTGTAGCATATCGTTTAAAGAATTCCTTTAGTGAGGTTTTCCTCTCACTATCCTATTCATCTCTCTCTCTCTCTTAATCATAGAAAAACAAAGCTAAAAGCACATACAAGCTTTTGGCCCTTCCATAGATCCTATACTCTAAGTCTATTTGCATCGGGTTTCATTATCATGCAAACACTAAGCCACCTCCACTACTTCCGATGCTTCCATTAGCCTTCCCTCTCTATCTTTGGCACAATATAACGATAGTCCTATGTCATTCCTCTTAGGCAAGCACATTTTCATTGATACTTGAGCCCTTCTTCTTAGCCAAGTTCCATGAATAGCACCCTCAAATAAGGCAACCTCTCAGCCTCCACAAGCCAAATGCAACCCTAGCATCATTTCACGTCTTCCACAAATGTGTTTGCAATCATCACATATCTTTTCAAACATCACATCATTCTACTATAAATTCTACCACCACTATACACCGACTCAAATTCAAAAGTTCAAAAAAGCACATGGTTTAGTACAAATGCTTATAGCAAACTCACCTCCGTCAAAATGCCTATGGTTTGACGTGAAGCTGTATTATCCATTTAGGCTCCCTGGCTCTTAATCTGGTGTCCACCATGTAAGAGCCTGTAAGGCATAATCATAGGATATTGAAACGATCCCAATCCCCATTTCCCCATGCAGTACAGACTGCAAACGGGGGTAAATGGAGAGTTGGTGCTAAAACATGTATTCAAATTAAAATATAAAGCCGAGTTATCAATTTAATTGAGTGTTATCCGAATAGAGAGGAAATCAACTACGAGGCATGTGCTCATTCAAACACTTAATTTAAATAAAATATGCTAAGGGAAAATTCTAGCTGAACTTATATCAATTTATTTCATAAGTTAATATCCCAAAATTTCTCATAGAAATTTTGGGGAACTTCTTACAGAGATCAAAACTGCTGGTAAAAAGATATCAAAAAACTTCAGTTCGGGTGGCAAGCATATGATGTCAGTACATAGTGAGGAGCTTACATAAACTCCACTTGCAATTAGCAACACCATCATTGCACCGATATGTAGTGGCTATAAAGTCACGGATGCCTATGAGGAACTTGAACGGATCCAATGATATTTAGGACCTTAAGTCACATCAATTTGTTTTGAATTGTAGATAAGATAAATATAGATTGGAGATTATTGTTTCTAGACAAGCAGGCATCTAATATAAGATTCAAATCTGACTTTTCAACTTTTTTTTTTTTTTTGAAATGTAGTATTTCAATTTATGTGACAATAAATTAATAAAGGAAAAAAAAAAAGATTCTTACCAAACAGAGTGCACCAATTGCCAAAGCTGCATTTATAGAAACTTGAGGGACTGCCTCCTCAGCAACTTTACGACATATCTACATAGGAAACAAGAACAGTTGGTTAAAAAAAAAGGTCTACACAATACATTATGGATAGTGTGTTCCTAAAAATATTGTGTCTAAAAGTTTTGAATGCAGCGCTTCCTGCAGAATTAGTACATATCCAGAATTTCATGGTAGGAAAAATAAAAAAAATTGTTTGGCCATGAAAAGCATATTACTGCACTAGCATTTAATGCAAGATGTAACAAAGGTTCAAAGGTTTAAATTATATAAAACCCTCAGCAATGAACTTGGCAGCATATTATTTCCAGAATATATTTTATACTGTTTTAATAACTCAGTTAAAGGTAAAGTTGATGTATAAAACATAGTATATTTCCTGTTACATCCACCAATAGACAGTTTTTGTTAAAATATTTCCTAGTTGTTCCCACTTCTGGAACTTCCAATGAATGATCAAGACTATTGCGCAATTTCTATGAAATGTGGTCAACTTCCATATCCAATGCATCTTCAAAAAGATTTAAGTTTTGTTTGAGGCGGCTATAGGTGTTTGTAAGAGTAACTGTAAAACTATCCTGGAGAGATTATCTTTTTTTTAATGTTGTTGAGAGTATTATAATTTTTTTATTAAAAAAAACTTTCTTATAACTATCACTCTCTAGCAGATTTGATCGTAAGAAATTGCTTCTCAAAACAAAAAATTTGAAAAAAAAAAGGTAGCCAAGCAATAGTGTGATTGTAGTCTGAAAAGCAAAATCGTGAAAAAGCCACCCCCAATGAACCCTTTGTCATCAAAGTTCAAAGTAGCTAAAGAGTTGTTATTAAGCTAAGAAACAAGTTGTCCCTATTCGTCTTGTTGTTTATTATAAAGGACTACAGTATTTGTTAATTATAAAGGGCAATAGCTTGAAAAAATTTATGTATTATAATAATACTTAATAAAACCAACTAATTCAGAAATCAATATTTCTAGAGAAGGCATAACTAAGATTTGCGGTCATTGTTGACTCCAAAAACATTGGATCAAAGAATCCACATCACCCATGACTCCTTTATTACTTATATCAAATTTCATAAATGAATCTTTCACTATTGATCATGGAAAAAAGAAAAATCCAGCCCTCTTGGCAATCCTTTTGCTATCTCCACCCACGAGTCCCCCCAACACATGCACGCTTGCGTACCAATTGTTCCTGTTGAAATTCGAACCTACAATTGTTTTGATTGGCACATAAACTACTTCAAAAGTTCAAGTTAAGGAAGAAGCAACAAGAATTTATAGTAAAAGGTTTAATTTCTTATCTACCTCCGAACTCCATATTACCTATGAACAAATCGTCGACCATGGTTGAATACATCCCAACACTATCTTCATCGAAAGAGGTCAAGATATATGAAAATTATCATCCTAACTTAATGGAAATCTTCTATCATTCAATCTCATCCATATTGGATCAAATTAATATAGTAGTATCTAATCACTTGAAATCCAATGTACCCTATCAATTTAAAACAAATAAATCCAGCATCACAGCACTCTACCTAAACCTAACTTTGAAGATTTAATTTGAAAGCTTAGATTATATGATATATATTCTCCAACTTGAGGGATAGAGTTGAATATTTGAAAGTCAAAATTAGAGAATTTATTTTAGGAAATTATTTTTGAGAATAAAAAGAGATGTTGATTGTGATCTTCTCCAATGAAAATGTTTCCTAATTAGATAATTTATTTTAGGAAAGTAATTTGAGAATAAAAAGAGAGATCAATTGTGATCTTCTCCCAAGAGTCTATTTCCTAATTTTTAGAAAACAATTGTTCTCCTATAATTTTGTTTCCCAAATTTTAGGAAAAAATTATGCTAGCTAGTTATTTCTTTTATTATATATATATTATATATATATTATATATATATATATTATATATATATATATATATATATATATTATATATATATGTGTGTGTGTGTGTGTGTGTGTGTGTGTGTGTGTGTGTGTGGATGTAGTACCATTTTCATCCAGAAGAATAATGAATTAAGAAATTATTAATGGTATCAGAGCTAATTTTCTAACCCCTAATCCCTTCAGGCCGCCTCTCTCTAGCAAATTATTTATGGCCGCCTCTTCTCTACTTCTCAAGCCGATTCTCGTTGGTTTGTGTTCGCCCTAGCCTTCTTCTATATTTTCACCAACCCTAGTCATTCTTGTCCCTCATCTTCCTTTTAACAATACGGAATGGCCTCATCACAAACATCCAACATCACAACACCAAAATCACGATGCAGTTTAGAAATTCCAAACCTCGATAGTAGAGATTTGTCTCTTATTCTCATCACGGGACACACATTATGGATAAAGTTAATAAAACTAGCTCAAGCTTCATGATTTTATTTTGAGATTTGAACAAAATGCTAATTCTTTGTAGTAATACATCTCAAAGCTACAAAAGCATATATAGCGACGAATCCTAAGGTTATAAACCGTACTTTTTTTTATTGAAGCACCACAAGTGCATAAGATTTCTGTTTCTTTTGTTGCAAAGCTCTCATCACGCACTTAATAAATTTTATACTAAATTCCAAATCAATGGGCCGGAATTGGTCGGGCTTTATAAAAGGAAAATTAAAGATTAAAAAGCTAAGAAATAATTACAAAAGAAATGAGTACAGAAGCCAGTACCTATATTCTTATAGGAGTTGGAGAGTTCACTCTTTCATGGTGCCACACTCTTCTATATACATACCCTCCGTGTGTATGTACATGCACAGATGAGAATAAGATAGTTCTTTTTGTATTTTTCCACAGCTTTCTTGAACTGAAGCAATTCTAACAGATGAAGAGCCTTAAGAGCTCGCCTGCAATTCAATAAAGCTGTGGGAAATTACGAGGAGAAACGCAACTTCCGGTTTGTGGATCACTTAATATTTCCTTACCACTGTAAGTGCACCTCCTACATAATTCATTGGTCTCTCTCTCTCTCTCTCTCTCTCTCTCTCTCTCTCTCTCTCTCTCTCTCTCTCTCTCTCTCTCTCTCTCTCTTCCCACTATAGTTTTTTACTGTAGACATTGTCACATGAATATTGAACTTTTCTGCACATGGAAAAAACAATAATAAACACTCAAACAGGCTCAAAACTACCCCACATGACTTACAGATCAATTTATATAACAATAGCAACTCCAGTTTGGTTCGCACAAGAACGTTGAAGATAGGCCAGATATTCCCCACTTCAGGTCACACGCACAAGTGGATCGGCACTTCTGTATGCTCAGCTCGATTCCATGCTTCACGAACAGGTCACCTGCTCGATTCTAGACCCCTCTCGATTCCTCTACACAGGACGTTCGTGCGAAAGCTCTTGGTTGCACACACCTCACCCGATCTTTCCTTAATTGGTCGCACGTACGAGTTGCACGCGAGGACCCTCTCCTCCCATTCTCCACCTGCTCCCATCTACTAGACTGGATGCACGCAGGAAGGAAGTTCCTACTCAATCTCTGCTTCTTCTGGCCACAAGCATGAGAAAGGGGATTTGGAGTTTTGGACCACTCGAATCTCGTTCGATTTTCAACAGAAATAAAGGCCGCTCGCTCCTCTCTGCTTCCTTCGATTCAAGGCTCGGATACCATGTTAAATTCAGATAATTTAAGAGGGAAAAACTTAATTTTAATATAAAAAACTATCCCTGTTTATAGAACTATATAAGATGTCCTAATAAAGAAACAAATAACTACAAAATAATGTATAATTGCCTTAATATAATCCTTCTTAAATCAACCATCCAAATCTAGAAGGAGATCGGTGTGATTCAGTTGAGTGTCCCACAAATCTCCATACTGGTCATAGGACCAAGAGCCAAGGGACGTCTAGGATGGTTGGGATGGTATTTGACAATTATTAAGCAAATCACCAATATCTTGATTAACAGAGGTATACAACAATGAAAAGCAGGAAGACGACAAAAAGCAATAAAAAATAGAATTTTCTTATAAAAGAGAATAACCTTCAGTATGTCACCAGCACTCTTCAATTCGTTATCCAACTCACTTGATGAACTTTTTACATTAGAAGATGCCACCAAAGCCTTGATCCATTGTTGAATAAATGCTTTCCATGACTCTAGTGTAAGAAGTGCAATTAATATATTTCTTGATAGCGGAAGTGATTCAGCTATTTCCATTAGTGCCTTCTCAAATAATGCATGAATTCTTGGGACGTCCTAAAATAAAGCCAACCAATAGCCAAGCTGAAACCATACTTCATGAAAATATTATAAGACCTAGCACCAATGGCTATTCGGATAAAATTTGATATATAAAAAGATATTAAAGTCTTACATTTGATGAGCCCTGCAGTTCTTTGGGGGTGAAAACATAAGATAACAGAGCAGCACCAGGAAACTCTCTTGCATTTACATTAAGATTTCCTGTCCCAGCACATCAAAAAAAGTAAATTGGAAGAAATTATCTAAAATAGGGCTTTTGGAAGTCGTTGCATTGTTGCTTTTACAAGGATGGGGTATTTGAGATCAAATGTGCATTAAATGGAGTTGCATTTTCGAAATAATCACTATCTTTATGAATTACAAGCTATGGCCATAAAAACAAAGAATACAAAGAGGCATATCCATAGAAAGGCAGTAAAAATACAGATGAAATACCATTCATAATCTTTGGACCTAAACACTCCATATTCATACCTAATATACAGATGTAAATAGTAAATTTTACTAATAGTTCAACATTTTTCAAAGCAAGACCAGCAGAAAGAAAGAAAGAAAGATTCACATAAGCTCATTACCTGACATATGATTTCGAGTTGGTTGTAATAACCTTTGCTCTAAACTTTTGGAGGTATTATCTTTATGGGGTGAGATGTGAAGTATTCATAGATCATAAAAGCATTGAGTACAATTTTATTCAAAAAGAACTGAATTTAAGAAAAAGAAGTTGATTACAGTAAATAAAAGATTATGATCTCCATATATAGTAGTATCCTTAAAAAGCAAATATCGTAGAAAATACATTAAGCAAAAAAGCAGTGGACATGTAAGTTGGATGCTAACTCAAGAAGCAAAACTATCAGAGATATAGTGGCTTTACAATTGAATATTAGAATACAGCATGAACAAGGCTCAGGAAATTTACATCAAATTATTGTAAACCCTACTCTAGTAGAAACAATAAAGGAGGCACAAAAGGTTAGAAGTGTATATCAGAGGCTAATCAATCAAATCCAAACAGGCCAAAAAAAATCTCAACATTAGCAAGCATTGAGTGATCAAAAGAAACTGGCAACTTTGAATTCCAAGAGAACCCAATCAAATTTAGAATATTTTACATGAAGCCCATTACTCTGATTATTCGATTCATCTAAAGAATACAATAATATATAAAGATTTAAAATCATTATTTTAGTGCCCTAGAATAAAGGCTGCAGCTGATTTTGAGGCAGAATATAAATCATGTCAAGTTTTAAAAGCTGAATATCAAAACCTAATGGAATACAATAGTCATTGTCAATACCCGAGTTTTGAAAAAAAAAATACCCAAGTGAAAATAGAAAGATATAACATGTCATGAGTTTTCCCATATCTAAGCAAGGACATCATTGCATTAGAGTGGTGTGATTGATAGGCGAACAAATTCAGCACAATGTATTTTTATTCTTCATATAGATTCAGACAAAAAATTGGTAAGGATATTTGTTAAGGAAATTATAAAACTATATAGAATTCCTGAAGTTATTATACTCAACAAAGACAACAAATTCACATCTAGACTATGGAAGGTATAAATGAAAGTTTGAGAACTAAATTACATTCCCGTAGATCATTCCATCCACAAACCGATAATTAATCAGAAAGAGTTATCCAACTATTAGAGAATTTACTGATGGTATGTGCTTTGAATTTTAGCGGTAGCTTGAAAGATCGCATTTCATTGATAAAATTTGCACATAATAATAGCAATCAATTCAACATTAAAAGTGTAACTAATAAAGCATTATATAATAGAAAATATAAAACTCAACTTAGTTGGGTTAAGGTTAGAGAGAGAAAGCTGATGGCTATGTAACTAGTAGATCAAACTACTAAGAAAATCAGGTTAATCAAAGACAGATAAATGGAAACCATCATTAGCAAAAATGTTATGGCCCAAAGTAAAGAATAATTAAGTTCGAAGTTAGAGAATTTGTTTCATAAAAATATGGCCGATGAAAAGATATTTCAAATTTGGTCAAGGACGAAAGTTGAAACCTAGATATATCGGGCAATTGAGATAATTAAAAGAATTGGAAAAGTTATATATAGAATACATTATTGGTAGATGTGTCTGAGATATATAATATTTTTTAGCTCAAAAAAAGGATTGCAAATGAAAATCACAGTCATAAGATGAAATTGAGGTGCATAATAACTTAACTTGCACTAAAGAACCAAAATGGATATCAGCATCTAAAGTTAGAGAATTCAGAAGCAGACAATCTCTTATATGAATATTTGAAGTATTGATCAGAAAAGGAAGCAACTTGAGAAAACAAATGTGAGGCAAAACTTCCTCACTTGTTTTAACAAAGTATGAAACAAATTTATGGGATGAAATTCCAATATAAAGGGAAGAATTATAATATTCAAGAAATTTCAAAAGGTTAAAGTCCAAAACTCACCGAAAGTTTTAGGTGAGTTTTGACAAATTATGAAACAAATATATGGGACGAAATTCCAATATAAAGGAAAGAATTATAATATTCAAGGAATTTGAAAAGAGAAAAGTCCAAAACTCACCCAAGAATAGTATACACAATTTTTCACACAACAAAAAATTAATAAATAATATTTTCATAAAATCCTACAATTCACACGCACGCACGCCCACACATATATATAACACACACCTAACAAATTGTGAGTACATAAGCTTACA
The DNA here is from genome assembly GCA_022539455.1 of Dendrobium nobile. NCBI lineage: Eukaryota > Viridiplantae > Streptophyta > Magnoliopsida > Asparagales > Orchidaceae > Dendrobium > Dendrobium nobile. The sequence continues at coordinate 10,262,879 of CM039722.1, forward strand.
TAAATAAAATTGGGCTTTAATTAAATTACACAAATTAAAATCTTAATTTTAGTGTTCACGGATTAATACACTACAGCAACAATACAAATCAGTCAATCCATTAATTGCTTCATGCAACGGTGGTGATGAATTAGACAACTTTAATGAAAAGCTAAAAAAGGGATATTAAGATATGTAGATTATATATATATATATATATATATATATATATATATATATATATATATATCCTTCCCATAAGCCAATTTGAAGAAAACAAAGGCTAGATCAAAGTCAGGCTAAAGGAGAAGGAAAAAAAAAGTTAGAATTTTGAGGTAAAAATTCGATTTTTAGTGATTTCCTTCAATCAACATCTAATTGATGTGTGAGGCTTTGAAATTTATATAAGAAGAGGTTATTTTGATGTTAAAAATTTATTAAGTTGAATATTTTTTCACTTAAAAGCTTTTATTTAGAATGATTACAAACAAAAAAGATCTCGTGGTGATAGAAACGAGATAGTCTATCTAAGGGGTGAAAGTAAATGATATAATCAATTTAATTCACAAAATAAATTTATTTGAAATAATTTAGTATAAATTGATACATTATATCTATATAGAAGTTAATTGAATAAAATGTTCTTTGATTTAAAGTATAAAGTAATTAGCCAGTTTCAAATTTAAAAGTATATGTATTAAATATTCTAAAAAAAAGTAAAAGATGTATATATCTATAAGTTCAAAAATAAAATTGAATGGAATGAATTTAAGAAATATCATTTATATGAACAGGTTAAAAATAATATAACCAATATAGGTAGGGCGATAAAAATAAGCTCATATAGTGGCAAAAGGGTTTTTAAGTTAAAATGTATATGATCATATATAAGTAGGGCAATAAATATGAGCTCTTATGGAGGCAAAAAGATTCAAACTTATGATCACCAATAAATCTACTTCAACATACATGATATATGCTAAAGCTGAATGAAGAACTTCCACTACAACACCTGATATTGCATTTATTACTAGTATGCTAATTCAGTTTTTGAATGCATCTAACGAGGAACATCTTGATATTGTATTAAAGATACTAAGTATCAAAAAGGAAGTCCATGAAGTCGGTTATTCTTCAAAAAGGGGGAATTTCATGAAATTGAGGCATACATTTTTGTTAATTGGGCTAGTTCCACAATACACAGAAGATCCACATCATGATATTGTATTTTTGGAGTAACCTAATAACATAGAATAACAAACAAAATGTTGTAGTGATAAGTAAAGCAAAAGCTAAACACAGAAAATTTGTAAATAGGGACCAATAAAACCATATTATGTTTAAAACTACTTGGAAAACATAATGTCATCGCTAAGGGATGAATAAAACCTAATGTCATCACTAAGGTATGAATAAGGGCCAATTTGATGGGCAAATAAAATTAATGCAAAAGGATTAGAAAGTATAAGGGGTTGTGCAAAAATATTTAGGTAAAATAAGGTTAGCATCCCATGTTGCACTAGGTGAGAACGAAGAATAAAATAGAGAATAAGGATTCATAAAGCTAACTAAAAAATAGTTGGGATAAGAATAATGAGGTCAATGATCATGGTGCAATGTTCAGTTATTTAACTATTTATTTGACTAATTAGTGAACAAAAACTGTGTAGATTTTTTCTATTTACTAAACAATTTCTCATGAGAATGGTTGAGACTATGTGAGGATATTTATACAACGGGCTCCATGAATAAACTTCCACTTTGGCTGGAGTATCACATCTTTGTATTAATTCAAACTGATTTAGTAGTTCTTGAACATGCACGCCAAGTTTTAAATGTTATTGTAATATAGAAGTCTGAAAATTTTCATGTCTTGTAATATTCTCTTTTAAGGTTCAAGATTTCTAATAACTTTTTCATGTGCACTTTGGGGGATTGAAACAAATGAATTGCGTTGTGCTTTGAGAACAGAAGTATAAAAAGCTAATCGCTCTTATGTATTCATCACACAGAAATGAAGAAGTGTATGATGTATAGCAACAAAACATTAAAACAAAAAGAAGTCCAGACGAAATTTCCACTGATGCTCACAAGTATCATTAAAGCATAAAAGATGTTTAGCAAATTTTTTAATAATAGTACAAAACCCTATAATTTTTATGTCTCATTTCTAATTATAACGAAATATATTATGTAATAAACTTTGATAGAATTACGGATAAGTTAAACCTGGTTATAATAAGTAAAGATGATTCTACCGCTCTACTTAAACAGATGATAAAACATTTCAAAAGCAGGAAAGCAACAAAAAGATCAAAGAGCTGCATCTCAGACATGAAAACACAACCCGGATTCACACACATTTGTTCACAGACCAGCAGCTTTTTACTGCAGGCTTCAATCTCAGAACTAGCTAACTTGCAGCAAATAATTACTTAAGCACCTGGTGAGAACAAAGCCCGAGGAAAAACATCCAGCAATTTTGCAACTTTGTACCCCAAAGGTCTTCTCACTTTGAGTGCTCTACGCCGGTTTCTTCAAAACAAAAGAAGCATGTAAGTTATATGGCACTCCTTTCCTATCAACAAAAGAAAAAAACGAATATTTGAGAAAATAATATCAACGTGTGCTCAAAATTGATAATCTTGATTTCGAATTCCTCCATTGCCTCAAGAACTTCAGCATTACACTCATTAAGAAGGCATTGCAAAATCTTTTCCTTAAATTCAGGAATAATTTCCTGAAACTTAACAATCTGCAATAGCACAAACAAGGATATAAGAAACTTAAGTTTAGCTTAAGGAAATGTGAAAATAACAAGCAGAAATTGACAGGAATTTGCAATATGATACCAAAAAATAAAGAAAAGGGATTAAAAGTGAAACCTCATAATGCATCATGGACTGGAATGCAATTGTTCTAGCTTTCACCCACAAGCACCCAGAAGAATAACTCCTCAACGTTCCAACTTCCCATAATATTAGCATAATAATCCTAGCAATATCAGGATAAGTTTCCACATCCAATGCACCCCATCGCAATAGAGTGACCAAGCTGCATCACCACAACACAATGAATCAAAGGAAGAGGCAAAGGAAAAAAATAGAATAGAGCTAATATATATATATATATACACACACACACACAGAGAGAGAGGGAGAGAGAGAGAGAGAGAGAGAGAGAGAGAGAGAGAGAGATGTAGATATATATAAAGAGAGATAGCACTAGCTTCCTTCTCCAAGCCAAAAGACATCTTTAGCTTGAAAAATGCCATTCTATAAAGAAGAAATGTTTGGTCTGGTCCACGGGACAACGTCCCAGTCTCCTGCTCTCCCTAGCTCTCTTCTATATTACTTCTGCAAGATAATACGTGTCCCTTCCACTTAGAGTAAGGCCAAGTTCAAATCACGAAAGTTAAGAATGCCAAGCAATAGATTTTCCTCTCATATGCTTGACAACAATTAATATCATGCAAACCACTGATCTTGTCAAAATTACCTTGCCTAAGGAACAAACACTGAATGGATTCATTTCCCGGGTTAAGAGAGAGAGAGAGAGAATAGTCCACTTCAATATAAGTGGACAACACATGTTTCATCACAATTATCTTTGCAAAACTACTTAGGGCTCATAGGTCATAAAATACAAAATAAATAATGTTGATTTTTCATCTCGGCCATTAAAACTACATGATACAAAATTCCCAATGAATTCAAAAATTCTAAAATCATATGGGTATTGATCAATCTTGTTCCAAATATGCCTTAGTAAAAGCTCTCCTAGGGACAGAGAAATATTTCTTAACTTCAACTTTAGTTCAAAAAATTATATGAGATTTTATATGCATGAAAAACTAGGGTCTTGATTTTCAAACGACAATACAACAACTACAACATCAAGCCTTTATCCACTATGTGGGGTCAGGTACATAAATCTTTTTTCTCCATTGTATCCTATTAAGAGTCAAATTCATATTTAAATCTAATAAAAAAAGCTCATTTCTAATACTTTCTAAACAAGTCTTTTTACATCTTCCTCTAACTTTCTTAACATAGGCCAGAACTAATACATCTACTCTACTAACCGGGTTATCAAAAGGATAAAGTTTTATGTGACCAAACTATCCAAGGAGACTCTTTATAATCTTATTTGCCACTGGAGCTACTTCAATCTGTTCACATATATACTCATTTCGCATTTTGTCTCTAAGAGTAAAGTCACTCATCCACCTGAGCATCCTCTTCTCTGCAACACTTATCTTAATTTTATGCTTTATTTTAATGGCCTGCATTCTGCTCCATAAAAAATTATAGGTCTCCCTTCCATCTTATGGAATTTTCCTTTAAGTTTGAGGGGCATTCCTCCACTTCAACCATTTAACTCAAATTCTACTAATAATATCCCCATCTATTTCACTGTCACTTTGAACAATAGACCCAATATATCTAAAATATATACTCTTTTAAATGACTAGATCGTCCAAAGTCACAAATCATGAAATCTGACTTCCATAAAATATATCAACTCACAAATTATAGCATTTGAGAATTGTAAAAAGATCCACGCTTAGCAATAGCTAGTGGAAGTTTGGGATGAGATCATAAAGGTAAATAGAAATAGCTCATCATAGTAGTTAAATAATAATGAACTTTCAGTTAGTTGAGTCAGTGATTTCTACAAATCATTAATCCAAACTTTCTATATTTCACAAGATAACCCAAACTAGGCAAGCATTTCAATAGAAACCTTTCACTAATATGACAATTTCAAAAAGATTCATGAAGACAACACTACATTCGGAATGACAACATGAGGAATTTAAATCATTAGCAACAATATGAATAGGAGAAGGTTGAACCAATAGCTGATCATTTCATGTCCACGTATCATGTATGATTTGTTAATAATATTTATGGGTTGGAACCCCAGGTCGATGCAGATATGGTGGAGAAGATTGATAGCCAACCAAGTGCAACACAAATGAGCCGGAGTAAAAAATCCAATGAGGATGTAGGTAGAACTTCAAGACGTAATAAAAAGTATATAAATAAACATTGGACAACTTATTAGTTCACCATAAGGAGCCTATTCACAATGCATGAATGTTTGGCTAAATTGAGCAGCTTAGAGAACATTACAACATAAGTTATTATCTCCATCTCTGATGCCCTAATTGAAAATAGTGGCAATAAGGTTATACTAATGGCATAGGAAAGACCATTCCTGCATACCAAGATTGAGTATATGCAAAGTCGTTATCCTCGATTTTATGCTTCTCCAGCTTGGTTTCCATGATTGTGCTATTTTTATAGTTGCCTCAAACACTGTTCCCATTATCAGCCTAGATGTATTGGATGTCCTTTATTTTCAATTACCTATTTATGAAACTTATTGAGATCTATACTCTAATCTTTCTTTTTTTTTTAATTATTATTACATTACTTTATCCAGCTATGAGAACTTTTGTTATTTATCAAAGTATTTATCATTTTCATGAACAAATTATTATTGTCTTCCTTGGTAATGGCTAATTATCAACGGGGTACCATTTATGATGAAATTAGCAATATAGTTGATGAGCATAGCATATATAGGTTAAGGATGTTATAAGTGAATTAAATCCATTTATCATGTAGGATTGTAGTTCGTCTAATAAGGAGCAAATAATATGAAAACTATTGTTCAACGGATCATACACAAACCAACAGCATGCAGACTTTTGGAGTATCAAATGTCATCAAAAAGTTGTTTCAAACTCCCAACTAAGGCATTCTAATAACTAAAAAAGTTATTAGTAAGTTTGATTTTGATAACCGAAACAAGGTATATTTTAGCATATGAAAAAATAAGAATATTTCTTGAAGGAGTTGCACATGTACATATAAACAGATAATTGTGCGAGTTTTTCCAATATTTCCTCAAAACAATAAGTTGGTATTTCAATCAAGTGCTATGAGCAATACTTTCTTTTAGCTATGGAGTCCATCAAATTGCCAACAGTAGAACAATATAGAAGCAATACCGTAATAGAAAAGGATTTACTTCACAAAATGTTTAGGAAGGTTCCAAATCAAGCGGGAGTTGTTTAGGAAGGTTCCTAATTAAGGAAGAATTATTCAGGAAGGTTCCTAATCAAGAAGGAGCTGTTTAGGAAGGTTCCTAATTAAGGGGGAATTGTTTAGAAAAGTTACTAATCAATGGGGGAGCTACCTAGGAAGGTTCCTAATAAAGGGAGAGTTGTTTAGGAAGGTTTCCTAATTGCGTTTATGTTGTTCATGAAAGGGTTAATTGTTTAGGAAGATTTTCTAATTATGTTTATTTAGGAAAGTTTCATAATTGTGTTTATGCTGATCAGGAATGTTTCAATTATGTATTGTGTTAGGTGGCTATTTAAGGGAGAAGGAGAGTTTGGTCTACGGTTTGGAATTTATATTTTGTTGAAGTTTATTCTAGGTTCTGTTTATGAGTTTCCTAGCAGTGTCTAGAATTTGTTCAAAAGCTGATCTACCTCTCGAATATTACATCATTTGTATCTTTCATTATTATTGAAGAGATAATCCAAAAATCATTCATATCTTATGTTAATACGTTTTCCTTCTCATTTAATTGTTATTTTTACAAGATATCAATTAGGACTGCAAAAATAAACCCTCTTGGGCAAGTGTTGAGTCTACAGGTTTTAGAACATGTTGCTTAAGTTGTAAGCAAGCCAACTTGATTTAGTAATCGTTGAGAAGTTTGGTTATCACCAAGATTATTTCTAGGAATCTGGATGATTCATTTAACCGAGTAGAGTTGGTAGCATAAATTATAGATGCAATAAAGCATACAGGTTTTAAGAATATATTGCAAATACAATGTCAAAATATACCAAATCTACAAAAGAAACAATAATACTGAGAACAAAATTTATAAATGAAGTGACTATAATAAAGAATATTGTGTTCTGGAGTATTCCTACCTAGCTGCAACAACAGGTTCTTCAGTGTAAGTGTTGACATGTTTTGCAACAACTTCCCATGCTGTATAGAAATCTAACAAGAAGGACGAGGAAACATGCCATTAATATATCTTTGCGAAGGGGTAGAAATAAATCAAATCCATTTCAATATGAAAATAATCAAAATAGTAACTGCACTATAGTCAATAACTAAATTGCCACCACAATCATGATATAATGATTGTGTGCATGTTAGAGTTTACGCTAGCAAGGAAATTAATTACATATGTATTAGTGATCTTCAAGAGCATCTTTCATATATTACTGAACTCAAGAGAATAAAAAGAGGCTTTAACTTCCTTATTTAAGATAAATACACCAATTACCATATTTAAAAATTGGCTCTAGATAGGAAGGTTTCGGGGTATAAGAATAATTTAGCATTTATTTTCCATGTGTTTTTCGAGTGGACCACATTAACCCAATAGTAACACTCCGAAATAATACATTTTATAATATTCCATGAGAAATTAGATGCATCTCTCGATCAATGAAAAATCAAAAATCTTTTCTCTAACTTGATAGTAGTTTAAGCCTAAAACATGTTTAACTATTCCACGATAATTCAGTTTAATGCTGACCCAACATGAATCTACTGACAATGTGAAAGGCCTCAAAGTTCAGTGTGATGCACTTTGTTATGCAAGAACATACGATGATTCTGAAACAAGAATTCAGCTAAATAGAAGATAACTTGTAAATAAAAAGTTATAAAAACAATAACAACAACAACAGCATCAAACCTTTATTTCACTATGTAGGGGATGCTACATAAATCTTTTTTTTTTCCCATTGCGTCCTATTAAGAATCAAATTCTCATTTAAATCTAATAAAAAAGATCATTAGTAAAACATTCTAATCAACTAATAAAAAGTTATAAAAGCGAGGATAAAATTAAATAATGAGAAAACCAAAAACATAGCTGAGTCATACCATTTGATTTAGGTTATGATTCTCTCTAAGCTTACCAAATCACAAGTATCAAGACAAAAGAGAAAGAACGGCACTGAGGAACTTGGGGTAAGGTATATGGGCATCCAACCCTTAGTGAAACTCAACTAGAATAGAAATACTTCAGACAAAAGAGAAAAGTCGATAAAAAAGCTTTCTCTATGAACGGAAACAAATATGGAAGGCCAAAGACAATAGAAACTTATACGTAATAAAAAGCCAACATAGTAATATAGCAGAGCAGTCAATGTGTTAAATAGTAGGATCAAACAAAAAAAATGTCAACAGTTACCAAATACTTTCAAGGCCATTTTAATATGAAATGGGCATCCTTCATGTTATTTGAAAAAGTACCAATCCACCATCCATCTCTATATACACTATGTGGGCTCCATAAACTCAAGCCCCAACCTCTCCTCATTCAGGAGAATTTTAACAATGTTCCAAGTCAAATTTTCAAAAGATAGATTGAACTTAGGTTTGAGACAAGGAAATACTCAGAAATTTCATACTCATTTTATGAGGACTTCATAATCTAGTCACAAGTTTCCCACAGTCACAAGCACCTATGGTTAATTACCCTTCCCGATGATAAGATAATTTTTATTAAGGCTAGTCGTAGGTAAATACTAATTATCTTGCATATAGTAGAAGCATATTAATTTTAAAATTGGAAATTTATAATTTTATACTTGAAGCGAATGATGGGAGAAAACTAACAAACCTCATCAAGAACCTATGGTTTTATCGTCCTATATTATCATGGTCCCTAGTGTATTTGGTCAAAAGAGGAAGACGACCCAACCTGACCAAATGAACCTTATTGGCAGGCATGTATTATTTCATCCAATGGTACCTTGTAGACTTAAGGTGGATGTTTATTAAAGGAAACAAATTTAAGTCAACCTTAGCAAATAGAGAGTTTTGCGCCCTATCAAATGCACCATACTATTTATTACTCAAGGGAAACCATTAAAGAACAAATAGGTTTTGGTCATGACCATAATATAGTCCAACCATTAAAAAAGCGGACGAGGCGTCCGCATTGAGTCGCGCCTCAAGTCGAGGCGGAAGTCATGCGCATCGGGGCATACGCCTCGAACCATCCAGCGAAGCCTATGATTTTTCGCACGAGGCGTACACATTAGAGTGTAACGCCTCGAGGCAGTATGAGGCACCGCCTCGAAATTTTTTCTTCGATATATATGTAAATACGACGCAGCCAATTCGTGTTTGTGTATTCACGTATAGGATTAGGGCTTCCTGTGAGAATTGAAACGCGAACTAGAGGCGAAGCCGTGACGGAAAGAGACGAAGCTGTGAGGGAAGGAGACGAAGCCGTGAGTGTAGGAGACGAAGTCGGAAGGAGACGACACAGCGAAAGAAACGAAGCCGAAGTTGTGAGTGCAGGAAACGTTCAGGCATCGATTAGGTTTGAAGAGCAGGTACGCGGTGTTGTGACCTTGACTTTGACGTGCATTAACGAAAGCTTGAATAACTCCTGATTCGGCTTTCTTTCATTCGTCCGCTCAGTACATGCTCGGTACCGAGCAAGTACAAGCTCGGTACCGCTCAATACATGCTCGGTACCGCTCAGATTCAGCCTCCTATAGCTACAAAAGAACTCAGTAACAGAGTTTGTTTGGATATCGCCAGATTCAGCTATGAAAATGGGATTCCATTTAATGTTGTTAGGTGTCCGTCGTGGATCAATATGTTACGATCTGTTGGAAGCTATGGAAGAGGATTACAACTTCCAAGCATGTATGAGCTGAGGACTTGGATGCTGAATGAGGAGGTTAAGACAACTTCAAAAATGGTGGATGATGTTAAGAAGACTTGGATTGAGACAGGAGTGACAATAATGTCAGATGGTTGGTCAGATATTCGACATAGAAGTATTATTAATTTCTTGGTCAACAATCCATATGGAACAGTTTTTCTCAAATCAGTAGATGCTTCAAGCTTTGTAAAGGATGCACAATTATTGTTTGAAAATGTTGGATAAAGTTGTGGAGAAAGTGGGAGATGCCTTAGTAGTACAGGTTGTTACTGATAATGCAAGTGTATACAAAGCTGCAGGAAGAATGTTAATGGAGAAGAGACCTCACCTTTACTGGACTCCTTGTGCTGCACATTTTATTGACTTGATGCTTGAGAGGTTGGGACAGTTGCCTCAACATAAATCAGCCATATTGAAGGCCAAATTCGTTAGTAAGTTTATATACAATCATTCTTGGGTACTCAGCTTGATGAGAAAATTCACTGACAAGGAAATTATTAGACCTGCTGTTATAAGATTTGCTACTGCATATTTAACATTGCAGAGATTCAAGGAGTTAAGACAACCTTTGGAAGCAATGTTTGCTTCTGAAAAGTGGGATAAAAGTTCATGGGCCAAAAAACAAGATAGAAAATAAGTTAAAGAGAATGTTATGAAAGACGATTCATTTTGGTGCAGTACAAATTATGCTTTGAAGATAACAGGACCATTAGTAAAGGTGCTTAAAATGGTTGTGGTGAGAGGGCCCCGGTTATGGGATTTATTTATGAAGCAATGAATAGGGCTAAAGAAGACATTGCAAAAGAATTGGGAGGTCAAAAAAGTGCCTACAAAGAAATATGGGATATTATAGATGAAAAGTGGGATCGACAATTACACCAACACTTACATGCTGCTGCATATTATTTAAATCCCCAATTTCATTATGATAAGGATTTTCATGTTGACAAAGAGGCGAATACTGGTTTGTATGCATGTATGGACAGACTCATTTCTGAAGAAGACTACCTCAAAGTGAATGATCAACTTGAGGATTTTCATTTAAAGAAGGGAATGTTTGGATTTAGAGCAGCACAAGCATGCTACAAAACACGATCTCCTAATATATTTACAGTTTGAGTATTTATAATTTTAATGTTAATATTTATATTCAAGTCTTCTACTTCAACCAATATTCATAAAATACTATATTTGTCTCCATGTAGAACGTTGGTGGGCTCAGTTTGAAGATAATGTTCCTGAATTGAAAGTTTTTACAGTTAAAGTTCTAAAACTAACGTGTTCGGCTTCTGCATGCGAGCGTAATTGGAGTATCTTCAATCAAATTTATATAAAGAGAAGAAATCGATTGGCGGCAGATCGAATGAACAAACTAGTTTATGTTATGTTTAATAAAAAATTGAAAGATAGATATCTCAAATTACAAAATCAAAGAAATATTAAGAATAAAATTGATCATTTGCTTGTTGATGAGCTACAATCTGAAGATGAATGGGTTACTTCTAAGAATGATGATGTATATGAAGTTGAAGCAGAAGGAGAAAGTCATGTCAATGAAGAACAAAATGAAGCAACTACCCAAGTATATAAAAAAAAGAACAAAGTGAGATTGAAGCTTCAAAAAAATTTAAAGGTATTTTTAAGTATAATAAATTATTTTGTATGTTACTATTGTTTCATTTTACAGCCAAGGTTTTAAAAGGCGAAATCGGGAATCGAGGCGTTTTTTCTAAGCGAGGCGAGGCGTAAGCCTCGAGGCGGATCGAGGCGTAAGCCTCAAAATGATTAAAAAAATTAATTTAAAATTATAAATAATGACAAAAAATAACAAAATATTATGTCAACTATGAATTTGAAGATTTGTTTTAAGATAATATTACTGGAATACAAGATTTAAAATAAACTCACCTAAAAATAAAACATTCCCTTAGGATCAAGACCCAAAGCAGGCTCATCATCACTTTGATTGTCTTCAGAAGAATCTTCATAATTAATGTCAAAGTCATCCTCCAACTCTTTTTCATCTATAATATTTTTTCCTTTATCTCCTATATCAGTTAATATTTCATTAGGTCTAAAATGAAACAATAGTAACATACAAAATAATTCATTATATTTAAGAATACCTTTAAATTTTTTTGAAGCTCCAATCTCACTTTGTTTCTTTCTTTTATATATTTGGGTAGTTGCTTGATTGTCTTCTTCATTGACATTACTTTCTCCTTCTGCTTCAACTTCAGATACATCAGCATTTTTAGGAGTAACCCATTCATCATCAGATTGTAACTCATCAACAAGCAAAGGGTCGATTTCATTCTCAATATTTCCTTGATTTTGCAATTTGAGATGTCTATCTTTTAATTTTTTGTTAAACCTAACATAAACTAGTTTGTTCATTCGATCTGCTGCTAATCGATTTCTTCTCTTTGTATGAATTTGATTGAAGATACTCCAATTACGCTCGCATGCAGAAGCCGAACATGTTAGGCTAAGAACTTTAACTGCAAAAGCTTTCAATTCAGGAACATCATCTCCAAACTGAGCCCACCAACATTCTATATGAAGATAAACATAATATTTTATGAATATTGGTTGAAGTAAAAGACTTGAATATAAATATTAACATTAAAATTATAATTACTCAAACTATAAACATACCAGGAGATCGTGTTTTGTAGCATGCTTGTGCTGCTCTAAATCCAAACATTCCCTTCTTCAAATGAAAATCCTCAAGTTGATCATTCACTTTGAGGTAGTCTTCTTCAGAAATGAGTCTGTCCATACATGCATACAAACCAGTTTTCACCTCTTTGTCAACATGAAAATCCTTATCATAATGAAATTGGGGATTTAAATAATATGCAGCAGCATGTAAGTGTTGGTGTAATTGTCGATCCCACTTTTCATCTATAATATCCCATATTTCTTTGTAGGCACTTTCTTGACCTCCCAATTCTTTTGCAATGTCTTCTTTAGCCCTATTCATTGCTTCATAAATAAATCCCATAGCCGGGGCCCTCTCACCATCAACCATTCTAAGCACCTTTACTAATGGTCCTGTTGTCTTCAAAGCATAATTTGTACTGCGCCAAAATGAATCGTCTTTCATAACAATCTTTTTAACTTGCTTTCCTTCTTGTTTTTTAGCCCATGAACTTTTATCCCACTCTTCAGAAGCAAACATTGCTTCCAAAGGTTGTCTTAACTCCTTGAATCTCTGCAATGTTAAATATGCAGTAGCAAATCTTATAACAGCAGGTCTAATAATTTCCTTGTCAGTGAATTTTCTCATCAAGCTGAGTACCCAAGAATGATTGTATATAAACTTACTAACGAATTTGGCCTTCAATATGGCTGATTTATGTTGAGGCAACTGTCCCAACCTCTCAAGCATCAAGTCAATACAATGTGCAGCACAAGGAGTCCAGTAAAGGTGAGGTCTCTTCTCCATTAACATTCTTCCTGCAGCTTTGTATACACTTGCATTATCAGTAACAACCTGTACTACTAAGGCATCTCCCACTTTCTCCACAACTTCATCCAACATTTTCAAATAATAATTGTGCATCCTTTACAAAGCTTGAAGCATCTACTGATTTGAGAAAAACTGTTCCATATGGATTGTTGACCAAGAAATTAATAATACTTCTATGTCGAATATCTGACCAACCATCTGACATTATTGTCACTCCTGTCTCAATCCAAGTCTTCTTAACATCATCCACCATTTTTGAAGTTGTCTTAACCTCCTCATTCAGCATCCAAGTCCTCAGCTCATACATGCTTGGAAGTTGTAATCCTCTTACATAGCTTCCAACAGATCGTAACATATTGATCCACGACGGACTCCTAACAACATTAAATGGAATCCCATTTTCATAGATGAATCTGGCGATATCCAAACAAACTCTGTTCCTGAGTTCTTTTGTAGTTGTTGGAGGCTGAATATCCTGAGTATTTATGTTTTCATCGTTATCAATATTTAGCATAAATCTATCCATGGGCCCCCGACTGCCTCAATCAGAAGAAACTAGATGGCTTCCAGTACTGGAACCTTTATGCTGTGATCCATAGTAAGAAGAGTTTTCTATCATCTCTTCCATATTTCTTTGTGTGACCTCCTTTGTGGTGGCAAACTTCTTTAAATAATTTGTACATTCCTTTTTCACCTCATCAGGAACTTTTGCACATGGTCCCACATTGACATGAGTGCAGGCTAGATGATCCTTCAATCTCTTGACGCCACCAGTTATGCGTTTCTCACAGAAATTACATTTCATGTAAACATATCTCTTCTTTGCACCTTCGCCTGACACTTCAACTTGAGTTCCATATTTTCATGCAGGATCTTTCCTTCTTGTGCCACTAGTCATGCTAACAATATGACATATTTTAACAATTATTTATACCACTAATAATGAAACAACATGAATAAAAAAATATACCAGTCTGCCGGGGGTCCAAGGGGGCGCTGCCCCCTGGCAGGGTTCGACCTGTACCGCTCAGTACCAAGCATATAATACTCAGTACCGAGCATGTACCGCTCAATACCGAGCATGTCGGTACCGAGCATGTACCGCTCAGTACCGAGCATGTACTACTCGGTACCGAGCATGTACCGCTCAGTACCGAGCATATAATACTCAGTACCGAGCATGTACCGCTCAGTACCGAGCATGTACTACTCGGTACCGAGCATGTACCGCTCAGTACCGAGCATATAATACTCGATAGCGAGCAGTACTGAGCGGTACCTAGCATGTACTGAGCGGTACCGAGCTTGTACCTTCTCAGTACCGAGCAATGAACTGATCGGACGAATGAAAGAAAGCCGAATCAGGAGTTATTCAAACTTTCGTTACTGCACGTCAAAGTCAAGGCCACAACACCGCGTACCTGCTCTTCCGACCTAATCGATGCCTGAACATTTCCTGCACTCACAACTTCGGCTTCGTTTCTTTCCCTGCGTCGTCTCCTTCCAACTTCGTCTCCTACACTCACGTCTTCGTCTCCTTCCCTCACAGCTTCGTCTCTTTCCCTCACGGCTTCTCCTCTAGTTCGCCTTTCAATTCTCACAGGAAGCCCTAATCCTATGCACGAATACACGAACACGAATCGGCTGCGTCGTATTTACATATATACCGAAGAAAAAATTTCGAGGCTGTGCCTCATACTGCCTCGAGGCGTTACGCTCTAATGCGTACGCCTCATGCGAAAAAATCGTAGGCTTCGCTGGATGGTTCGAGGCGTAAGCCCCGATACGCATGACTTCCACCTCGACTTGAGGCGCGACTCAATGCGGACGCCTCGTCCGCTTTTTTAATGGTTGTTTACAGCTAATGAAATATTAACTGATATAGGAGATAAAGGAAAAAATATTATAGATGAAGAAGAGTTGGAGGATGATTTTGACCTTAATTATGAAGACTCTTCTGAAGACAATCAAAGTGATGATGAGCCTGCTTTGAGACTTGATCCTAAGGGGATGCTTTATTTTTAAATGAGTTTATTTTAAATCTTATATTCCAGTAATATTATCTTAAAACAAATCTTCAAATTCATAGTTGACATAATATTTTGTTATTTTTTGTCCTTATTTATAATTTTAAATTAATTTATTTTAATCGTTTTGAGGCTTACGCCTCGCCTCGCTTAGAAAAAATGCCTCGATTACCGATTTTGTCTTTTAAAACATGTGATTTTTGCAACAAAATCACACAGTTAGAGAACACATGCCACGTCTTCACTGGAAAGAATCATTCGACAATGAATATTAATAATCATCAAGATTTGTTTTTTATGATCTTAAGTTATTCTTAAATTTATCATCGTTAATAATCTTTTGTGAGGATGGATGAATATTCACTTTAAATTTTTTTAAAGATAAATTTTACTTGAAAATTGAATTTCCATTTTTTTTTATAAAATTTGAACTAAAAATAATTAATTTTTTAAATTTAGGAGCATTTTTAAAAATAAGATCTCGTACAGTTTTCTTAGACTTTATATTTGTATTTGTCGGAGCACATAAAGGATTTTTATTTATGTTTTAAGCTAACATACACGCATTGTGAGGTAAAGTCAAATTTAACCTTACTTTAATTTCAACCCGCAAATCTTAGAACTTAGATTCCAACAATCAAAGCATTAGTCAGAGTACATGCAAGCATTTTTATTATTTTTATTTTAAAATGATATACATGCTTATCAATGCATTTAATAAGTCCTTTGCCTATTTTTTGATTGAATTTTCTTATTTTAAAACTAATAACACATATTTTTGGGTAACAGTGTCCATCTTAAAAGCAATGGAATGCATCTTCAAGTAATGGCATGCATCTTGAAGCAATGGTATGCATCTCAAGGCTCCTGCCTATTTTGTAGATTAATGGTGTGCCAAACAAGTTAACTACATGTTTCCCATTACAATAACACGCTTCTCGAAGCTTTGTCATTCTTTTCAAAATATGGTGATTTTTAAAATTATTACATGGCCATTGAGGTTGTTGCACACTTCTCCATGAACTTTTTTTTATCATTTTAAAATGATTATATTCATTTTGGAGTGACACTTTTTTCAAAGCAAATAAAGCTCTTTAAGAGAGTTATACACTTCTCGAGGTGGTTGCACGCACTTCAAGGCTATAGCATGCTCTTAAAAGTGATGGTGCCTTTTCAAGGCAATTGTGTGCCTTTCGAGGTTGCAGTGACTTTATGAGGCAATGAAATTTGTCAAAGCATTCACACATTTTTTAAAGCAGCGATGAGCTTCATGAATAGCTATATGTTTTTCAAAGCAATGGCATGCTTCAAAATGATAGTGCGCTTCTAAAGGAAAAACACACTTGGAGGCACTTAGCATTTCTTGAGGCAACTACACTTTTTGAAGCATATGCATGTTTCTTGAGACAGCAGAGCACTTTTCAACATAACATCCTTATTGGGGCTACAATATGTTACTCGATGTAGTTGCACACTTATCGATGTGGCAACATGCTCATCGAGGCAACCGTGCACTTCTCGAGACATTGCATTATTCTCATTTTATTTCATTCTTTTCATTTTGTATCATTTTTAATGCAAATTTAATTTTTTATTTAATTCATTTTCAAGATTACATTCAAGTTTAAGAATTCCTTCTAGATTGTTTTGTTCAACTTCCACTCAATTAGAATTTTGACAACATCTCGACGTCTCCCCCTCATTGGGTGAATCTATGGCGAGGTTGTGACAACCAGTTCATCCAGCCGGTGAAATTGAACCCCTCCCCCCCCCCCCCCCCCCCCGGCACCATTAAAATCATGAATAGAGCATTCGCGAAACCGAATAGGCCGTTTGCGAAATCGAAGGGGCTGACGGGCGGCTTCGTGCGAGAGTATGAGGTGAGTTCTATTTTTCCTAGTTTAGCAAACGATTGCCTTCAAGGATAAGAATTAACGATTCTTTTTCATTTCTACCGCTAAAGAAGTGATAAATTTGGAAGAAATTTCAACGAACGAGAGGAACGACCGAGGGAAAGAGGGAAGAAGGTTTATGATGCATGCAAAAATTAGGAGAAAGCCTAATTTTTGCAAGCAAAAGAAAAACACAATCTTCCTAGGATGAGAATATAAGAAAAATACATAAAGTACTCAAAACTAGACAAAATACGACAAAATACAACTTTTATAAAATAAAAGCCTTACAAACTTTGACACAAACACAGACATAAACATACACCTAAACTTGCATTCTTTGATTGATTGACAAGAAAGATACAATTGGAGTGGTCACTTGCGGAGAGAAGAAGGAGATAAGAAGCCGAGATGAAATATAGCTCGCAAGCTATAGAAAGGAGAAGAGATGGGGGACATAGCTCGCAAGCTATTCCCAAAGAAGAAAAACCCTCAGGTTTTCATCTCCAAAAATTAGTCACATAGCATCCTCTTAAAACATACAAAACACCTTTTATTTATAGGAGAAAAGAGGGCAGCCAAACAGCCATTTCACCTCCCACAAAACCAATAAAAAAAGGCCTGAAATAATCTCAAAACAACAGCTAAAAAGACAGCATAGGAACCGGATAAAATAGCCAGGGAAGCTGCCAAAAAGGCGGCATAGGAACCGGGTAGAGACAGCCACGAGAAAGCAGCCAGGGAAGAAACCGAAAAAGGCAACACAGGGGACCGGAACCAACACTAAGCAAAGGGGGAGAACCAGCCACGGGAACAGCACCAGAAGAAACCGAGGAGACATAAAGAAGGGTGAAAGGAATAGGAAACCAAAGGGGGAAGAACCTGGACCTCAACTTTAATGAGCTGAACTTAAGTAAAAGCTTACAAAAATATCAACTCAACTTATTTTGACCCGCCCCCTGCCTACATCAATTCTCCTCCGGTTGAAATTGTTCATCTCCAAATGAAGCTTGAGTATGATTTGAAGGCGTCGCATCTAGTTCTAGAATTTTGTCCTCATATTTCTTCAGGATTTCTTCTCGTTCTTTTTTAAACTCTTTTTGCAGACGCTTCTTTTTCTTCAAATAGTTTTTCGTACTCATATGCAATTTCATTTGTAATTTGTATAACTCATTTTGAAGTGGGTATGTTGAACTTCCTTCTGTCGGAACCCATCTGTTCAAAGAAATTTTGAATGTAGGATCGACTGGTTGATTTTCTTCCACGACTGACTCAATTTTTTTGTGATTTTCCATTTTTTTAAACACAAAAAAGAGACGAAAAGAGACCTAGGAAGACACAAACCTAGGCTCTGATACCAAATTGATGCATGAAAAAATTAGGAGAAAGACTAATTTTTTCAAGCAAAAGAAAAACACAATCTTCCTAGTATAAGAATATAAAAAAAATACATAAAGTACTCAAAACTAGACAAAATACGACAAAATACAACTTTTATAAGATAAAAGACTCTTACAGACTTTGACACAAACACAAACATCAAAAAAACTTGCATTCTTTCATTGATTGAGAAGAAAGATACAATTGGAGTGGTCACTTGCGGAGAGAAAAAGGAGATAAGAAGCCGAGACGAAATATAGCTCGCAAGCTATAGAGAGGAGAAGAGATGAGGGACATAGCTCACAAGCTATTCCGAAAGAAGAAAAACCCTCATGTTTTCATCTCCAAAAATCACCCACATAGCATCCTCTTAAAACATACAAAACACCTTTTATTTATAAGAGAAAAGAGGGCAGCCAAACAGCTATTTCACGTCTCACAAAACAAAAAAAAAGGCCTGAAATAATCCCAAAATAGCACCCAAAAAGAAAGCATAGGAACCGGGTAAAACAGCTAGGGAAACTGCCAAAAAGGCAGCACAGGAACCGGGTAGAGAAAACCACGGGAAAGCAGCCAGGGAAGAAACCGAAAAGGAAACACAGGGGACCAGAACCAGCACTAAGCAAAGGGGGCAAAAACCAGCCACGGGAGCAACACCAGAAGAATCCGAGAAGACTCAAAGAAGGGGGAAAGAAATAGGTAACAAGGGGGGAGAACCTGAACCTCAACTTTAATGAGCTGAACTTAAGTAGAGAACCATTAATGAGCTGAACATAAGTAAAGCTTACAAAAATATCAAGTCAACTTATTTTAACCCCCCCCCCCCCCCTTGCCTACATAACTTTATTGGTTTTTCTTTCCAATTTTGTAAAAATTTCATTGCTTTACTTCATCTAAAGCAAAGGATGTTTTATTAAAGGAAAAGAAAGTGATTTGGAAGTAAGGGAAAGAGATTTTGAGAGGGAAAGAGAAAGATTTTGGTATTTGGAAAATCCCCTTTTTGTAAATAAAATTCTTATTATAATTTTTTTTATCAAACTTTTTATTAAATTACATTCCATGAAAATTTATATTGTTTAATTTTTAGAAATTTAGAAGGGAAAGAGATCAAGATAAAGGAGTTGGGTTCTTCAAGAATTCAACAAGAAAGGAAACATGTTACGAGGTATGGAAGAAGTCAAATGTTTGTCCAGTCATTCAAGTTGAGATTTAATATTAATTAAATCATTATATTCTTGTGAACAGTAAAAGGATGGATATTGGAAGTGGAGAATAAAATGGGTATGGTAGAATTTTCTCTTTATTTTGCTTTTCTGCTTTTATGTTGCAAATAGCATGTTAGATAATTGATTATTCAAGACTTATAAATTATTTTGGAAATCATTATGTATGAAACGAACAAATGTATATGCAAGTGTAGGAAATGTGAAAGAAAATGTATGTTAAAAGTATATCTATAAAAGAAATAGTGAGAAATTATATTAAAGAAATAATATATGAATAAATGAAATAAATGGAAAAAGGGAAAAGGATAAGCATGCAAAAATTTATATGAGTTCACCCCCGTATGGTACTGAATGGGGAAGCAACGTAAACGTGCACGTAAAAAAAAAGTTATGGAAAAGAAAAAGAAAATAGAAATGGTTGTACCTTTGATATATTTAGATGTAGCTCCTGTACAAATTAAATGGGAAAAGGAATACATATTAACGTATTATAAATGTTATAAAGGAATACGAGATGATATGCATAAATGAATGAACTCAAGATAAGAAAGGGAATGTATATTAAATATTAAATAAATAGACGTATATTAAAGGTTATACGTATTGTATATTTTTTATGTTAATTGTTTTAACAGTTACCCACTGAGTTTACTTTGCAAACTCATTTTATTAAATAAATATTTTTATGTAAGACTCCAAATATTTAAAAATGACCGAAAGGGAGAAGTACGTCTATAGAAGACGGCGTGCAAATGAAAACAGGTATTTTATGATTTATACAAATGTTAAGTATTCGAGAAAATTATGAAATAGTGGCTCTTCAGTTGTTTTTGAGAAAGTTGTATGTTGTGTTGTGTATGAATTATATTGAATTATTCAACCATACGACTTTGAGTTCCCGCCTCGTTAAATCGAGCATTCGGACTGGGTCGTGACAGAGGTAGGCCTGCCCACCATGTCAAAAAATACACAAGTGGGTGATGTCGCAAGACATCACGGCCGTAAGTCTTCAATCTCACCATGCCAAGAAATATGTGAGTGGGTCTTCGGGTACCTATTTAAGCTTTTTTTTAATTCCTTGCACACTAAAACATTTGGCATGCCCACTACACTTAAAAAGACGTGGTGGTGCTATGAGATACCTCGGTTGTGGATCTTCTATCCCACCACGACAAAAAGGCACAAGTAGGTATTCATTTACCTGATAAATATTTTAAGTTCTAGGAATTTATACCTTCACAAGATGGGAGACGACAACGATAGTGGCAGTAAATATTTTTGGCAATTCAAAAATTCTTCTTTTGTTAAAATCTTTTTCTTTTCTGATCTTTTTTATAATATATATATATATATATATATATATATATATATATATATATATATATATATATATATATATAAACCGAGAGAGAAAAAGGTAAAAGATAGAGTGAAATTGGTTTTTATTTGCTAGCTTGGAGTTTAGTCTTGCTTAGAGTTTGGTCTTGGGAGGAGCAAGTAGTTTGTGTGTAGGCAGAGTGGATTCAATTGAGACTTGTTAGGAGGCTATTTGGTTGTAAGTGGAGGAAAATCGAAAGAGTATGATAGGCTTTAGTCAAAGAAGGTTGGAGGTGGAAGCAAGGATGGGATGTTTTATGAGGCAAGTAGGTTGTCCGACAGTTGGAGTGATGAGAACATCCGACAGTGGAGGTTTTATCAGAGACGGGATTGAAAATCAACGGCCACGATTGCATCCCTCTATTTTTGAGTTATTAATTGTATTTTTATTTATTAATGTATTGTTTCCAATTTTACCCTCACTTGAGAGAGTAGGTTATTGTGACACCTAATGGGCACTTTTGTCTTTTGATGTTTAATATTATACTTGGCTATTTATATCCCTTTTCTCTTCTTGAGAGGGGATGATGATTACTAAGAGATTTCTTTTTTCACTTGTGTTCTTGGAGAGCTTGTGAGCTTATGTGAGAGTTGAAGGCCCTAAGTGAGGGCAATGGAATAAGCACCAGCCGCAGGAAGTGTTTGGGCACGTGTTCTTCTTCCTCCACCATCTTCTTCTTCCTCTTCTCTAACCAATCCTCCCCTTCCTCCTCTAAGCCGCCGGCCTCACCCCAACTCCACCCAAAATCAACCCCACCACTCATACCCGAGCACCTCCCCCACCCATCCTGCCCCATAACTATTGGCCTCTTCCTACCTACCCTAGCCGCTGGCCTCCACCTCTAAACCCTAACAGTCAACCACAATTTCCCCCATCCCGAGATCCCAAAGTTACCAAAATTTACTACTTTCCTAATTTATCACATTATTAATTTAGAAGGTCTCTAATTCACATTCAAATGAATTTGAATTTCAAGCCCTTCCTAATTGATATAAACCTATTTTAGGAAAGCCCCCAATTTTTGCAAATCTGAAATTAATTGAGATTTGATTTTAAATCCACATTCATCGCATGTGGACGCATTCAACGTATGTGGACACCTTCCCTTTTCCTCCCTTTTTTGGTTGAACCCCCCCCCCCCCTCCCTCTCTCTCTCTCTAATTGTTTCCTTCCCAATTGGGAGCTCCTATTAAGAAGACAATTAGCCACCCCCTCCCCTTATTCCCTCTTTCCCTCTTTTATTTTAGGGAAATTAAAATCAAGTTCTCTAATTATCTCCTCCCTTAAATCTGAATTTAATTTCAGATTTCTCCCTCTTTGATTCAAATACATGTTCTACAGCTAAATCCTCCATTTCCCTCCACTATGGCTGCCCCTACCTCCACCCCTCCACTTTGAATTAGCCTCCCTAAACTCCATCCCACATGTACATCGATTATTACAGGTTTTCTCCTTCACCAAGATTGTTGTCCTACATCCGGAAATCATCCCCGTAGCTATCAAGAATTTCCTGCCCACAATAGTTTGCTGCCTTGTTGTCCAGGACCTCCTAGCTCGCTGACCAGATGTTCCAACACATGACAACTTGTTGTCCCGCCGTCCATAACTTGTCTAGTTCGTTGTCCCGACTTCCGGGAACTATTCGATCATTATCCAAACATCCAGAATTGTTGTACTATTGCCTAAAGCATGTGGGAAGGGTTGTGTAGCCATTTCTCCTCATAAGCAACCAAACGATTTCACTTGAGCTCAACGTTTAAAATTGCGTAATTAAGCCTCGAGGCGATTTTCGTCCGTGAGGCGAGGCGTAAGCCTCGAGGCGGTCTGAGGCGAAGCCTCACGGACACAGAATTGCGTAAATGAGAAATTAAGGGTTTTAGTAGGTAAATAATAACAATATTCTATCTTACAATAAAAACATCTAAATGATATATGAAAATAGTGGAAAGTAAGAAAATAGAAGCAATAAAATCATGTCCCAAAGTACAAAATCACAAAATATTAGTTTAACAAAACTCCCAAAGTACAAAGAGCATATAAAATGCAATCATATCCCATCACAAAATGGGTCTTCAAGGGAATCTTATTCTCCAATTGTATCTATGAATGTCATATCATCATCTTCAATATGACTCACTTTTCTCTTCCCTGTTCAATAAGAGAAAAGATCATTATCATGTTAACTGCTCACTTGATATAAATATAAATTGCGCAAAGGCGCGCCTCTTATTGCGCAATTTTAAACAGAGCCTGAGCTTTGAATCTTCTTCCTCGTTGGTAAACTATTTCCCTTCCTTGTACCTTTTAAATCCCCTTCAATTGTGGCATCATAAAGATTGTGTAAACTTTCTCCGCAAGCTAATTTATTAAGTGTGAGTGAGTGGACCCAACTAGTGCAAGTCTAAATGTTAATTTATGGATTTCCTTTGAAAATCCATCATGTTATGCTAAGCTTGATTGAATTAGTTAATGTTATGATCCTAAACGATTATCGTGTAATTTGGCCTAAGCTACATCATCCCTCTCATTGTATTTAATCTCTATTGAATTCGCTATAAATTAGAACAATTATTGTTGCTCTAACCTAAGGCGTTTAATTTCAACATTGAATATTTACATACGCATCTAATTCTACATCATGGAGCTAGGTGGAAAGTCAGGGTCATATATGGCTTGCAGGCAACGAAGCGACTGCATGTGGACATACAGGTTACATACTGAAGGTTGTTTGGGACGGGCAAACTGGAAGGGAATTGAGGCGGTGAGGTGGATTTCTGTGAGTAAAGGGAGTAGTGGTCATCGGCGGGGTTATGCGGGAGAGTAATCAGCCTTAGGGAAGCGCACAACGGCGACATCTAGGTGGCAACCAATGTTAAAGACAAGCTTTGAATTTCAAATTATTCTGGTACTCTAGAAATATGTATATTTTTTCAAGACAATTTTGATATTCCGAAAGCATTGGCGAAGTCCATTTCGCAAATGAATGACATTTAGGCAACGCCACACAAGGCCACATCTGTAAATCATTGCTTATCATCGCTTAGTCATCTTGTATGCAAGCATTGCTGTCTTGATGAATTCAGCACCATAAACATGTCAATATAGCATGTTCTATAAATGGACAACGTTTTGAGCAATTTGAACTATGAACAATGTGTTTCACGTTCATTTCACTCTTTGTCGCATCGATAGATCACTGTTGCATCGATTGATTTTCATTCACATCGCACTCGTTCAAATTGACCGTGGAATATATATAGAGGTCAAGATACTACTGTTCTTTTCGATAAGCCCAACAAATCAATCCAAGCCATAAAGAAAAGTTAAACAACTTGCTTAGTTGGATTGCCTAAACCTCAGTGCTACAGTTAATCTATCATTCCCTATGAATGTTGATGATATAATCCATAGAAAAGAACAGGATATTTTGGTAGGTAAAGCACTTCAGTTAAAAGCAGCCAGCACAAGCTCAATGCACGGTTGCAATGATCATGCCATTTATGGATTAGCCAAGCCAGGCACAGCACAGCTTCCAACTTGATTAGCTATAAGAATAGTACGTATTTTCTGAACTGCAATATGGCACAAATAGCAGCGCTACTACACCTAGAGTCAAAGAATTTACCAACAACATCAGCTTCACAGAGCGAAGAAAGACTGTGTAGGCCAAGAGCTTTCACAGTGGAATCATCACTCTCAATGCATGACTGAAAAACATATCAAACCAAAAAATGTTAAATACAAACAAATGATTAATATATGAAAACAAGTATTGGTTAGGCCATACCGACACAGAAAGTATGAGGTCAACACCCCTGTCCGGATTGTCCTTGCAAACATCACGAACTGAAGCAGCTACACTAACACAAATCTCCCTGACACTCTCAAAATTTGATAATGTCTTTGGACTCAGAACACCCTAAACAAAAAAGAAGGTTAAGAGTTGAAAAAAGTGATCTATGAGGAATTATAGAAATTGAAACAATGCACAATACGATACAGTCAGTTCTCTTGAACTTCGATAACAAATACACACATTTAGGCATCTTCCAACTTCAATTCTTCATTGCTAATATGCAGAATTTATGTTCATTAAATCCCGAGCTAATTTACAACTAAATCCACATCACTGCATATGGACAGCTACGTTGATAACTTATATTCATAGTATTAAAATATCTTTCTCAAGAGTAATTTATTTAACCATGGAAATAAAGTAAAAAAATCTGCAGAGAAATAAGCAGTTTAGTACTAAAATAAGGAGATTAACTTATAAATATAAATGTCTGATGTTCTGAAGGACTTAGTTTTAAAGAAGGCATATCCAATTCATAACGCTTCACCAATATGACCTTTGAAGACTGGGGGATGCGCAATAGCCTTACCAGTGCAATACCTGAAGTCTGATTCTGGGATTGCATAAACAAAAAATACAACTTGCATGTGATATGCTAGCTCAATTAAATATAGTACTAATTTTTATGAAAAAAAAACTCTTAATATAAAATTATGTCACGCTGGCTTTAAATATTATCTCAAGAAATATAAATGCTATACAATAAATAAGTTGCTCAGCAGTTGTCAGAATTACGTGACATGGCAATGTCGAGAAGTGTTTTGTTATAGATTCATATGAGAGTTGAAAATTTTCATATATTTGAAGTAACCAAGAGAGAAAATCCAGGAAAATTTAGAGAGAGAAACTTTTCGTTTTGAATTTCGGTTTCCCGCAAAGCTTGCAATCCGCCGATGACGGTGGATGGCTGTCGGCCTCCGACGCCAGTGATGGTCGGCGTTCATTAATAAATGCTAGTTGTATTCTTCCTCGATCTAATCTCGGGTCGTCTCCTCCCGGTTTCGGTGATGCAAACTTGGTGTTTGATCATGATTCTAAATCAAGGTTCAAATCGGCTGCTCCTCTGGTGATTAATGAGGGTGGATTATTTCAGCCAAAAAAACTTATGGAATGCATCGGAAAGGGCAAGAAACTAATGTTGGATGTTTCGGAAAATTTGATGGTTCCGTCTTGTTTTCAAAGAGAAGTAAGAAATGATTTTCAGACCTCTGATGGAGTTTCTCAAAATTCTGGTGCTAAAAAGGATATGGATTTGTTGAAGGAAATATTATCTTCTGATAACTCGATTAGAAGGGGAAATGAAGAATCGTTTTGCGGTGGTGCAGTATCCGGCGAAGCTTCTGCAGCAGCTGCGGAAGTAATGTCTTCTGGAGTGGTGGATCATAGTGAAGTGCATCAGAATTAAGGTTCTCTGAAAAAGGTTCTTGAATGTTCTTCAGCTGATCTGGGTAATTGCAAAGTTGCTGAAGATTTGACATCCGATATCCCTCCACAATCGAGCAAGGTACTAGCTAATGCCTGGAACAAAAAAAGCAATTTTAGAGCTATTGATTTTGATTTTGGAGATTGTCTGTCCGAAGATGGAGTAGTAAAACTACATATACAAAACGAGGTAGAAAATACAAACAGATTGCTCAAATCTTTGGTGGTGCGTGTTTGGAGATTATATATCTTACCACGTCATAGGGGTGGAGTTAAGGAGGCAATGGACCCAATTTGGGCAATTTCATATTACTCTATTGGGAAGAGGATGGGTATTATGTGCATTTGAAGACCCAAAAGCTCTTGAATCTGTTCTTACTAGTGGACCTTGGTATGTAAATGGGCATATCATTGGTTTGGATAAATTGTCTCCTTCGTTCAAGCCAACATCTTTAAATGGTTTACCGGCTCCTGTCTGGATAAGGATGCCTAATCTCCCTTTACAGTGTTGGGATAAAATTAATGTATGCATAATTGCTTCCAAGGATGGGGTCCCTTATTTAATTGATAAAAATATGTTCAATGGGGGAGAAAGGAGTTTGAAGGAATTTGTGTTAGGATCAAGCAAGAAGAAAAATTGCCTTTGGGTGTTTGGGTGGAGGGAATTTCGGGTAAGTTCTATCAAAAGATTGAATATGAAAGAATTTCAGATTTTTGCTTCAAATGCGGGAGGATTGGACATTTGAAGAATAAGAGCTCAGTTGACAATGCAAAAATCAGCCAGGTTTCTAGTCAAGTCAAGAGTACCAATGAAGGAATAGCTGTTTCTAATAAGGCAAATTCAAATGAAGGATCAAGGGAAGAAGGTGTCTATGAGGTTGATAGAGAAGGCTATGGACCTTGGATCCATGTGAACAATGGGAGAAGGAGATTCAACAATGCCAACTTCAAAAATACTTGGACTAGACCCGGGTATAAGGCAGCTGACAAATCTATGACCGTGAAGGAAGATGGAGTTGCTGGGAAGTTTTATGAAGCAAAGGTAACAGAAAATGATGCAATAGCTCAAAATGAAGAAGATGTTGAAGTAATAGCCTCACGGGAGGAAAAGATGCAGTATGAGGTAAAATCTGGCACTCTTGGGAATGAAGCTCAGGAAACAGGGAAAGATGCTTCTGGTAAAAAATTGATGGTTCCTTCTACTGGCGTTCCTAGTAGTAATAATCAATTTGAAATATTGAATCAACTGATGGAGGAAGGTGAAATTCTGAATTCAGTGAATATGGAGACTTCAATTGCTTAATTTCTAGGGAGGAAAAAAGGGGAGGGAGGAATTTTGTTTATTCCCTCAGCCCGAAGGAGACGAACTCCTTTATAACATGTAATGATTTACATGACGTAGGATGCATTGGACCCAAATTCACCTGGTGCAACAATAAGAAAGGAACTAAAAGAATTCTTGAAATACTGGATAGATGTCTTATGAATTCAGCAGCATTGAATTCTTCTCACCATTTGGTGGTAAGGCACTTGGCTATAGTTGCATCAGACCATTGCCCAATTTTGTCAAACTTATTGAAATTCAATGTGCCATGCAAGAAGAATATCAAGTTTGAAGATATATGGGCTTCAATTCCAGCCTCGACGGTGGTGGTTAGAGAAGCATGGAGGAAGAAAGCCATTGGAGATTCCCCTCAAATCCTAAATCAAAAGATGAACAGATTTCTTAAGGCTTTATTTTATTGGAGTAAAGCCAAGCACAAGGAATTAAATCAATCTACAGAAGAGCTAAAGAAAGAAATTATGGAATTACAATTGAAGGAGGCAGAGTTTGGTTTTCTTTCATATGAAGATTTGTGGATTTTGAAAACTAAGACAAATGATTTAAATTCTACTTTGGCTCGGCTTTGTACTTGGTGGAGGCAGCGAGCAAAGGTTAAATGGCTTAAGGAAGGTGATGCTAACTCAAGGTTTTTTCATGCTTATGCAAGTGCTAGAAAAAATTCAAATTTTATTCATAAAATCAAAGATGTGAATGGCTTGATTGTAGAAGAGAAGGAACAGATTGAAGGTGTTATTTTCAGTTACTTTAAAGACAAATGGAAGAGGGATTGTTCTATGTCCGGGTGGCCAAATCCATGGAACACTTTGAATGGAGGCGACTTGCTCATGTTGGATAAAGATTTTTCCAAGGGAGAAATGGAGAAAGTATTCAAAGATCTTGGAGGGAATATTGCTCCGGGACATGATGGGATCTCATATTCATTTTTCAAATCATATTGGTCTATAATCAAGGTTGATTTATGGAAGGCTTTGGATCACTTCTTCAAATCTGGTAAGATGTGTAATGAGTGGAAAAAAACAATCAGAGTGCTGATACCGAAGGTAAAAAATCCTTTGTCCCCTTCCAATTTTAGATCAATAAGCTTGTGTAACTCTGTTTACAAGATAGTGACAAAGATGATTTTAAATAGACTTTTACTTGTGACTCGTAAATTAATTTCGGATGAACAAGTAGCTTTTTTGAAAGGAATATCTCTTTCGGATCATGTGTTAGTGGCTCATGAAGTCTTCCACAAGTTTAGATATTCTAAATCCTCTAAAGGTTTTGTTTCCTTCAAGTTAGACATGGAACAAGCTTACGATTCAATGGGGTGGCCAACTTTATTCAAGGCTTTAGAGGATTGTGGGTTTCCAATTAAATTTGCTAATCACATTTTGGATTGTGTTGATAGTCCTTGGTTTTCTTTATCAATGAATGGAAATTTGTCTAATTGGATAGAAGCAAAATGTGGTTTTCATCGGGGATGCCCGTTATCTCCATTTTTGTTTATTATTTGTGCACAAATTCTATCTAATGTTTTTTCATAAAAGAAGGATTCAATTGGTATTCGTATATCTCCTAATGGGCATAAGATCACTCACCTTCTATATGCCGATGACATTATCATTTTCTCGGAAGCAAGGATGAAGATGGTTAAGGAGATCAAAAGTATCATTTCGGATTTCTGTGGTTGGACGGGTCAAAGGGTGAACACTAGCAAATCTGGAATCTTATTTGGAAAATCAGTCAAGAGAAGGAAAAGGAAAGCTATTGCTAGACTTATGGATTTCAAGGAGATCAAAGAATTTTCCTATTTGGGAATCAAGATTGCTTTGAGAAGAATGGTGAAATCTGATTTTCAATTCTTATTAGACAAAGCAATGAATATGCTGAATGTATGGGGTGGAAAATTTATATCCTTGGCCGGTATAATTACTTTGGTCAAGTCGGTGTTGCTATCATTCCCCAGTTTTCAATCTACTCTTTCCTTGGTTCCTAAAAGTGTTTTGAATGAAATAGAAAAATTGTACTTAAGTTTTATTTGGAGCAAGAAAGATGGAAGGGCAGCTCTACACTATGTTAGCTGGGATTCTATTTGTAAACCGAATGAGTTGGGTAGCCGTGGTATAGTTCCCTGTTCTAAGAAAGCTGGTCCTCTTAGAGCCAAATTGGCTTGGAGATATTGCCAAGACAAAGACTCTTTGATGCATAAAGTGTTGTTTCCTAAATATGGTTCTATGTTTGTGGATCATTTTCCGGATAGAGCAGGCTCTTTTGCTTGGAAACTCTTATGCAATGGAGCGGAATGTCTCAAAACAATTGTGAAATAGAGAATAGCTAATGGGAAATTTGTAAATATTTTCAAAGATAAATGGTTATTGGATAAAAGCATTGACAAATGGCCAACCTTTGTTCAAACAGATGAGTGCAATGATCTCACGGTGGATAATTTTATAAGCAACGGCTGCTGGGAAGTAAGGAAGTTGGGAGAGTTCTTCGGTCCAGAACTTGTGAACTGATTTCTGGTGTTCAGATTTTCTCAGGGAATGCAGATGATCAATTGGAATTAATTAATAAGCTTTCTGGAAGATCAATTTCAGCTTTGGCTACCGAAAAACTAGAGAAAGACAATGTTGTTTTTCCTGAATGGAATTGGATTAAAAAGGGATTGGATGAAAAATGTTAACTTCAATGCAAGAGTGAAGAATTTCTGGTGGAGAGTTTTAAACAATGCAATTCCTACATATCAGTTCTTATGTTATAGAAGATTACAAAGTAACAATGCTTGTCCAAGGAGATGCGAGATGGTTGAAGACATTGAGCATATTGTCTCCAAATGCAGACTTTTAAAAGAAGTCATTCAACATTTAAACATTTGGGGGCTTGGCATTCCTAGTTTCAGCTCTGTTGATTCATGTTTTATATGGTTGAAGAACCAAAATCAGTGGCTGGTTAATCTTTTTTGTAACACGATATACTTATCTTGGAAAGCTATGAATGAATTTGTTCACAATAGATCTACAACCAGCCTGTTGGTGATTGCCACTAACGCTGTAAGTTATTCTGCTATTCTCAAGCCTTTATTTTGTTTTAGCTCGGGTATTTGGGATGTCAATCAACCGGAAAGGCTGTTGAATATTTATTGGCATCCTCCTCCACCCGATTGGATAAAAGTAAATATAGATGCTTCCCTTATTCCTTCCTATAAGGCTGGGATCGGTGGTGTGTTTCATGATCATAAGGGAAGATACTTGATGGCTTTTGGTCAAAAGTGGATTCATTGGGATAGTAATTCATTGGAGCTTCATGCTATTTTATCAATTAAGGATGTGGTTAAAGAATGGATGTTGGATTACAAAGGCTTAATCATTGAAGGTGACAACAAAAATGTAATCAATTTCATTCAAGAGATAGTGAGAAAACACATTAATGAGGTGGGAGATCTTTCTTTTATCAAAAGATTCAATTTTGTTATCTTTAATTATGTTAGAAGGGAATGCAATAAGTTAGCGGATCTTTGTGCTAACTATGCTATTTTAAGTTCTTTCATTTGGGATGATTTAGTCATAAATAAGATTCCTCCTTTTATCAATTTGTTGAAGGAGGAATCAAATGCCATTAGGATGTAATCTTTTTTCTAGTTATTAATGAAGCTTTTTATGCTTTCTTTCGAAAAAAAAAAAGATTCATATGAGAGCAGCAATACTCTATTGTTATAGGTATATTGCCAGATATATTTGAATAATGTAATTAGATCCTCTCCTCTCTTTAAAAAGTCAAATAGTTCAAGGGATGCATCGTATAGTAGAATGATGTGACACTTAAAATATTACTTTTGTGGCATAGGTAGAAAAAAAACAGTCATCAGACTCCCAAGCCCAAATAAGACAATAAAGTCGATTGAAAACTCATGAAATTATAAGAAAAAATTAACATACACAAAATCGAACATGTAAAACAAAAATTAAGATATTAAGTATTCAAAAATTCATTCAAAGTTGTGTATTCTATAGAATGAAACCGACATCCCACTTTGTACGCCACACTCTTCGGACAGGCTAATATTCAAAGAGATCGGGGAGGAAAGTGACTAGTAATATTAATGAATACAGGCTGATGTTCAAGCACACCCATCATACTAGTTTATGGGGTGCAGTTAACAACGAGGGTTTGGTAATAATGTTGACCCAAAATATCTTTCTTCATGTAATCAAATTATGAAGGTTAATTAAGAAATATTTTACAATTAATCATTAAAGAAAAAATCTTAATTTAGTTATAAACATCAATCATTGAGGTTTTTCAATGAAACCAATAGCTTTGACATTAAGAACTTTGTGTACAAAATTCAAAATTTGATTAAACATATGACATAAATTTTCCTTATGACATGTTTAGTAATTGGTCGTAATTGATTTGCATAATGATTACTATTTAGCTGAGTGATTGGGAAAACAAGGGCAAAGTTTAAGATATTTGATTTTTATAAGGATATGTTCTAATGGCGTCTTGTTTAGGCTACCTTGGGGTGTGATACCATTGGCCAATTAGGTCTGGCTGCGATAGCATTGCTAAATCTGAAGAATGTAACGAACATATGAATGGTATGGAAGGCTTTTACATGTTGAACGTACTTGAACTGATATAGTTGTTGGTCTCCTAGCACTAACATCTGTTCAAGTAAGGCAATTGAAATACTTGAAGGAACTTAGCCTAACCAGATGAAATTTTTTTAATTATTTTAGAAACTTCCAACATTCTAACCATGGAGCAACTATAATTAAAAATCTTCTCAAGTATGCATATATGAAAAATTTCAATTCTCTTATCACCTAATGCAATAAGCATTCTTAGACTTTAGCTAGAAGTTGAAGATAAAAAGGATGCCTTACTTGCAAGTGCTGAAATACACTATCAGAAACGACCCAAGTCTTACAAAGCAAACGAATGGCCACAGCATGCAGTGATCTGGAAATTGCAATTATAATCAGAAACGGAATTTGAGTGCATGACTATGCATCTGCATGCACTTAAAGAAATTATTTACAAAATAACAGCAGCAACATTAAGATAATCACAAAACTAATAAGAATGTAAATTGAATTCTTGCACACAAGCTCTGACACAGGGTAGTACGTCAACTTTATATTCTTATCGTTTTCTAGCTACCATTGATTAGGAAGTGTAACAAAAAGCTTGAACTTTGAAGTTCTTAGTAGAAGAAATATAGGAATGAAAGTACACAGAATGTTCATTAAAAATCGTTGTAAGTTATCTTCCAACAGTGTTGATGGTACAATATAATAGACTTACTGACCATCATAGGACACTAAAATAATGTATATCAAACAATCTTGATTGTATGCAGTAAGACACGAGAAGCAATAGAAGCAGAAAAGAAACTCCCTTGGGGAACATACACAAGAATAATCAAAAATAAGATTGGTGCCAATTAAAAAAAATTAAAAAAATTAAAAAAAATTAAAAAAAAAAACAATTCAAGGAAGAGGTAAAAACCACAAGATAAACACTTGGGGGTATTAATCAACTCTTTGTTTCTAAAGGGATTTACATCAATAAAAACTTTCCAGTAATATAGATGCGGAAGTTTCCAGCAGCCCGCCTAAATTTCCAGTTCAGATTTGCAATCTTCTATTGAGAACTATTGGGGTCCCGTGAATTTTGAAGTAGTGAAATGCATGACACTCTTTTTGGAGTTAAGGGTAAGTGCCAATAAGCCACGTGCCCAATGGGCTCCCTCTACTTATGATATGTAACTTGGATACTTACTCTTCAGATTTCGTTGGGAAAACCATCTACCAGTATTGCCATGTGGCCTTAACTCCTATTTAGTGATTTCTTTCATTTTCGCTTTTTCAACTCTCTATTTACAGTTGTCTGTTTCTATGATGGAACATATTGCCAAAACTCATACAATTCTGAATTTTTTTATCGGAATGTAAGTTTCTGATCAAAATGTGATTTTTTTTCTGAATCTAATTTGGCCACATGCTATTGATTTTGTTCGTATCATAAATCAACAATCACGCCTAAAAATTAAAAATCTTAGAAAATTCAAGTGATTGTATGATTGTTGATGCAGTAAATTTGACTTTATATCATAAAGCAACAATCAATGCCATCAATTCTTCACTCCTCCCACCCTCTACGGAAATTCACATCCAGCATTTTCTTAGACAATCATACACATCTTGTGCCACAAGTGATACTTGATAATGAAATTATATGCATTACTTATGGTGGATTCATAGGTACCTTTAGTGGTGACGAGAAAAATTAATATGTGATGATACATTAGTTTCTTTACCAAAAGTGCAACAATTAAATTTAGATATGTTGACGAATATTTTCGAATCGACTCGATCCCGATCGAGCTCGACTGGACTCGATCGTAATAGATCAATTCGATCGAATGCAGTCGAAGAAAAATCGGACCCCGACTTGTTGAAATTGAATTTTAATTTCATCAAATTAGCCTCGTTTCATTTAAATTAAACTCAATTTAATTTAATTTAAATCAGATCAACTCAAATCGAACCCAATCGAGCCTCCTCGAGCCAAATTCGACCTAATTCGACGCCGATTCAAGTTTAATTTTGCAAAATTGACTTGATCAGCCTTAATCGGACACAAATCGACTCAAATCGGTTCGAATCGAGTCCAATTTGGGCTCAAGATTAGCCCAATTGACTCTTCCAAATCAATCCCTACATCCAACGGCTAGGATTTACCCTGATTTTCAAAATTTGTGGCCGTTATTCATCAAATTTCGATTCCCGCGGGCGGCTACAGCAAAGAGATCGTAGGGATCTCTTATCTCTTGCGGCAAAAGTCTCATCTTGCGGCAGAGACAATCGAGTAAGCATGGGCGTCCCTTTGTGCATGCTTGTCCGTCCCATATAGAGCGGGAGACGAAGGGGAGCCTCATTCGGCTCCCCCGTGCTTGTCCCTCCCGAACCAGACAGCAGAGAGCGAGATAGGGAAATTTCCATGCCCAGGCCCCCGTTCGCACCCACCTTGCGTGCGGAACCTCCGCCCGAACCCACCTGGGCTCTCGGCCGAGTCTCCCAGGAGCTCCGCCTCCCTCACTTGCTGGATTTCCTGAAGTCGTGAGCTCCCATCCGCGGCCCTGGTCCGCTCTGAAGGCTTCGATTCCACCCAGGTTGGAGTCTACGCGGCATTTCTCCCGAAGGAAGGTTTCTACCCCTTCCTTCTTCAACTCCGGCGAGTTCGTAGCGATTTGGAGGCTGTTGGAAGTTTCCGAACAACAAGGGAAGCCTTCAAAACCTCCCAAACAGCAGTTTGGAGGTTTGGGAACGCCTTGGACAGCAAAGGAAACCTCCGAAGCGTCTTGGACAACAGCTCGGAGCTCGGATTGGAGCTTGGACAGCGTTCGGAGCTTGGATTGGAGCGCTTGGACAGCCTGGGTAAAGTAAAATTTCGAAAACTTAGGAAGCCCTAAGGCCCCCTAGCCGTGGCTGTATGGTTGACGTCCCCAAGCCTTAGGTCCTTAGAAAACTTCAATTTTTCCAAAATCCCTCATTGGCTGTCATCTTCGCAAAACAATGCAAACTTGGTGGTTTTCATTTGTTGGTTCTCATGTGAGAATCCAGAGAGGATCAATCCAACACCTCTCAAATGCATGTTTTTGCATTGAGCTCAACACTTTCACCTATGTTCGAACCCTAGGGTTTGTTGTTATTCAAAGTCAAAATGAATGTTTAGCTTGCATATCCTCCCAAAAATTTCATGTCATATACATCCCTACTCAATGTTAATGTTGTGACAAAATTGACTTAGTGCATTTAACTTGCATTTGCTAGGATCGTTGTCATTTGAAACTTGTGAAGCTCATGAACATTCATTTAATCTCCAATGTTTATAAAACGAGTTTGTGATATCCAATGAAACCTCAAAGGTTCATATGCTATACTTAACTCCCCTTTTGGAATTATGTGAATAGATTCATGCTACTTTCAAGTCAAGGTGACTATACAAAGCGACAAGTAATCAGAGCATCTAGGGTTGTTCATAAACTTTCAATTCTTCTTTTTTTGTTTGCATGAATTTACTTTCAAAACACAGATCATAACAAGAATGATTTGTGACGTATGTGTACACACATGTGATGCAAGCAAAAATTAGGACAACCCCCAAATTTTGCAAGCAAAATAAAAAGCTTCCTAGGAAATAAAAAATTACATAAAATGCTAAAAATTAGACAAATTACAACTTTTATAAGATAAAGACGACTCTTACAAACTTATGAAAATAAAACGAACACCTTACAACTCTTGACGTTTACAAACACAAACATAAACAACCTAAAATTGCATTTACATTGCTTGAGAAGAAGGATACAAGTGGAGTCGAACTTGCGGGGAGAAGGAGGAAAGAAGCCAAGACGAATAGAAGGCATAGCTCGCAAGCTATCCTAGAAGAAGGAGAAGGGAATACATAGCTTGCAAGCTATCAAACAAAACCCACAAGTTTTCTTCCTAAAATTATCACCAAAAGTCTCTCTTTTATGCCTCAAGACACCTTATATTTATCGGGGAAATGGGGGCAGCCAAATAACCATCAACCTCCAACCAAACAAATCAGGTAAGGGAAGATAGAAAGCCACAATTCATTCCAGAATCAGCACATGAAAAGGCACAGGAAATCTGGGTAAAATAGCCACGAGAAAGCAGCCAGGGAACAAACCGAAAAGGCAGCACAGGAACCGGAACCAGCACCTAGCAAAGGGAGAAGGAACAACTCATGGGAAACAACACCAGGGGAGAACCGAAGGGGCACAGGGAAGGGGAAAGGAAAAGGCAGCCAAGAGGAGAAGAGCCAAGGAGGGGGAAACCAAAGAGCCAAAGCAAGGGGGATTGAACCAAATAATGACACTTTATGAGCTGAGTAAGTAGAAGAAGCTCATTAATGAGCTGACTTTAGTAGAAACTTACAAAAATTAAAACCCAACTTGTTTTGACCCTCCCCCCCCCCCCCCCCTCCTTGCCTACATCAATTCTCCTCCGATTGACAATGCTCATCTCCTAATGAGGTTGTTTTAATTTTCTTCCAACAAAGCGAGGAGGCGCATCAAGCATTTTTTCTAATAGAAGACTCAACAAAACTTAAATCACTTGATAACAAGACTCACACAATAACTGTTATGACTCACCAAGACTCACTCGAAAAACCCGCTCTGATACCAAATTGATGCAAGTAAAAATTAGGACAACCCCCTAATTTTTGCAAGCAAAATAAAAAGCTTCCTAGGAAATAGAAAATTACATAAAATGCTAAAACTTAGACAAATTACAACTTTTATAAGATAAAGACGACTCTTACAAACTTATGAAAATAAAATAAACATCTTACAACTCTTGGCGCTTACAAACACAAACATAAACAACCTAAAATTGCATTTTCATTGCTTAAAAAGAAGGATACAAGTGGAGTTGAACTTGCGGGGAGAAGGAGGAGGTAAGAAGCCAAGACGAAGAGAAGACATAGCTCGCAAGCTATCCTAGAAGAAGGAGAAGGGGATACATAGCTCGCAAGCTATCAAACAAAACCCACAGGTTTTCTTCCAAAAATTACCACCAAAAGTCTCTCTTTTATGTCTCAAGACACCTTATATTTATAGGGGAAATGGGGGCAGCCAAACAGCCATAAACCTCCAACCAAACCAACCAGGGAAGGGAAGATAGAAAGCCATAATTCATTCCAAAATCAGCACCTAAAAAGACACAGGAAATTTAGGTAAAACAGCCACGGGAAAGCAGCCAGGGAACAAACCTAAAAGGCAGCATAGGAATCGTAACCAGTACCAAGCAAAGGGAGAAGGAACAACTCACGGGAAACAACACCAGGGGAGAACCGAAGGGGCGCAGGGAAGGGAAGAGGAAAAGGCAGCCAAGGGGAGAAGAGCCAAGGAGGGGGATGTTAACCTCTGTATAAAGAACAAAAGGAAGAAAAATAGACATACCTCATATCAGCCAAATCATCCGAAAATTCAGCCAAAATCCCGCTCTGTAGCCGTTCACGTTGTCACCGAAAATCCTGCTCAAATCCCGCTAGATTAATGTGCACTCGGCGCCGTTCATGACTCCTCCCAGGATTCTTGCGTACGCTTCCTCTGTCAGACCTCCAATCGAGTCGTTAAATACCGACTCCAGTTCGGTTCCTCCCACACGATCGCAGAGCTCCGATACCTCTCTCCCGTCGCTGCTCACACGATCGCTACCTCCCTCTTCTGCTGAAGCCTCCTCCCTCTTCCTCCGGCTTCTCTACCCGACCAAACCCAGCGACCGAGCTCCCATCTCCTCTGCCCCTTCCGATCCTTGCCCGATCATTCACAGAGAGAGAGAGAGAGAGAGAGAGAGAAATCCCTACCTCCACCGAGCCTCCAAGTCCTCCACCTCCTCCTCCGACGTTCTCTCCCTATTTGGTTCGGAAGTTTCGACATTTTGATTTAAAGCGAGAACAGGAGCAAGCTGGCTGTGAATGTAACATTCTCCCTTTAGCTCGTTTCTTCGGCCTTATCCCGTGAATCCTCAAATCAGAGGAGGGAGAAGGATTTTTTATCTTTATTTTTATTTTTATTATTATTAATTATTTTTAATTATAATTTCTCTTATAAAATAATTATAATTAGTTATAAATTAATTATAATTTTTATAATTAGTTAATATTAATTATAATTAATCGTAATTAATTATTGTTATTAATAATTAAATATGATTAATTATTTAACTAATTAAACAAAATCATAATTAATTAATTTTAATTTTAATTATTTATTATAAGACATTTATAATTAATTATGAAATAATTACAGTTAGTTGATATTAATTATAATTAATCATAATTAATGATAATTAGTTATCATTAATAATAATTAATTTTTTTAATTATAATTAAATATCTTTAATTATAATTAATTATTATTGATAATTAATTATAATTAAATTAAAAAAAGAGAAAAAGAGAAAATGCAAATGCTACTCTCTCTCCCTCGATCCTCGAGCCAACACCGTCAAGCCCGCGAAGGTACAGATGTCCTAAACTCAGATTCTCGCCCTCGGAGTTAGCGGCAGACCGAAAAACCGCCTATACACGCCTTTATTGCGTGTGGTGGGATGGGACCCCAGTCCGACGCCTACGACGTGGCGGGCAATCAGCTAAACTCTACTTAGGCGTTCGTGGCGCACCAGAAAACCGCTTATACACGCCTTTATTGCGCGTGGTGGGATGGAATCCCCGGTGCGGCACCTACGGCGAGGCTAGGTCACTTATAAGTACTCTCGAGCGGGGGGAAAGCAAATTGTGTCTTTTAAACATGTACTGTTAAAGACCCCATACACGCCTTTATTGCGCGTGGTGGGAAGAAAAATCACGGCCGCGGTGTCCTCGTTCAAGGACACCTACCATACACGCCTTTATTGCGTGTGATGGGAAAAGCCCAGTTTCTCGTAGTTTTCCCCTAAACGGGGGAGATGCCGGGAGGCTGCCGAAATTTTGGGTGAAACATTACTACGCTCGGACCTGTTTGAGCTCAAATGAACATGAACAATGGATTTATAAACTCAATCCAAAATGAAATTAAATAAATTTGAAATCATAAGACTTGAATTTGATTGAACTCAAGAGACTACAAAGGACTTGACTTGAACAATTTGAGCAAGAACATAGAACTTGTACTCGAACAAGGGAAGAGGACTTATGAACAAGGATAGAACTTGATTGAACTTGAACTCAACGAAACTACAAGAACTTGAGCCCAAGGAGTTTGGGCTTCACACTAAATGAACTGGACTTAGACCCAAACAAATACAAAAGAGCTCAAATTGGACTTGATTTGCACGACAAACATGATTCAAACATTTCAACTCAAGCAAGAACTTGAGTTAGACTTCAGAAGAATCCGAACACCGGGACTTGATTCGGATCAAGCATAGTGGATATGAACTCAGATCTGAACCATAATTAGATAATCAAATTTAAATAGATATATAATTATCTTAATATCACTCATCAAATTTGATTATCCTAGCGGAGATCAATGAATGGAGGAAGGACATTCGTTAAAATCCCAAATAGAAATAAATTATTAGTTCACTCATAAGCAACAGTACAAGCTCAATGATATCACAAGTGCTATTGTATTCATTCCCGCAGTCAATAACTCTTCAATGGCAGTCAGATACATCGCCTTCTTACAAATTGAGATGTATAACACACAAAAAATGATGCTCCTTACAAGACTGCATGTTGATTGAAGAAGGCAAAGCTGTCAATTTATGGCGGAAGACTCATCACTACAATAAATGCAACCATCAAACCACCTGAGATTGGTGAAAGGTGGGTATAATGTTGGCAACAATGGATCTTCTACAAATACTTCCAGGAAGTCGTAGTTGATAAAGTGGTCCCCCGCAAATGAATACTTGTGGATAACAACAGTGGATACATCGTAGGTGCATCGAACCACTGTGGACACATGTACAAGTATCACCTATGACGACGGTGACCAAGATCTACAAGTATGTCAGGTACATGGGTAACCCGGAGTACAAAAAAGGGACACCTCCTGACAGAATGAAAGAAATATTTGAACAAATTAGAACTAAACTTCCTAGTGTTCCAAAGTCTCTTTTTAGTTCTATACTTAAGAAGAAAACAGTTCTGGTATCCACAAACATCGGCAATAACAAGTCTACTACATTGATGATCCTGAAAAGAGTCCCTTTCAAGACGGCAACCATGATTTTCAAAGAAACCTTCCCCGGTGAATGCGAAAGGGGGAGTCAACATCAAAACGCAAAGCCACTGGATCTGCAACACTTATGCAAGCAGACAGAAGGCGTCTACAATCTACAACGTCAATGCCACCGGATCCGCAACACTCGTACTAGCAGACAGAAGGCGTGTATAAGCTCTCAAATGAAATGTTATGCATTCAAAGGGCAGTTACCAGCACAATTAAAATACTTTCAAAATACCCGTGTACGTGCACCGTAGCTTGTATACGCATAGGTACACACAGGGGTATGTCAAATCAATGAAATTCCCAAATACCCGCATGGGCCCCGGCGAGCGTGTTATTGGTACACACGTGACGTCTAAGGATGTTGCGCGGGCTATTAAAACTGAACCCGATCCTCCTAAGCAAGTAAATAGGAGTCGACAAGGTTCAATCAATAATTAAAAAATGCCCCCAAACACCCGCAAGGGCCCCGGCGAGCGTGTTATTGTTACACACGTGACGTTTAGCAATGCTGCATGGGTTAATAAGTGATTCGAACCCGATCCTCCTATGCGGATCAATAGGAGTCGACAAGGTTCGAACCATTAAACAAATATATGATTGAGGGGACCAGTATAATTATTTTAATACATTCATAATAGGCCGTCAAGGCCTATAACAAGAGAATTTACCAACAAAGGCACAAAGACTACGAAACCTGATCAATAGCTTGGTCGAGTTGACAGGGTTCAATCAACAAAAGAGAAATAACCCCAAACACCCCGATGATGGCCGTGTTGAATGCAGATCTCAACCGGAGGGGTTCTCAAATATTTTCAAATGTCTTCCAAATATCCTAAGTCCATTTCAAGTATTCCAAAGCTCCACCCAAAATACCCATAAAAATCCAAAAATCTAAAAACTCCACAAAAATCCCAAAAATTCAAAATATTTAAAAATGAAACTATCC
This sequence comes from Dendrobium nobile, assembly GCA_022539455.1. NCBI lineage: Eukaryota > Viridiplantae > Streptophyta > Magnoliopsida > Asparagales > Orchidaceae > Dendrobium > Dendrobium nobile. Next base: position 10,304,306 of record CM039722.1, read on the forward strand.
ATCTCAACGCTTAAAGCAAAATCCATCCACCCTTCGCAACAATTTGCCGAGGTGGACAAATTTAAAACTACTTCAGCTCACAAAGAGCCAAATGCCTAATCGAAAATATTATTAGGATCCATTCTCAAACAGTCTCCTGCCGATAAGGACGTGGTACGTGTCCTCTGACCGGCGGTCTGCCGCCAAATGGCACCGCAGGATAAACGATTATGACCCAAGGCCATCTGAACCGAGTGGTTTTGCCGTCAAATGGCACCACGAAATACCGGTTATGGCCATCGCCGTTACGTTCTTTATTGGCATCAAATCCTTGAGATATGAATCAATAGGATATGATTGATAGGGCACAAAGCCCTCTGTTAGCTAAGGTGGATTTAAAATTGTCCCCTTAGACAAACATTCAACCCAGGTTTACAAGGTCCCCTTGGACGAAGCAACCCATGACTGCCGACAAGTATCCTTCTGTCAGGTTGGGTCGACTACCTCCTCTGACTAAGTAGACCAGGGACCACGATGGCCCAGGACGACGGAACCATGGGATCTTGATCGGGTCTATCATCCATTCCCCCACCATCCGCTTTAAGTGCAAGATGGTGAAATTTCTATTTTAAATATTAAACCTTCCAAAACCATCAAATATCCAATCTAAATCTTCAAAATTCCAAATCCAAACCTATGCAACTATTATATGCTAGATAACACGTATATTTTACGTATCTGATTGACGACTAGCCTTAATCGAAAGTTCTCTCTCGTTATCGGGAGGGGTAATTAACTATAGGGGCTTGCGCCTATAGGAAACCAGAACTCGGATCATAAAGTACTCACAAAATGAGGGCGAAATCTCTGGATAGTGTCTTATCTACAAACCCATCTGTCTTCTAAAATTTATCTCGGAACTTATTTCGTTAAAACTCCCTCGCCGAATAAAAATAAAAGCCGACGAAGGCCGGGGCCGAAGTTTCGGAGCCCACAGATTTCTGGCGATTCTACTAGGGATTGGTTTCTCTTTCCATCTTTGGCTAGTCATCTCAGTGTTATAGTAGCAGTTATTCCAATTCATGCTCAAGATTTTGAGTCTTTCAAAATGATCATTTAACGATTCAAAACTCTGAATTTTCTAAAATAATCATTCAACAAATTCATTTGGCATTCAACAGAGTTTTAAATTTATTTTTATTATTTGCTTATGCTAATGATTTTTTTCTATTTGTGTTTTTGTGCTCAGGTCCAAACATGAATGAGATATTTTGCTAAACTTTTTAATGAAGATTGTGAAAATAAAATTGACTATAGTGACCTTAGCACCGTAAATGAAAATAAAGATTTCTGTTTTATCGGCGTATTAGTAAAACTGAAGTTAGAGAGACTTTAAAGAAAATGAAGGTTAGAAAAGCTGTTGGACCTGATGATATTCCAATAGATGTGTGGAAATGCTTAGAAGATGAAGGAATTTCATGGTTTGCTAAAATTTTTAATACTATTTTGAAGACTAAAAAGATGACAGATGAGTGGAGAATGAGTGTGTTAATTCCTATTTTTAAGAATAAAGGTGATGCTCAAGATTGTGCGAATTATAGAGGTATTAAGTTAATGTGTCATACTTTAAAACTTTGGGAGCGAGTTATGGAGCATAGGTTGCAGCGTGATACTAATGTTTCTCAAAATCAATTTGGATTCATGCCGGGTAGGTCGACTATGGAAGCCATACATTTATTAAGAGGTTTGATGGAGAAATATAGAGAAAATAAGGAGGATCTACATATGATATTTTTTTATTTAGAAAAAGCATATGATAAAGTTCCAAGAGAAGTGCTATGGAGAGTTCTTGAAAAGAAAGTAGTCAATAATGCTTATATTCAAATCATTAAAGAGATGTATGCAGGAGCTATTACTTGTGTTCAAACACAAGGTGGATTGACCAAGTATTTCCCTATTTCGGTTGGGTTACATCAAGGATCAGCCTTAAGCCCATATCTTTTTGCTTTAGTCATGGATGTTCTCACTAGACATTTGCAAGAGGATGTACCTTAGTGTATGCTTTTTGCTGATGATATTCATCTTGTTGATAAGACTAGAGAGGGAGTTAAAGGTAAACTTGAATTATGGAGGTCAACCTTAGAGTCTAAAGGGTTTCGCTTGAGTAGATCTAAAACGGAATATATGGAGGGTAATTTTAGTAGTAATAGACCTAGTGAGGGGATTGTGACTTTGGGTGATCAAGTCATTAATAAAGGTACACGTTTTAGATATCTTGGATCTATTGTTCAGAGTGATGGTGAAATAGATGGGGATGTTATCAGCAGAATTCAAGTTGGATGGTTGAAGTGAAGGAATGCATCGGGCTTGTAATGTGATAGAAATGTACCCCTCAAACTTAAGGGAAAATTCTATAAGATGGTAGTGACGCCTGTAATGCTTTATGGTGCCGAATGTTGGCCATTAAAAGAGAAGCATAATACTAAGTTAAGTGTGGCAGAGATGAGGATGCTCAGGTGGATGAGTGGCTTTACCCTTAGAGATAGGATACGAAATGAGCATATACGTGAAAAGGTTGGAGTAGCTCCAGTAGAAGATAAGATTAGAGAGAGTCGCCTTAGATGGTTTGATAACATAAAACGGCGGCCTTCCGATGACCCGGTTAGAAGAGTAGAGGTATTAGATTTGACTTATGTTAATAAAAGGTAGGGGTAGACCTAAAATGACTTGATTAGAAAATATTAGGAATGACCTTTCTTTATTAGATTTAAACGAGAATTTGACTTTTAATATGACACAATGGAGAAAAAGGATTCATGTAGCCGACCCTACATAATGGGATAAAGGCTTGATGTTGTTGTTGTTGTTGTTGTGTGTTTTTGAGCTCTGTGCAAGTCTCTACATTTTGAAAGTGCGTGGTGATGTATCAGATTCTAATTACTAACCCTTGTCTTTCATTTATGCAGATGGATCTATAGAACACCCCGATGACCGTCCAGCTAGGATAAGGAGCCAGGATTCAACTGGCTAATGTTGTCATTGAGACTGGAAATACTGGAGCTACCATCTAGTTTGGTAGCATTGATTTTCCTGCAATCGTTGCAAAGACTGCCGCCGTTCCTGTGAATGGCAGGAATGCTAAGAGGCCTGCCAGGAGGCCCCATTCTATTGAAGCTGTCACCCGTCATGTGCATCTGCAAGCACAACGACCTGCTGCTGAAAATACTCGTGATAGAATTTCTGTGTTCGAGAGGCTGTCGGAGCCCGAAATCCCAGCCACCAAGAGGATTATGGCTGATGAAAGAATCTCCGTGGTGACTGCCAACACCACTACTCTGTCAACCAGGTTATCTGCACCTATAAAGTAGAATGCTGAAGCCTCCTCAGCTGGAGGAAGGCCTACAAGGAGGCAGAGAAGGAAGATGAACGCTGAACTCCGAGCTCAGCAGCAAGAACTCCCAGTTCACCTTTCAAATTTATCTGCCCGAGAGCCTGAAGCCAACGTTCCTACCCGGAACAAGTTTTCTGATTTAAAGTGGGTCAAAAGAAATAGCTCTAGTAGGGAGCTAAAGAAATCTTTCTGGGATCAACGGCCTGAAGCTTCAACCCCTCCCAGGAGAAGTGAACCTGAGACTCTATCAGCTCGGGTATACAGAGTATTGAAGACAGTGAAGGATAAAGTTCTGAAGAAGAAGTTTCAATGGCCTTTAGTGATCGAGGACAGAAGAACCCCGCCAAGAGAGCGTCTGTCCTTTGCGGCAGAAAGAAGAGAAAGAAAGTAAATCCCACGCGATGAACATCGAGGCGTGACACCTGAACCATATGTTCAGGGATCCGCTGCCGAAAGGTCCTTGTGGAAAGGAAAGCAAGTCTGGATGCCAAAGCCTCGAAGAAATGAGAAGGAAGATAGAAGAAATAGGGGGACTGATTTGGGCGTGATATCCGGTACGGCTTCCCTGAGATCCCCCGTCTACAAACAACGTCAGAAGTGGGCCCCAAAAAGGACTCATAATGACATTCCTCCAGACGGTAGACACCTTGGAGAATCCTCCAGGGGATCCCGTCGCCTTCCATCCCCTCCAAAAGAAGAAACCAACTTCGATCGCAGCCCGCTGATCGAAGAAATTCCCTTGCCTAATCAAGAACCGGAGATTCAATGGCGTCATCGCTCGGAGATCCGAGTATTAGAAGAAGAAGAAGAATATCTGGAAGGGGGAGAAAATATCGAGTAAGAAGAATACCTCGAAGGGGATGAAAACATTGAAGAAAATATAGAAGACAATATTGAAGAAAATATTGAAGAAAACATTGAAGAATTTATGGAGGAAAACCTAGAAGAAGAATTGGAAGAAATAAATAACACCTTAGACATGGAGGTGGTCTATAAGGTGAGACACACCAATGCTAATGAGAAAGCCTACTATGATGACGGTGAAGATGATGACGATAAACAACCGCCGGTTAGGCGAGTTTATCAACGTTGTCGTGAAGCTGGGTCCACCACTGCAGAGGTGGTCATTCCCAAGCAGAAGAAGAAAGAGAAGAAGCCGAGGAGAATCCCTTTGCCGACGAGAATGTCACACTTGCAGAGATGCAAAGACATATAAGGCGACAAATGAGAGCCAAAGATAGAGAAATCTCTCAGTTGAATGAGAAGATGACTGAGATGATGGCTCAGATGGGGGCAATGATGCAGATGATGCAGAGAACTGCCGCTGTTGGTGCCATGCCCAATCCTCCAAACTTCCAAATGCCTCAAGTCTCGGGAGTACGAGATATTCCTGAAGGTGGTCACGAGGCTCATAATGTCATCCGCCAGCCCACTCCACAAAATGTTGCAATTACTTCTGAACCTATGACTGCTGCACAGTTGGAAGGAATAATCACAGAAAGGATCAGGGCTATTATAGCTGTTGACCAAGCAGAAACGTTGGTGGGCAAGGGTTGGCCGTATCCTGCTGAATACGACCAAGTACTATACCCGAAAGGGTATTCGATCCCAAAGTTCAACACTTTCAACGATAATAACAACCCCAGGCAGCACCTGACACAGTTAAAGCCACCTGCGGGAACACAGGAGGCAATGACGCCCTACTCTTCCGACAATTCGTCAGCAGTTTGACCGCAACTGCTTTCAAATGGTATGTTGAACTGCCGAATGATTCTGTGAAGACCTTCGCAGAATTGGAAAATATGTTTGTGAAGAGATTTGCTAGTGCAACTGAGAAGATTACAATTGCTGACCTCGCTCTGGATAAGAGAAAAAGAGAAGAGTCCGCGACCAAATATATCACTCGCTGGCGCAACCTGAGCATGAAATGTGAGCAGCAACTCGAAGAAGAACAGTTGTTAATGGGCAACATTGATCACAAGATGCAACCCTTCCTGTGCATGGCTACAATCAACACATTTCAAGACTTGCTCGACAAAGTGGCCAAATTTGAGAAACTGAATTTGTCCAGATCAGAAAATCACTCTGATAAACCCAAAAAGGCTAAGGCCCCGGGTGCTAAAAGGAGTGATGCCGACTCTACATTCTTCTCTAGAGCTGATAGAGAAAGGCAAGTGATTTATAACGTAGACAAGGGCAAACAACCAATGCAGTATGAAGAAAAACCCAAACAGGTCTACAACCCCAACCCCCAATCGAAGTTAATACTCGGGTGCAACGATAAGCCACGAACTTATCAAAGTGGTGGAGAACGCCCGAGACAGGCAATAAGAACTGGTGATAGAACGTTCCAATCCCTCAAAAATAAAATGAATAAAGAATATTCATTCAAGAGGGAGAGTGTTGCCAAATTATTTTGACAAGTGCTGAGAACGGGTTTAGAACTGCCTGAATGCAAGAGGCCTGAAGAATCAAAGCACACTGGTGACCCGAATTATTGCACATACCATCAGGTACTCAACCATCCTATTGAAGTTTGCTACATCTTCAAGGACTGGCTTGAAAGAAAATATCAAAAAGGGGAACTCACATTGTCCGACAATGTGCTGTCTCATCCTAGAAAAGAATCAACTAGGGTGGTCACGTCCTCTTCCGTACCCTCGGTTGAAAAAATAAGAAGAGAAAATAAGCTAGTTTAAGAAAAGCAATGGGAGACTGCGGTCTCCAAGAAAACTATGAAAATGTTGAAGCAGCTTGAAGGAGTTCCAGGTGTAAAGTGGAAGTCTCCTATTGAGCCAACGATAGATTTGAAGGCACTGGAGGTGGTACGACCTTCTACTTCAAAACAATTCTCCAATCAAGCTGGCACTTCGAGGTTTGAAAAAGTAAAGTCCTCCGAGAAGAAGACCAAACTGAAGAAGCCCAATGAAAAAATGACTGCAACCCAAAGGGCTATCGACAATTTGGATGAGTACAACCAGACTGTGAGGCGATCTATCAAACTTGCTGACTTTATGACAGAGCTTAAGATAGATGAAGCCAAAGAAGATGATGAGAATTCTCTTCCAACAGAAGTATGTCGGATCATCTCGGTGGCGCCGAGTACTTTGACAAAAGAAGAATACACTGAAGTACCCTCTGAATCTTGTATGATGGTGTTGCCAATGGATTACAGTTCGGAGGACTTGTATTTTCTAGAGGAAGAAGAATCAGACCCTAACATAGCGTCTCGAATGGGACATGTAAACCTGGGTGGTGATTCTGAATCAACAGACGAGTCTCTAAACACAACAATGGCTGATTCTGAAGAAAATGCTTCATTAAATGACTCTGAACCGGAGGAGATTGCTCAAGTGCAGTTAAGAAGCGGCAAGATACTACCGCCTCCACCGAAGAAAAGGATCTCTAATAAAGACAAGGAGAAAGATAATTATCAATGATGATATTATCCCTGAAGATTCTAAGAAAAAGAAGACTTCAGACAATGGGATAAATTATAATATTTTATCCCATCTGAAAAAATCCCAGTACAACTCAGCATATACGATGCGTTGGCAATGTCTAAAGACCTTCAGGAGACTCTAATTTAGGCTCTCAAAGATCCCGAAAGATACGAGGCGTATTTTACTGAATGTAATTTGACTGAAGTTCTACAAGCTCGTAATGAGCCGTTCATTACCTTCTCCGAAGAAGACATGATGTTTGGAACTGCAGACCATAACCGTCCTCTGTATGTTACTGCAGAGAGCGATAAGCTGATCATCAATCGAATCCTAATCGATCTCGGATCCTCCAAAAATTTGATGAGCTTGAAAGCACTGAGATCCCTCTGCCTTGATGTGGAACACCTCGGGTCAAATAAGCTGATGGTGCATGGTTTCAATGAAAAATGGCAGAAAACCCTTGGATCATTCATACTCCCTCTTGTATTTGGAGAGCTCCACACAGAAGCTAAATTCCATGTGATTGATACGGATACTTCATTTAAGGCGCTACTAGGTCGTCCCTGGTTACATGAATATGGTGTTGTCCCATCAACATTACACCAATATATGAAATATCTCAGAGATGGAGAATAGTTTATGATCTCTGGTGACATCCAGTCCTTCACAGTTCATAAAGCAACAATTTATGAAGATGTACGATACTTCATGCAAAAGAAGCAAAAGTCTTCGAGCTCTCTCGAAGCTAGAGCATCAAACTCAAAAGCTGCAAAGCGACCAGAATGAGAAGGTGAGAAAAAGCAGGTGGGGAGAAAGAAGGTAGCGTCGACTCTTTCCAAAGCACCGACCATTCCCAAAGAAAAGAAATATGTACCTCATCTTGGGAGTGATACGGATGAGGACGATGTTACTCCTGCCAAATCTCGAAGAGTATGCCAGTCCACGGATGAATGTAGTAGGCAGGTTGAATTTTCAAATGATGATTATGACTTCGACTCTATTTATGTTAACACGGTGCAGAATGTGTTCTCTAGAAGAATAGACAGCCTATCAATTTCAGATAGTGTACTCGTAGTCACGCGTTTTCCTTTACAACACTTCAAAGAAATCATTCCACGCGAGGTTCATAAAGTTGAAGAACTCGCCACCCTCTATCTGCCTCCCCTTAAAAATGGGACTGTGCCAAAGAATGCGTTATATTCCACGGGTGTTCGCGAAGAGGAGAATAATGACTGGTGTTGTATGCTTCTCGATTTTAAAGAGTTACTACCTACGAGGCTACCTAGGTTCAACATCAAAAATATTCATAGAATGCTATAAAAGCAAGTCAATAATCCTACCACCAAGCGATAACTTTGTACAAGCTTGGGCCTCTGGTATGGAAGAAATTCGCGTCCACTACGATGGAAGGATACATATACATATAAAGGTATCAGATTCATCAAGCGAAAATTCCTCCAGAAAGAGACTTGCCGGGCAATCACATGCATGGAAATTGAATCTGAGGATGATGGTGTTGAAGAGACATATGAAGCTGATGATTATGATGATCAACCCGTAGAGGCCGAGCCTGCACCAGAAGAGCTTGAAGATGGTGGACTGACAGCTATTATGGATGAATTAAAAGAAGTCAACTTGGGAACTGAGGAAGACCCTCGCCCAACCTTCATTGATTCTCTCCTACCCAAATCTCTGTGAATTCAGGGACTACTTTGCCTGGACATATGCTGAGATATCTGGCTTATCCCCTGACATAGTAGTTCACAGATTAGCAATTAAACATGATGCAGCACCCATCAAACAAGCTCCAAGGAAAATGCGATTGGAGATAGAATAGCAGGTGATTGCTAAAACAAAGAAGCTTATAGAGGCAGGCTTCATTCGTGAAGAAAAGTATGCTGATTGGATTGCCAATATTCTACCTATAAAGAAGAAGAATGGACAGATTCGTGTCTGCATTGATTTTAGAGACCTCAACAAGGCGTGCCCAAAAGATGACTTTCCACTCCCTGTATCCGAACTCCTGGTGGACAATACGTCCAACTACGACATGTTCACCTTTATGGATGGATCGTTAGGATACAATCAAATCAAGATAGCGCCCGAAGATGAAAAGCATACATCGTTCAGAATGCCCATTGGCATTTTCTGCTACACCGTCATGCCTTTTGGCCTGAAGAATGCTGGTACCACCTACCAGCGGGCAATGACTCACATATTTGATGATTTGATACATTAAAAGGTCGAGTGCTATGTAGATGACTTTGTTGTTAAAAGCCTTGGCCGAAAAGATCACTTAAAAAATCTCAGAATTGTATTTGAGAGAATCAGAAAGTTTGATCTGATGATGAATCCCCTCAAATGTGCATTCGGGGACTCCTCCGACAAATTTCTGGGATACGTTGTTCGTCATCGAGGTATAGAGATCGACCCCAATAAAATTAAGGCGATCACGGAGATGCCACCACCAAGGAACCTTCGACAGCTTCGCTCGCTGCAATGACAACTAGCTTTCATCGGATATTCATATCAAATCTATCGGGTACGTGCCAGCCATTTTCAAAGCTAATGAAGAAAGACGTCCGTTTCAATTGGGACGTAGAATGTCATGAAGCATTTGAAAGCATCAAAAGATATCTGTTGAATCCGCCCATTCTCGCAACGTCAATTCTGGGGAAGCCTCTTATATTGTATACGGCTGTACTAGAAGAGTCCCTCGGAGCACTATTGGCCCAGCACAATGAAGAAGGAAAGAAAAACACACTCTACTACATCAGTCGGAGGTTGATCGAAACAGAAAGTCATTATTCTCCTATTGAAAAGCATTGTCTGGCACTGATTTTTGCGGTTCAGAAACTCCGCCACTACATATTATCCCACAAAATTATCCTGATATCAAAGATCGATCCGCTGAAGTTCTTGATGACGAGACCAGCGTTGACAGATCGTCTAGCCAGGTGGGCAGTACTGTTATTACAGTTTGATATCACAAGCCACAAAAGGCAGTAAAGAGACAAGCCTTGGCAGATTTTCTTGCTGCACATCCTATCCCGGCAGACTATCCACTAAATGATGATTTGCCTAACGAACAAATCATGGAAGCTGAGGAAAATGAAAAGCTACCATTTTGGGAGATGTACTTCGATGGAGCATCATCAATTAAACCAGCCCAACCTCCAAATATTGCGAGGGCCCGAGCCGACATCGGTGTTGTTCTCATACCACCAAAGGGAGGCATAATGAGGTTTTCATTCAGTCTGACTAAACCTCGGACCAACAACAAAGCCGAATACGAAGCTCTAATAGTAGGGTTGGAGATTGCGATCGACGTTAAAATTCAAAATCTTCAAATCTTCGGCGACTCTCAACTTGTGATAAATCAAGTCTTGGGCATTTATAAGATTTATAAGGTTGAATTGGCTCATTACCACCGGCGGACCCTTGAGCTCCTAAAGCAGGTACCAAATGTTAAAATAATTCAAATTCCTCGAGGATAGAACACTAAAGCAGATTGATTGGCCAAATTAGCCAAGAAAATGGCAAATTCCAATGAGGAGAAACCTATATTCATTGAAGTTGCAACCGTCGGATCTTAGAGCTCGCTCTGTTACAATTCCCAAAGGCGGAGGGAATTCAAGATTCAAGTCAGCAGGATGAAACCCTAGTTGACCCTCAACTTCTCCATCAGATCATTATAGAAAATTATCCGGAAGGATATCACGTAGCCAAGAGACGTAAAGCTAGTCAAGCTTCAGAATCGTGGTGGCATTGTTTAGATATTGAAGTCGAAAATGATTGGAGGCAGCCATTCATTGACTACTTCAAAGAAAACAAACTCCCAACAGAAAAGTCTATGGCCGCCCAAATTCGAAAAAGGGCATTGCGTTATGCATTTGTCAATGACACTTTATACAGACGAGTTTTTGATCAAATGTGGCTAAGGTGCCTAAGGACCAAGGAAGCTGATAAAGTGGTAGCAGAAGTCCACGAAGGGCTTTGTGGAGCACATCAGTCAGGTCCTAAGATGGCTGTTAAATCAAGATAATGGGTTACTATTGGTCGACCATGGTCAGAGATTGTATTGACCACGCTAAAAGGTGCCTCGAGTGTCAAATCCACAGTGATGTTATACATCAGCTTCCAGATCCGCTGCACCTGATAATAGCATCTTGGCCATTTGAATGTTGGGGCACTGACATAATTGGGCCGATAGATCCGCCGTCTTCAGTGGGACACCGCTTTATTCTAGCAGCAATAGGCTAATTCTCCAAGTGGGCAGAAGCGGCTCCATTAAGAGGTCACATCCGAGCATGTGATCAATTTCTTTACCCACAATATTGTCTACAGATTTGGTGTGGCACGCCACATAATCTCATACAATGGTACTGTATTCAAAAGTATAAAAATCTACAAGTTCGTTGATCGGCACAAAATCGATTGGCAGTATTCCTCTATATACTATCCAAGAGCAAATGGCCTGGCAGAAGCCTTCAAAAAGACGCTAGTGAAATTTTTGAAAAAAATCCTCACCAAGAATAAAAGAGAATGGCATACAAAAATGGCAGAGGCGCTGTGGGTGTAACGTACAACATATAAAATGCCAACCAAAGTCACTCCTTATTCATTGGTATTCGATGTCGAAGCCATATTACTAATGTACTTTGTGATGACCAAAGTTTTATGTACATAGTTATCAGTGCATGCACATTCATATTTTGAAATTCTCTTGTATAGCAAGAATGCATTTCAAAATCCCCCATCAGACTGGGGGCATTTTAAATATTTATTCAGGTAGACATCGCATTGCATGCCGATATCCCCAAATAAATATTTAAAATCTCAAAGATACAAAGCCTATCCAAAATATCCCTACGAGATAGGGGGCATTTTAAATATTCATTTGGGCCGACATTTTGCTACACGCCGAGATCCCCAAATGAATATTTAAAATCTCAAAATTCCAAATTTATTCCATTATAAAAATGTTCCTGAAAGACAAGGGGCATTTTAAATATTTATTCGGGTCGACATCGCGCTGCATGCCAAGATCCCCGAATAAATATTTAAAATTATCAATTCAAATGTTCTTTTGTGCTAAAGAATACAGCATACTTATTTTCCAAAGTATATGAAGGTGATCTTTCAAAAGCCAGAGACATCGCCTTCTCCAATGAACAAAGATTCAAAAGTCAAAAGAGAGACTTTTGCAACTACGCACTCCAACAAATTGAGCCAGAAAAGCTTGAAGTCTTTCAACAACCTGAAGCTTAAGGTTCGAATGGGTGTAAAAGGTCGGATCCAACACGCCCAAATATGGCCGGATCGCTGGCAGCTCCGCCTACTTAACACACCATAAGAAAGGCCGTAGTAACGGAACCCCCACTTCGTCAACCCGTCAGTAGGGACTGTAGGAAGAACGAAGGCCAATTTGACACAACGAGTTCAAGTGATCGTAGTCCACCAAAATTCTCCTAAATGACTGAAAAATCAAATTTCTTGCGGAAGGAGTCTCGAACGACCACCGAATGTCCGTAGGCTCCAAAATCTTCAATCATAAAGGAGAACTTCAAATCTACCAACTTCAGCAAAATCATCATTAGGGAGCGCAATTCCCATAGCTCAAGTCTGAAGCCTGAATGGGTGTAAGAGATCGGATCCAACAAGCCCAAATATGGCCGAATTGCTGGCAGCTTCATCTACTCAACAAGCTATAAGAAATGCCGCAGTAGTGGAACCCCCATCTCAGCAACCCGAGGACAAAGAGCTATCAAATTCTAACTCTCCCGATCTGATGAACTCAAGTGATTCAGATTAAAGTCTCCTCAAGTGGTTAAGGATCAAGATACTACCTACGTTCGGTACTATCAACTGAATCTAGAACCTGCAAATCCTTCAACAAATTCGTAAATCACAAAGCGAGGATCGAAGGAACTTTTCTTCAACAAGCTAAAGCACAAAGCAAAGGACCGAAGAAAATTATCTCAAAGTTCACACAAAGCCCAAGGCTGAACTAAAAAGATTTCATCATCAACAAGTCTGTTATGCACAAAGCTTTGGACCGATGACTTCTCGCCACTGACCTAATATAAACCCAAAGGTTTAAGTCACCGGCATCTACTCCATCAAGCCCGCTAAAGCAAAAAGCATAGGACCGAAGAAACACAAATCTCCTGACAAATCATTATTGATAAATCAAGTAATCCTCCATCAATGTCCGCAGCACAAAGTACATGACAAAAGAAATCAATATCTCAACCATTTATAGATACATCTAAAAGAGTCAAGAAGAAAGAGAGACTAGTGTGACATCCAAACAAATTTTGGAAATCTACTAAAAGAAAATCTTAGTGTGACATCCAAACAAAACTTTGGAGATCCACTAAAAGAAGATTCTAGTGTGACATCCAAACAAAATTTTGGAGATCCACTAAACGTCTTAGTGTGACGTCCAAGTAAGCTTTTAGAGATCCACTAAAAGAAAATCTCGGTGTGATAGCTAAACAAATTTTTGGAGATCCACTAAATGTCTTAGTGTGACGTCCAAGTAAGCTTTTGGAGATCCACTAAGTGAAATCCCTAGTGTGACATCTAGAGCAAATATCTAGAGATCTACAAGGCCAAACATCATACAACAAACATGATTCGCTCTGAATGCATACCACATTTGTTGTGGGGCATTTGTTAACCTCTGTATAATGAACAAAAGGAAGAAAAATATACATATCTCGTATCAGCCAGATCATCCGAAAATTCAGCCAAAATCCCGCTTTGTAGCCGTTCACATTGTCACCGAAAATCCTGCTCAAATCCCGCTAAATTACTGTGCACTTGGTGCCGTTCATGTTTCCTCACAGGATTCTTGCGTACGCTTCCCCTGTCACACCTCCAATCGAGTCGTTAAATACCGACTCCAAAGCCTCCAGCTCCAGTTCGGTTCCTCCCACATGATCGCAGAGCTCTGATACCTCTCTCCCGTCACTGCTCACATGATCGCTACCTCCTTCTGCTGAAGCCTCCTCCCTCTTCCTCCGACTTCTCTACCCGACCAAACCCAGCGACCGAGCTCCCATCTCCTCTGCCCCTTCCGATCCTTGCCCGATCATTCAGAGAGAGAGAGAGAGAGAGAGAGAGAGAGAGAGAGAAATCCCTACCTCCACCGAGCCTCCAAGTCCTCCGCCTCCTCCTCCGACGTTCTCTCCCTATTTGGTTCGGAAGTTCCGACATTTTGATTTAAAGCAAGAACGGGAGCAAGCTGGCTGTGAATGTAACTTTCTCCCTTTAGCTCGTTTCTTTGGCCCTATCCCGTGAATCCTCAAATCAGAGGGAGAAGGATTTTTTATCTTTATTTTTATTTTTATTATTATTAATTATTTTTAATTATAATTTATCTTATAAAATAATTATAATTAGTTATAAATTAATTATAATTTTTATAATTAGTTAACATTAAATATAATTAATCATAGTTAATTATTGTTATTAATAATTAAATGTGATTAATTATTATTAACTATAACTAATTAAACAAAATCATAATTAATTAATTTTAATTATATTATTTATTATAAGACATCTATAATTAATTATGAATTAATTACAATTAGTTGATATTAATCATAATTAATTATAATTAAAGATAATTAGTTATCATTAATAATAATTAATTTTTTAATTATAATTAAATATCATTAATTATAATTAATTATTAATAATAATTAATTATAATTAAATTCAAAAAAAGAGAAAAAGAGAAAATGCAAATGCTACTCTCCCTCAATCCTCGAGCCAACACCGTCAAGCGCGCGAAGGTACAGATGTCCTAAACTCATATTCTCTCCCTCGGAGTTAGCGGCGAACTGGAAAACCGCCTATACACGCCTTTATTGCGCGTGGTGGGATGGGACTCCGGTCTGACGCCTACGATGTGGCGGGCAATCACCTAAACTCTACTTCGGCATTCGTGGCGCACCGGAAAACCGCCTATACACACCTTTATTGTTGCGTGGTGGGATGGGACCCCGGTGCGGCACCTACGGCAAGGCGGGGACACTTATAAGTATTCCCGAGCGGGGAGAAAGCAAATTGTCTTTTAAACAGGTATCGTCAAAGACCCCATACAAGCATTTATTGTGCGTGGTGGGAAGAAAAATCACGGCCGCAATGTCCTCGTTCGAGAACACCTATCATACACGCCTTTATTCCACATGGTGGGAAAGGCCCAGTTTCTCGTAGTTTTCCCCTAAACAGGGGAGATGCCGGGAGGCTGCCGAAATTTCGGGTGAAACATTACTACGCTCGGACCTGTTTGAACTCAAATGAACATGAACAATGGATTTATAAACTCAATCCTAAATGAACTTAAATAAATTTGAAATCATAAGACTTGAATTTGATTGAACTCAAGAGACTACAAAGGACTTGACTTGAACAATTTGAGTAAGGACGTAAAACTTGTACTCGAACAAGGGAAGAGGACTTATGAACAAGGATAGAACTTGATTGAACTTGAACTCAACGAAACTACAAGAACTTGAGCCCAAGGAGTTTGGGCTTGACACTAAATGAACTGGACTTAGACCCAAACAAATACAAAAGAGCTCAAATTGGACTTGATTTGCACGACAAACATGATTCAAACATTTCAACTCAAGCAAGAACTTGAGTTAGACTTCAGAAGAATCCGAACACCGGGACTTGATTCGGATCAAGCATAGTGGATATGAACTCAGATCTGAACCATAATTAGATAATCAAATTTAAATAGATATATAATTATCTTAATATCACTCATCAAATTTGATTATCCTAGCGGAGATCAATGAATGGAGGAAGGACATTCGTTAAAATCCCAAATAGAAATAAATTATTAGTTCACTCATAAGCAACAGTACAAGCTCAATGATATCACAAGGGCCATTGTATTCATTCCCGCAGTCAATAACTCTTCAATGGCAGTCAGATACATCGCCTTCTTACAAATGGAGATATATAACAAACAAAAAATAATGCTCCTTACAAGACTGCATGTTGATTGAAGAAGGCAAAGCTGTCAATTTATGGCGGAAGACCCATCACTATAATAAATGTAACCATCAAACCACCAAGATTAGTGAAAGGTAGGTATAATGTTGGCAACAATGGATCTTCTACAAATACTTCCAGGAAGTCGTAGTTGATATAGTGGTCCCTTGCAAATGAATACTTGTGGATAACAACAGTGGATACATCGTAGGTGCATCGAACCACTGTGGACACAAGTACAAGTATCACTTATGACGACGGTGACCAAGATCAACAAGTACGTCAGGTACATGGGTAACCCGGAGTACAAAAAAGGGACACCTCCTGACAGAATGAAAGAAATATTTGAACAAATTAGAACTAAACTTTCTGGTGTTCCAAAGTCTCTTTTTAGTTCTATACTTAAGAAGAAAACAGTTCTGGTGTTCATAAACACCGACAATAACAAGTCTACTACATTGATGATCCTGAAAAGAGTCCCTTTCAAAGCAGCAGCCACGATTTTCAAAGAAACCTTCCTCGGTGAATGAGAAAGGGGGAGTCAACATCAAAACGCAACGCCACTGGATCTGCAACACTTATGCAAGAAGACAGAAGGCGTCTACAATCTACAACGCCAACGCCACTGGATCCGCAACACTCGTACTAGCGGACAAAAGGCGTGTATAACCTCTCAAATGAAATGTTATGCATTCAAAGGACAATTACCTGTACAATTAAAATACTTTCAAAATACTCCTATGCGTGCACTGTAGCTTGTATACACATAGGTACACAGGGATATGTCAAATCAATGAAATTCCCAAATACCCGCATGGGCCCCGGCGAGCATATTATTGGTACACACGTGACGTCTAGGGATGCTGCATGGGTTATTAAAGTTGAACCCGATCCTCCTAAGCAAGTAAATAGGAGTCGACATGGTTCAATCAATAATTATAAAATGCCTCCAAACACCCGCAAGGGCCCCGGCGAGCGTGTTATTGGTACACACGTGACGTCTAGGGATGCTACGTAGGTTAACAAGTGAATTCAGATTCGAACCCGATCTTCCTATGCGGATCAATAGGAGTCGACAAGGTTCGAACCATTAAACAAATATATGGTTGAGGGGACCAGTATATTTATTTTAATACATTCATATTAGGCCGTCAAGGCCTATAACAAGAGAATTCACCAACAAAGGCACAAAGCTTACGAAACCCGATTCTCGATCAATAGCTTGGTCGAGTTGACAGGGTTCAATCAACAAAAGAGAAATGACCCCAAACACCCCGATGATGGCCATGTTGAATGCAGATCTCAACCGAAGGGGTTCCCAAATATTTTCAAATGTCTCCCAAATATCCAAAGTCTATTTCAAATATTCCAAAGCTCCACCCAAAATACACATAAAAATCCAAAAACTCCACAAAAAATCACAAAAATCCAAAATATTTAAAAATGAAACTATCTATCTCAACGCTTAAAGCAAAATCCATCCACCCTCCGCAACAGTTTGCCGAGGTGGACAAATTTAAAACTATTTCAGCTCACAAAGAGCTAAATGCCTAATCGAAAATATTACTATGATCCATTCTCAAACAGTCTCCTGCCGATAAGGACGTGGTACGTGTCCTCTGACCGGCGGTCTGCCGCCAAATGGCACCGCAGAATAAACGGTTATGACCCGGGGCCCTCTGAACCGAGTGGTTTTACCGCCAAATGGCACCATGAAATACCGGTTATGGACATCGTTGTTACGTTCCTTATTGACTTCAAATCCTTGAGATATGAATCAATAGGATATGATTGATAGGGCACAAAGCCCTCTGTTAGCTAAGGTGGATTTAAAATTGTCCTCTTAGACAAACATCCAACCCAGGTCTACAAGGTACCCTTGGACGAAGCAACCCATGGCTGCCGACAAGGATCCTTCTGTTAGGTTGGGTCGAGTACCTCCTCTAACTAAGTAGACCAGGGACCATGATGGCCCGGTATGACGGAATCAGGGGATCTTGATCGGGTCTATCATTCATTCTCCCACCATCCGCTTTAAGTGCAAGATGATGAAATTTCTATTTTAAATATTAAACCTTCCAAAACAATCAAATATCCCAATCTAAATTTTCAAAATTCCAAATCCAAACCTATGCTGCTATTATATGCCAGATAACACGTATATTCTACGTATCTAATTGACGACTAGCCTTAATCAAAAGTTCTATCGTTATCAGGACGGGTAATTAACTATAGGGGCTTGCGTCTATATGAAACCAGAACTCAGATCATAAAGTCCTCACAAAATGAGGACGAAATCTCTGGGTAGTATCTTATGTACAAACCCATCTGCCTTCCATAGTTTACCTCGGAACTTATTTCGTTAAAATTCCCTCGCCGAATAAAAAGAAAAGCGGGCGGAGGCCGGGGCCGAATTTTCGGAGCCCACAGGGGAAACCAAAGAGCTAAATCAAGAGGGATTGAACCAAATAATGACACTTTATGAGCTGAGTAAGTAGAAGAAGCTCATTAATGAGCTAACTTTAGTAGAAACTTACAAAAGTTAAAACCTAATTTGTTTTGACCCCCCCCCCCCCCCTTGCCTACATCAACATGTTGAAGTTTATTAACTTGAATAGTTGTTTTTGCAAGTGCTTGGGTATAAACTTAATCAACTTAGAAGCATTAAGTCATTGTGAGATCTATCATATATCTTTCAAGGTTTATGTTGCGGATCCCATAAATGACATTGTCGATTAAGTTTGTGTACAACACGTTGCAAAACGAATACCCTAGAACTTTATATGCCTGGGATTTTCAAAATCACAAAACATGTTTATAAAATTTATAAGTGCTTGTGAAGCAAGGGTGGAAGTATTTTAGGATCCTTAAGGGCTTATAGATATACTCCCACCGTACATTGGAATTTGTTAAACATGTTTAGTACAGTTTGCAAGTTAATCGGCCATACGCAACAACGAATGACTCGGATATTTGTCGGCATCCTAAAATGACAAGTCTATGCATGCATGCATTTCTAGGATTCCCTTGGACCATGTTAAAATTGATCTCTAGGGTCTATCTAACTATTTATCAATGATGATTTCACCTATATACTTCTAAGATTTTCAAATCATATCAAATTTGATTTTAAAATTTCCTATGAGTTATAGGAATGACTTTTCTCTCTCCATGATGAATCCAAAACACTCAAATCAAAATAGGCAAACCTCTTTCAAATGCTCTTTCCTCTCATATGCGATGTTTTGGAGTTTCCTCAAGACTCCAAACACTTTATTACATGAGCCAAGGGAACTTTGGAACAAGTCCTAAGTAACCCATCTTTTGTTTGTTGATACACAAAATCAACAAACAATCATCCATCTGTTCCCTTCAAGTATGATGATTTGGAAACTCCCCAAAGTTCCAACACGTCATCATACGAAGATTTCGAAACATAGAGTCAAATTCTAAGCTCCCTCTATCATTTGTTGAGATGAAACATCAACGAATGAATGCCCTCCCTAGGCCTAGAATCCTAATCTTAGCCTATCATGTTTGTCTAGCCTAACATAAGTAAATGACCTTGCATCATCAAGTACAAAACTTGATGGTTGCCTCTCGATTTATGATTTCAAAACTACAAATCATCTCCTCAATTTGCTTGACTTTTAGAGCTTACTCAAGCCTCCAAAATGTCCCATTGTTTGACCCAAAACATGTTTTAGGAGTTATCACTAACTCTTCTTATATCTTGTATTATAGATTTCTCCAAAATCCTAAATACATCTCCTCATAAGTTTTGGAGCTTGTAACCAAATTCCGAGTTCCTTCCAAGTGAGCGTCTCCTTCATGTGTGATATTTTGGAGCCCCCTTTAAAGTTCCAAATGTCCCATTGACTTGAACCATCAAGACTTTAGAAACAAATCCTAAATTTCTTTTTCATTTGCTAATAACACAAAATTAGCAAATGATAATCCTTCTTCACGTGTGATACTTGAAATTTCCTCAAAATTCCAAGTGTTAAATAACTTTTTATAACCTTAGGATCAAAATTCTAGGTTTATTCTATCATGTTTGTTGAGTCAAAATTAACAAGAAATCATCTCTCCTTCACATGCATTGCATTTGGAACCTCCTCAAGGTTACAAATATACTGTTACATGGCTCTTAGACTATCTTAGGAGCTATCACCAACCTTACCCACGCATGATATTGTGGATTTTCCTAAAAGGTCCTATATACATCATGTTGTAGACTCTTGAATTTGAGACCAAATCTCAAGTTCTTCCCTTTCATTTGCCTAGCCTTAAGTTAGATAAATGGAAACCTTTCTTTGGACATCAAACGCTCAAAGAATATTTATGGACCTTGTAACTCATAAGTTACATTTTCACCTTTCATTCTCCTTATACAAATTAGGAGAAGGTATGTCTTTATTTGAACATCCTTATATATTCAATGAAGTCCACGACGATTTGTAGCTCCAAATTTACATGTCATCTTCTTGTATGTGCCCAACACAAGTTGGGTAGATGATTTCCTTCCCACTTTCTTACAAGTCAAAATTGTAGGAAATATTAAAGTCCTTAATCATCCTCCCAAACCAAAAATTGGGAGAATTTACATCTTCCACTTGAATATCAAACGTTCAAGGGATTTTCTCTCAACATGCAACCCATAAGTTGCTTATTGTTTCTCCCTTTCTATAACTCAAATATTGTAGGAAGGTGCTCTCATTCTTCTAACTTAAATTAGGAGAGTGTACATTCTTCTTTGAATTTAAATGTTCAAAGAACTTCCAAGAGTTTGCAACTTCAAGTTGCATCTTTTCCTCTTTCATCCCTTTAACCCAAGTTGGAAGAATAAATCTCCTCTCTTCAAGAGATTTCCATGAGTTGCAACTTCTAAGTTGCATTCCCTTCATAATCTTCTATAAGACGAAATTATAGGGGAACATTCAAGTCCTCCTTCATTCTCCTAAACCCCAAATTAGGAGAGTGTATCCCCTCTCCTTGAACACCAAATGTTCAAAGAGCATTCAGAAGTTTGCAACCCAAAGTTGCATCTTCTTTTTTCCTAAAAACAAATTGTAGGAATTCCTCTCATCCCACTAACTCAAATTAGATGGATGAATGTCCCTTTCTTTGAACACCAAATGTTCAAAGAAAATCTTCCACCTTGCAACTTTCAAGTTACATTTCCCCATTTTCTTCTCTATAAACCAAATTTGTAGAGATGTTTCCTTCTTTTTACAACTCAAAAGTTGTATAAAACTCTTATTCATTCAACTCATGTTGAGTGAATTAAACCTATGAAAGTCACCTATTTGTTGAATCAAAATCAACAAGTAGTTCAATTCAAATCATTTATTTGTTGAACCAAATTAAACAAATAATTCCATATCAAACAAAGGAGTCAAAATACTAGCTTTCTTTCATTCTCCTAACCCAAACTAGGTTGATTCCTCTCTTTGAATACCCAAGAAGTCCAAAGAATCCTTGATGTGTAGCCCAAACCTGCACATCATTCTCTTATGTTTGTTTAATCTAAATTTAGCAAACTAAATACTTATCATTGAACATAAAAGTTCTATGATAATTCCTCTTGATTTGTAGTCTTAAAGTTACAAATCCTCCACACCTATTTAGCTAAAATCAAGAAGTAACTCACCTTTGTTTGTCTAATCCAAATAAAGCAAATGAAACCCCACTCCTTGAATACAAAATTCAAGGAGACATCTTTTGGATTTGTATCCTCAAAGCTACTAATCTTCCCTCACTTCTATAGGTTCCAAATGCCTTAGAAGATGTTCCATCCTAGCCCAAAAGCTATAGATTCTCTCCCCTCTAACACCAAAGTTGTAATAGATTTCCCCCTTCTTTAAAGGGAGTTCTACAATATTTAGCCCAAAAGCTAAATGTTGAATTCCTACATTCTCCTTCATAGCTCCAAAAGTTAGGGAGAATCTTCCAACACTTAGCTCAAAAGCTATGTGTTAGACACCCTCTCCCCCTCTTCTTTAGCCTCAAAGCTAAAAGAAGCATCATTTCTCCTTTTATCTCCAAAAGCTATGGAGGATCTTCCAACATTTAGCCCAAAGCTATATGTTGGACACCCTTTCCTTAGATCCAAACTCTAAGTGAAACACCCTTAGTGTAACATACCACACAAACCTCACACACTTGGGTGCATAACCCCCTATGCATGCTAGGACTAGAATTTTTTTTTTTTTTTTTTTTGTGCATATAGTTGATGATTTTGTGTGATTGCCCTTTTGGATTGTCTATGTTGTAGGCACTTACCCTTAAGTGGTTAGTGTATAAATACATATGTTTTTCGTGTAGGTGACAATGTCCAAAGGGGGAGCACTCATAAATAATATAAATGCTTGCATGACAGGTACCGCTTAAACACCCCCCTCCCCTCCAAGGTGATGTGGCCAATAAGGTAGAAGCAGGTGTTTGGCACTCTAAGTGCTAGGCAAATTTTGGATGTGATATGATTAAAATATAAACTGTCTTCTAACTCTATTTTGTAGACTTGAGTCTTTTATATTTTTATCATGTATTTGATTAAATCTAGGATGTAAAATTTGTGGGATTTACACTAGAAGGAAAAGTGGATCGAGGAAAGAAGTACCCCTTTTGAGGTGAAGCCTAAAGATCCATTTGAAAGTTAAAGCTTGAAGACCCCCACAAGTAGACTTTGTAATATATTAACTGGGTTATATAATGGCAGGCAACTCGGCTGCCAAAACTAATTATAATAATTGGGACATTACTTGCACTTTTTTTTCGGTTGATTTACATGTATGTATTGTTTGTTTACGGGGTGCACAATAGAACAACATATTTTTCCTAAGTTTCTTCTATTATTTTGTTTAGGAGTGGCCTGGACTTTGAAGCAGCAGGCTCTTAAGACAAAATAAAATTTTTACCATTTAAAATTTAAATAACTTAAAATCAATTTAGGCTCAACGATTTTCTAGCAAAAGAAATTTGCATGGCTC
Organism: Dendrobium nobile; assembly: GCA_022539455.1. Classification (NCBI taxonomy): domain Eukaryota; kingdom Viridiplantae; phylum Streptophyta; class Magnoliopsida; order Asparagales; family Orchidaceae; genus Dendrobium; species Dendrobium nobile. The sequence continues at coordinate 10,327,132 of CM039722.1, forward strand.
CCTTTCAAGGAGCCAAGTTTTCAATAATTTAAATTGAGCATGCATAGCCCAAATGTGTCTCATGTAAAAAAGCACTCACTTGAGGACTAAATAACAAAAAGTCTGCATTTGTGAGTCTGCATTCTGCATACCCTGCATAATTATCTTGGCCTTGAAGCCAAATTATAAGGCAGGACAATAAATCCAAAGGTCGGGCAGGTTAGGCCTTATGTGAGGTGTAATTTGAAAGTCCTTTTGCACTTCGTTAGGCTTAGGTTTGAGATACTACCCCTCAGTAGTCCTCACCTTAGTTTTAAGGTCCGAGACATTTGTTGATTACAATCACCCTATAAGCCCTCACCTTCTGGGTAGTTCCTCCAACATATGTTATTGGAATGTAAGCCCCAACCTTCTAATGAAAATATCAACTTAAATAAAAATTAGAGTTAAAAAATGTAAAGCCTGACATAGGATAGTCCGAGCATCTCTGAGATTTCTCAGAATCAAGTCCTCCTACTTCACCTCCTTTGGCTCTCATTTCAAAATATGAATCTATGTTGATCATTTCTTCTTTGAAATTCCTAAAGGTCAAAACCCTTTAAACAAGATTTTCATAGATTTTAAAAAATCAAACTTTAGCCAATATCTAAATGACTTTCAAAATAAGAAAACCACTAGTTTAATCAAAAGTCTTCTCAAGTACCAAAGCTTGAGATTGTGGGCTCCGAAAATTCGGCCCCGGCGTCCTTGCCGCTTTTCTTTTTATTCGGCGAGGGAGTTTTAACGGAATAAGTTTCGGGGTAAATTTTGGAAGTCAAATGGGTTTGTAAATAAGACACTACCTAGAGATTTCGCCCTCATTTTGTGAGGACTTTATAATCTGAGTTCTGGTTTCCTATAGGCGCAAGCCCCTATAGTTAATTACCCCTCCCGATCACGAGAGAGAACATTCGATTAAGGCTAATCGTCAATCAAATACGTATATAATACGTGTTATCTGGCATATAGTAGCAGCATAAGTATTGAATTTTGGAAATTTGAAGATTTGGATATTTGGGAATTTGAAGGTTCAGATGTTTGGAATTGATAATTTGGAAAATTTGGATATTTTAAATAGAAATTTTACCATCTTTCACTTAAAGCGAATGGTGGGGGAATGGATGATGAACCCGATCAAGATCCCATGGTTCCGTCGTCCCGGGCCATCGTGGTCCCTGGTCTACTTAGTCAGAGGAGGTAGTCAACCCAACCTGACAGAAGGATCCTTGTCGGTAGCCATGGGTTGCTTCGTCCAAGGGGACCTTGTAGACCTGGGGTGAATATTTGTCTAAGGGGACAGATTTAAATCCACCTTAGCTAACAGAGGGCTTTGTGTCCTATCGATCATATCCTATTGATTCATATCACAAGGATTTGATGTCATAAGGAGCGTATTGGCGTTGGCCATAACCGGTATCTGTGGTGCCATTTGGCGGAAAAATCACTCGGTTCAGAGGGCCCGGGTCATAACCGTTTATCCTGCGATGCCATTTGACGGCAAAACCGCCGGTTAGAGGACATGTACCACGTCCTTACTTGCAGAAGACTTTTTGAGAATGGATCCTAGTAATATTTTCGACAAGGCATTTGGGTCTATATGAGCTGAAGTAAATTTTAATTTGTCCACTCCAGCAAACTGTTGCGGAGAGTGGATGAATTTTGTTTTAAGTGTTCCATAGTTGGATTTCAATTTTAAATATTTTTGGGGTTTTAGGATTTTGAAATTTTTGTGGAGTTTTTGGATTTTAAATGGGCATTTGAAGTATTTGGAATTGAATTTCGAGTACTTGGAATGGAATTTTGAGTACTTGGAATGGACCCCTCCGGTTGAGATTTATTATTCAACGCGGCCATCATCGGGGTGTTTGGGGTTATTTCTATTTGTTGATTGAACCCTGTCGACCTTATCAAATCGTTGATAGGGGATCAGGTTTCGTAGGCTTTATGCCTTTGAGAGTGAATTCTCTTGAATGTAGGCATTGAATGCCTAATATGAATGTATTAAAACAAATAGTCTAGTCGTCATGGCCACATATTTGTTTGTTGGTTCGAACCTTTTCGACTCCTATTGATCTATATAGAAGGAACGGGTTCGAACGTGAATTCACTTGTCAACCCGCGCAGCATCCCTAGACGTCACATGTGCACCAATAACACGCTCGCCAGGGCCCATGCGGGTTTGGGGGCATTTTATAATTAAACCCTGTCGACTCCTTTTATCTACTTAGAAGGATTGGGTTCAAATTTAATAACCCGCGCAGCATCCCTAGACGTCACGTGTGTACCAATAACACGCTCGTCGGGGCCCTTGCGGGTGATTTTTATATTGATTTGGATGTACCCCATTGTGTACCTATGTGTATACAAACTACGGTGCACGTGCGGGGGGATTATAATAATACTTGTAGAAGCCTTATGTCCGCTTGTATAGAAGTTGCGGATCCGGTGGCGTGGCGTAGCAGCTTCTGAATATAGTCGTTCACTGCTTCGTACAGATAGACTGTCGTACACTACTTGTTGCTTTCTGCAGGTGGATCGTAGTGCACTAACTAATCTCCTGCCTGGTGTTTGTTGATGCTTACATTCGTTGTAGTTGTTTTATATTTTCTTGTAGATAATGTATTTTGTATATAACGAATTTTCTATAACAGCTCATAGGAGCTTGTATGTTCGAATCTTTTTGTTGCTTTTATTGTGATCTGTAGTATTTTCACTATCGTTGACTTCGTGTTGAGAGCGTTGTTTGTAAGCAAATTATGCTTGAAGTTCTTTATTCAAATCCCAAACAATGTCATTCAATTCAATATAAAACCTTATTATTTGCCTCCAAGCAAAGTTTCCCTTCCTCATATCAAGTTTAGGTTCAAGTTCTATTCGTTGATGTTTATTTGGATGCATGCCATTATCGTTCATGAATGATCACAAGTATCCCATAGTTGTTTGTAAGGGATTTTTATCTTTCCTTCACTAGCCAGTTGATGTTGCCAGGATATTGCAACGTTAGTTAACATAAACTGCCGGGTGAATTGTATCCATCACCAATTCCTTCATGCATTTTGACTAATGAATGGCTCTGATTGTAGGCACGTTGATATATTCATCTATATGCTGATGTAGATTATAAGATGAGTGATATTCGTTGTATTTTCCTGATAGTCATTACAAACTTTTCTTTCTACTCGTAGGCTAGATGTTATTTGTATGACCGATCTCCTACGACAATTCGTAGGACTTCACATATGCCACAGGTGTGTTGTCTTCTGCTTGCAGGTTATGTGTTCACCGACTTTGTAAGTTGAAGTTAACAATATGAACACCATTGTGTTCATTGCATATCTTGATTATCACTCACAAATGACCCATTGTATAAACCATATATCTTTTGTTATGCCACTATATGATTCGTAAGTGAATTTGTTATCACTTTATGTCAACTTGCATTGATTGTGAGAGGACCACATTCCAACTTGCACTTGTTTATGAATTGCTTGGAATTTAATAAATGATGTGGGTTCATGGATCTTCGTTGTCGCTTAAAGCCATCCATGAGTGTTCACAGGTTTCTTATGGTTGCTTGTAAATGGAACGTTGTATGTGTAGTAGGTCTTTTGTTGTCACTAAAAGAGCTCGTAGTGTATGAGCAGAGCTCTTATCAATTCATCTTTGCAAATACGTTGTGTTATCTATTAAGAACATCACATCATGCCATAGGATTTGATTATATCCATATTCCCTTTAAGTTCAATATCAAATTATGGCTTGAGTCCAAGTCCCAGTATAGTCATTTGTTATGTTGTCCAGGTTCAAATACCAATCCAAGTCCCTTGTGGTCTTGTAGAGTCCCAGTTCGAGTTCAGTTCAGCTTGAGTCCTGACTCAAGTCTTACACAAGTCCTTCATCATTTGTCCAAGTTCTTGTTCTTTGTTCAACTCATTTTAGTTCAAGTTCGACATCAAAATGAGTTCAATCGAGTTCTCATTCCTTTCGACATAATTGATTAAGCATGATTTTGTCTTAAATTATGCCCAAGTTAAGTTCATTTGATGTCCAAATGCTGGTCCGAGTTCTCTGCTTCAGTTCAATTTCAAGTGTGAATCCAAGTTCATTTTTTTAGTTCAAGTCCTTGTCCTTTTGGACAAAATTTCGGCAGCCTCCCGGTGTCTCCCCCGTTTAGGGGAAAAACCAAGAGGCCGCCTACCCGCCACGCCACCAAAGTCGTGCATGGTTGGTGTTTGTGAGACACCGCGGCGGTTGTATTTGTTTTTTTTTCTCCCACCACGCGCACCAAAGGCATTTCTTTTTTGAAAAAAAGCAATTTTTGATATTTCCCCCCGCTCGGAGGTACTTATGAGCGACTCCGCCTCACCGTAGGTGCCGCACCGGGGTCCCATCCCACCACGCGCACCAAAGGCGTGCTTGGGGTGGTTTACCGGTCCGCCACGAACATTGAAGTAGGGTTTGAGTTTAGAAAGATTCATACCTCGGCGGGGTTGTCGTGGTTGACACGTGGATCGAGGGGTCACTTGCCTACCTCGCCGTAGGTGTCGCACCGGGTTCTCTACTACCACACTCACCAAAGGCATGCTTAGGTGGTTTGCCGGTCCGACACGAACACCGAGGAAAGAGAGGGAGGGGGAGCACTTTGTTTTATTTATTTAAAATTAATTTAAAATAAATTAATTATAATTAAATTTAATCATAATTAATTATAACTAATATTATTTAATTATTATTAAAAATATATTTAATATATAATTAGTCTGATTATATTTAATTATAAATATTTATTAATTAATTAATAAAATAAAATAAACATTCATAACTATATTAAATTAATTATAAATGATTATAATTATTCATTAATTAATTATAATTAAAGTAATTAAATATAAATAATTAATTATATTTAAATATAATTAATAATAATTAATTATAACTAAATTAATTTAATTATAACTAATATGATTTTAACTAATTTTTAAACTATTATAATAATTATAATAAAAATAAAACCCCTCCCTCCCCCATCAAGCTCTCTGTTTGGGCATTTTTATGGGACTTGGCCGAAGTAGCGAGTAGAAGGGAGAAAGTTACCTTCAAAACGAGCAAGCTCCCGTCGTTACTTCCAATTAAAATGTCGTAACTTCCAAAACGACAAGAAGCGAACGTCGTTGAGGGAGCAAAGTCGGTCAATGGAGGAGAGGGAGCTCAGTCTCTGGGACAGATCGGAAGGCACAGGTGGGTTCGGCTATGGGAGGAAGAAGGAAGGTAGGTTTTCTCACTCACTTCCTCTCTCTCTCTCTCTCTCTCTCTCTCTCTCTCTCTCTCTCTCTCGGTGTCGGGAGCAGCAAAGGCGGTCGGGTGAGGAGAAGAGGTCGGCGTCTTTGTCGTCGGCTTGAGCTCGTCAGTGGGAGAGGAAGACGGGATTTGGTCGGAGCAGTGACGGGATTTGCTTGCGGGAGAGATGTCGAAGACGGGAGCTCGGTCGTGAGTGCAGCGAACGGGAGAGGAGTCGTGTGTTCTGCGAATGAAGGGTTTCCTTCTCATTTTAAAGGCCCGATCTGGGATGCGATCGAGACCGGTTTTTGCGCAGGAAGTGCGGAGAAACGACGTAAATCGGCGCTGCCAGCGTGATTTCAGCAGGATTTTGAGGATCCAACAGGTATGAGATGTATACGTTGGATTTTCATCTTTGTTTTCTTCTGGATTTTATACATAGTTCAACAGAGATGTAATTAACCATAGGAGCAAGCCCCTATGAGACGTTTGTACTCCAGAAATAAATAAATCACATACAACCAAACATTGAATAGGGGAATCTCTGTTAAAATTATAAATTTTATCATTGAGTCTATAAGGAAATGATATTTTTACCCTCCGAGGTAATATATCATCATTCTTATGTCGTACTCAATCATAAAGTATGCAATCCGTTTGAGGATAACAAAAATTCTCTAACAAGATATTCTTAGCAAATATTAGCTAAACAATTTGTCAAAGCAGAATCTTTTTCCATGCATTTAGCTTAAAATGGAAATCCTCTGTTGCCCACTACATTCCATTCAGGATTTGCAATATTCTATTTAGGACTTCATGTAATATAGCAACATGCTCCTTGCGTATTTGTAATTACTGCTTCTATGGCTGGATTTTTTGCTTCGACCAGCTACTTAACATTTCGTAACTTGCATAACTTCTAGTTTGCAGTTTTCATCAATATATTACATAAATTCAACGATTCTTATCTGTTGCAAGAAATGGGTTTTGACTTTTGACCCCATCTTCTACTAGGATATGCCCCAGATTTCTATTGATATTCGACAGTAAGATAATAATATTAACATGGACATTGGTTCTTCGTTCAACTTTCTCGGCTCTAATGAGATGTTACATAGTAGAGAAGGATTCTATATTTGCAATTGGTGAATCAAATTTTCTCCATATGGATGGAGTACTTCTTAGTCATGCTAAAAAGAATCCTCATATGTCTAAGCAGCTCCACTGCCTTATAAATATAGAACTTATGGCTGTTAAAAAGGTTCCTAATACATATAAAAAACTAACATTAAAAGTCTACTGAATAATATTGCTTCCATTTTGCATAAGTACTAGTTGGTGTGGGCTCCGAAAATTCCGCCCCGGCCTCCGCTCGCTCTTCTTTCTATTCGGCGAGGGAGTTTTAACTGAATAAGTTCCGGGGTAAATTTTGGAAGGCAGATGGGTTTGTAGATAAGACATTACCCAGAGATTTCTCCCTCATTTTGCGAGGACTTTATGATCTGAGTTCTGGTTTCCTATAGGCGCAAGCCCCTATAGTTAATTACCCCTCCCGATAACGAGAGAGAACTTTCGATTAAGGCTAATCGTCAATCAGATACGTAGAATATACGTGTTATCTGGCATATAGTAGCAGCATGGGTATGGAATTGGAAATTGGGTTTGAAATTAAGTATTTGGAAGGGTTTGGAAAGTTTGATATTTAAAATAGGAAATTTCACCACCTAGCACTTAAAGCGGATGGTGAGGGAATGGATGTAGACCCGATCAAGATTCCATGGTTCCATCGTCTCGGGCCATCGTGGTCCTTGGTCTACTTAGTCAGAGGAGGTAGTCGACCCAACCTGATAGAAGGATCCTTGTCGGCAGCCATGGTTTGCTTCGTCCAAGGGGGCCTTATAGACCTGGGGAAAATTATTTGCCTAAGGGGACAAATTTGAATTCACCTTAGCTGACAAAGGGCTTTGTGCCCTGTCAATCATATCCTATTGATTCATATCTCAATGATTTGATGCCAAAAAGGATCGTATCGGCTCTGGACATAACTGGTATTTCGTGGAGCCATTTGGCGGCAAAACCACTCGATTCAGAGGGCTCCGGGTTATAACCGTTTATCCTGCGGTGCCATTTGGCGGCAAAACCACCAGTTAGAGGGCATGTACCACATCTTTATTGGCAGGAGATTGTTTGAGAATGAATCCTAGTGATATTTTCGACTAGGCATTTAGCTCAATGTGAGCTGAAGTAGTTTTTAACTTGTCCACCCTAGCAAACTGTTGCGGAGGGTGGATGAATTTTGCCTTAAATGTTTTAGGGCATTTTGAAATATCTGAGAGATTAACCACTCCGGTTGAGATTTACATTCAACACGGCCATCATCGGGGTGTGGAGTAATTCATTGACTAAACCTTGTCGACCCTATCAGCTTGCCGATAAAGGATCGGGTTTCATAGGCTTCATGCCTTTGTTAGTGAATTCTATTGATTATAGGCCTTGAAGGCCTAATATGAATGTATTAAAATAAATACACGGGTCCCCACAACCATGTGTATTTGTTTGAAAGTTCGAACCCTGTCGACTCTTATTGATCTGCATAGAAGGATCAGGTTCGAACTTGAATTCACTTATCGACCCGCGCAGTATCCCTAGGAGTCATGTGTGTACCAATAACACGCTCGCAGTGGCCCATGTGGGTCAAGAACGTATTTTCCCCTTTAGTGTATCTATGTGTATACAAGCTACGGTGTAGGCGCATAGGATTTTAAAATATTTTAATTGTGCATGTAATTACAATTTGAATGCACACAATATTTCGTTTGAGAGATTATGTACGTCTTCTTTCTGCTTGTACGAGTGTTGCAGATCCGGTGGCGGGTTGTAGCAGCTTATAAATTGAATTATTTACTGCTTTGTACAGGTAGACTGTCGTGTACTACTTGTTATTTTCTGTAGGGGCATTGTAGTGCACTAACGAATCTCCTGCTTTGCACGTAGGCGACAAACTTTCAAGTGGTGATATGACTACTTTAATTAGGGGTCGTACAACCCGTGACACATAAGAGTGTGCTATTTTTTTTTTTTTTTGAAGACATGTTCACGGGCTGTACGAGCCGCCTAACTTTAACAGCTGGCGCGCACATTACTTAGAGCACCCGTGACTTGCAATGTGATGGACATTTTTATCATAAAGGATTCAACTAGAAAATTACCGGGGATGTGCGGGGATTCCTACATGTTTACAATGAACACAAACGCGTTTTGTAGGAAATGTATTTTTTTTTTTTTACTTTTACTTTTACCCCCCCTCCTTTTTAACATAACTACCAACCGTATCCGGACATATTTACGCTCGTATTTACTTTAGTATTTACGTTCGTATTTCACCTGCTAGTGAATACTCTATGAATCCAATGTCAGAGCCTCGAAATGGCATCTTAGGATCCTAAGTAGATGGGGCGCGTAGGTGTACCTTCTCCGTCCTTTAGCAAAGGACCCTAGGCTGGTGGGGCCCACAAGTGTACCTTCCCTTTCTTGTAGCAAGAGAATCCTAGGCTAGTGGGGCCCGCGAATAATGTGAATTTAATATTATAAATATGAAGGAGGCTAGGCTTATTCCATCACACCTCATTTCTGCAAAGAGCTTTTGTGAAAACCCGAAAATACCGTTTTAGATCTCGCACGCTTTTCAAAGCGCCGCGACGAGTTTTAAGTGAAAAATTCAATGTTATCGGATTTCGACGGGATTAATTTTATAAAATTCTAAGAAATTTGGTATATAAAACTTATATTTAATTCCTCTTAATTTGAGAGATAAAAATTTCCGAAGACTAATAATACCAATAGTACCCCTAATGTTTATTCAAGCATGGGTTGTTTAAGTGAGGGCATAGAGGTCTTTTTGGCATCCCATTTTCTCCCTAATAGGCAAACTGAGACCCCCACTCCCCCCATTCGGTCTTTTCGCCCAAACCGAGCGGAGAAAGAGGGAGAGGGCGCGGGTAGAGCGGCGACGGGAGCTTCGAGCGGCGGTTTCCGGCGACAAATCTTGGGGAAAATTGTAGGGAAGATTAAGAGAAGGCTAAGGTAAGTGTTTTGCAAGTGTTTCCCTTCCATTTCATGAGTTTTCTCTAAAGAATGAAATTAGGGTTTTAGGGAAACTTGAGTTTTTCTTTAGGGTTCCTTTGAGAAAAGTTTATGGAAGGATAGTGTGATGTTTCTAAACCCAAATGTGGAGTATTTTTGTGAAAGTATGAATTTTGAAAATTAGGGTTTTCTCTAATTTTGGAGTTTTTGGAAGTGCTTTTGCAAATGTCGTTCCTAAAGGTCCTGAAGGGGTTTTTAAGAAAAGAAATTGAGTTTTTTCTTACAAAATGTATTTTCCTATTTTCTAATTATTTTAATTCCGAAAATTTGTTTCCAAAAATTATTAATTTGATTTATGGGAAGTTTAGGCATGCATAAATAACAATATTAATGAAAAGATGTTTTCCAAATTTATGGTTTTAAGGTAATTCCGAAAATAGAAAATATTTAATTATGATTTAGGTATGGGGGAGAGAGTGACATGTTTATTTGAGGGAAATAATGAAAATAGGTTTTCCAAAATTTGGGTTTTAGGTTAAATCCGAAAATACAACTTATTTTAAATAAATTTAGGTTTTGGGTAAAGTGTTATTTTTATTAATATATGTAATTATTCAAACTATTGAATTTTTTAGAATATATGTATGTGTTGAGCTTTAATTGAGAGAGAAAGAGAGAGTGAGGGAGAGGAAACTTAGGATAATTTAAAATGAGAAGGAGAATGCTATTTTGATTTAGTTTGTAGATTTTAAGAATGAGAAATTGATACTTATAGGTGATTAATCGTGGTGACTTCGAAGGAAGATCGAAGGAAGGACTAGCAAGAGGAAATCAGATTCCAAACTTCTGTAAGTGTGCACTGTTCTTTATTTCAGTAATACTTTTGTTACCCTCAAGTTATATGCAATCATTATCATTTACTGTTGTCAAATTTTTTTATTGTTGTCAAGAGAATGATCATACAAATTACATGTACAATTTATGATATCTTACGATAAGGTTTATATGTTATAAGGAATAAGATGGAATGAAATGATATGCTTATGTATATTGAATGCTTTGTATGTGCATGTTGAAAGGATGGAGTTCACCCCCTTATGGTACTAGCTGGGGACGCTGTACTCGTGCACGATAAAATGGTAAAGGATATGGAAAAGGAAAATGGTAAAGGTGTACCTTTATGGTACAGACGGTGACTCCTGTGACGGTTGTAATATTTATGAAACGAGAAAGCTATGTATATTGATATGAATATGGAAAAGGCAAATGAAAGATATGGTTTATGATATGATATGTTTAATGCTATGTTAGTATGGAATCATTTTATGTTATGTTCATATGAAATTTGCATCTATCATATTATTCAGATTATCTTGTTTACTGTAGTTTAGAATTGTGTATTACTTACTGAGCTTTAGCTTAATGTTAGTTGTTAACATTTTCAGGTAAGCTTAAGTTAATCAAAGATGAGTAGAAGAGGTGACAATGTTTATCGTAGGAGTGGAGCTCCGGAAGAAAGGTAAGGATGAAGAATATGTTTGCTTATATGTTTATGTGATTTCAAATTTTATTGTTATAGTGGCTCTTTCAAAATATTTTGGAGATTTATTTAGGGAATTGATAGATTTAGGAATTAGATATTTGACCTACCGTCCGACCTCTGTTCCCGCCTCGCCTACGCGAGCTCACCGGGCCGGGTCGTGACAGCTTTAGTGAGGAGTGTTGCTACGAGGTTTAGGTGTGCGCAAGTCAAGGGTTAAGAGGAAAAGATTTGGCTCCTACTTGCTGGTGACAACTGATTCCCCTACGAATTTGATGTAAATTGCATCATATTATGATATGAATTTTCTTTTATATTTTTTTTCAGTGTTGGGAGCCTAGGGTGTCGTGTATTTTTTATTTTTTACTTAAAACTTTTAGGTGGATTTTGATTTTCTTTGAAATTTTCTAAGTCATGAGTTTTGCTGAAAGTTTCAGCACTACTCCGCCGTCGTCCCCGCGTAGGGGGCTGCATCAGAGGTGTAAAGCCTTCCCGCCTGCCAAGAAAGGCAGTCATGGTAGGTGTCGAGTGACACCGCGGCCGTAGTTCCAATCTCCGCTCGCTAACAAAAGCGGTCACAGGATTTTTAAGCACGTATTTAAAGCATAGCATTTTCCCCTCCTAAAAGCATGCCGGGTACTTAAACAATTTTTCTACAAATAGCAAATTTCCCCGCTCGGTAAAAAAAGCGGTCACGGGTACTTAAGTTTCATGCATACGAATTTCCCCGCTCGCTCAAAACATCATGGGTACTTAAGTTTTTTTGCCCGCTAAAAAAAACGGTCACGAGTACTTATTTCATGCATAGAAATGTAAAATACTAGTGTCGGGCTTTTTACCTTGGGTCTGCAGTAATCGAGACGGCAACGGCGAATGGCGGCGACGGTGGGAAACCTGCGATGCACAATTTAAAATTTTTTTAAATATTTGTGCAATTTAATTAATCATATATGCCCTTTCTCTTATTTAAAACAAAGTGTAGAGAGAGAAAAAAAAAAGGGAAGAGAGCTTTCTTTCTAGAGAGAGAAAGAGATGGAAAGATAGGAATTGATGGGGCTTTTTGGTGGAAGAGGCTTAGGGTGTGTAGGAGATTGGGAGAGTGAGGTTAGAGAGAGAAAATTTCTCTTTCTCTAATTTTTGGAGAGAGAAGGGAGATTTTTTTTCTCTCTCTAGGGAAGGAATTTGGAAGCATGGTGGAAAAGGGAGATGCTTAGGGTGAAAATGGAGCCATACATGAAGAGATTTCACTCTCATTCTAGAGAGAGAAAATTTTCTCTCTCTAGGTTAGAGAGCGAAAATAAGGGATGATGAATTTTTTAATTGGAAGGGTGTAAAAGGTGTAGGGAAATGTTTTTTGTGAAGGGATGTGGGTGGTTTGGTGGGTGGTTGTGAAGAAAAAAAAAAGATTAGGATTAGGGTTTTTTTTTAGGTTTAGAGAAATTGTGGGGGAGGAAGAAGAAGAAGATGAAAGAGAGGAAGGAGAAGAGAGGGGAAGAGAAAAATGGAAGAAAATGAAAGGAAATATGGAGGGATGAAGAAACAAGAAAATGGAGAAGAAAAAGAAGAGGGAAGGAAGAAGAAGAAGAAGAATGGAAGAGGAAGAAGAATGGAGGAAGAAGAATGGAGAAGAAGAGATTTACCTTGCTTGGAGGAGGAGAAAAGAGGGAGGCCGGCGGGTTGGAATCGCGTGAGGGAGAGTGGGCGGCTCCTTTGACGTGAGAATGTCGTGAGCGGGAGTGAGGGATCGGTTAGGGAGAATGTGGGGAGTTATGAGATTTAAGTGGGTGGGTAGTTTAGGTATTTTTTGGATTTTTTTATTAAAAAAAGTCTTTTTCATTTTAAAAAAACTCTCTTTCTCTCCCTCTCTTTTCTAAAAATTTTTAATTATATTGCACAATAAAAATAAATTTTTTTAATCTAGCATCGAGCTTTTTTTTTTCGCCACGTCGCCGCTCGCAGAAGTTGTCGTCTCGATTCGCGGGCCTAAAATTTAATTTTTCGCCGACCGGCGACCCCCACCAATATGGGTGTTGATCTTAGTTGTTTCTGTTGCTCCGGACGCATCGGCGCTGTCCGTTTCGCGAACGGAGGTCGTTTCGGCGATTTTAGGTTTCGGGTCGACACACGTCGGGTGAATTATGCGCGATTTCGCGCTCTTTTGCTTTCGAAATTCATCTTGCGCGGTCGACTGAATCCCGACACTAGTATTGGGGTCAACAATTGGATGTGATTGTTTCTAGCATGTTGCAATTGGAGATAGCCTATTTCTGTTGGAAGTTATCTTCTTGTAATAGTGCAAGGCTTGAATTGTAATTCGGTGATTTCTTTCCTGTGCTCTTTTCATATTCTTTTATTTTAGTTATGATTTGCATGTGTGATTAAATATTGTCAAGGGTCAAACAATCTAAATTTTTTTCATAGAGTGAGTTTAAGATCAAACATACGACTCTTTTATGATCCGTAATATCTATGCAGGATTTATGTTAAACAATGCTTAAATAATCATTTGTCAAGATTCTTGCAAATTTTTTAATATAAACTAAAGGGACAATTAATTTTCTATAAAAGTTCATTGCGTGCAAATTTGACCTTACTCGCCAAATTTTGTGAATCTCATCTAAGATTTGTATCAAAAAAAATCATAGACCCTAAGATGTTTAGATCAACTACATAACTAAATGATGATGAATATTCTTTTTTTGGCTTTATAAACTATACACCAAATCCTTTGGAAATTTTTTGATACAAATCTAAACAAAAAAGAATAAATGATTCATCATAAGTCTAAAAACTTAGCACATTTGGAAACCAGATATATAACAAAGAAATAGGACAAACCTATAAAGCACATACACCTACACATGAACACAAACACGACACGAACACTGCGACACAACATAACAATTAAAAATAAGACACAACATGCCACGGACAGAATGTTATAGTTTATAAATGATAAATATAAAATATATAATTTCTACTATTATCTATTATAAGGCATCACAAGATAAGGTATAATATCATTAAAGAAACTTTATAATGTTAAAAAAATCATTACATTTAATATAATAAAAATTTTACTCAATAAAATGTAGTATTAATTATTAAAAAATGCATAATTTCAACTTTTTTATAAACATAAACTATTCATCCAAGCCTAATATGGTACGAAATACGGAAACTTCTAAATGCCTTCCGCACTATGCTGACATGGGCATGCCTCCGACATGTGCCTGAAATTGTGTCAAAGTTATTTAAGTGTGAAACACAATCCCGAAACAGGTAGAAACAGTTTGGAAATGGTTTGCACAAGTGCCCATAGGTAGAAACAATATTTGAGCTTTTGTCAAAGGCGCCTATCTACATTGCCAATTAGTAATGAGTTGGGATCCTATTCCCAACCATCCCGTGACACTTGATCCAACGGCCAGGATGGAAATCCGTGGGAGACTCACCTGGATCACGCCAATCTCTGTTAAATCCTAACCGTCCCTTGACACTTGATCCCACTGCCAGAAAAGGAATCCTTGGGAGGCTCACCTGGATCATGCTGATCTCCTTCCATATTTGAGTGGCTGATTTAGGAAGGCCTCTATTAGTACAATTATGCATTATTCTCTAATTATTTGTTTCTTTATTAAGATATCTTGTATAGATGTATAAAAAGGGATAGTTTTGTGTTGTAAAATTAAGCATTTTTCCTCTCCAATTATCTAAAATTTAACATATTCAATAAAGTAAAATGCAAAAATTAGGTGATTTTTAGTTTGTTATTTAGTTTTTCCAATTTGATGAAAGGTACTAAGAATACATAGATTAACTACAAATACAACATGAATGACACGATAATGTTAATGAGCCCTACAAATATGCATAAAACATGTATAAAATATATTGTAACACTTTGATGCCATATTAGGCTTGGATGAAAAGTTTGTGTTGATGATAAGTTGACTTTTCACTATTTTGTGTTATAATGAATAATTCATTTGACTGAGTAATTTTTTATTGTATTAGTTGTATTTTTTTTATTAATCTTATGATGCCTCAGTAGAAAATAATAAAAATTATATAACATTGAATCTATGGCATGTCGTGTCCATTTTTTTGTAGCAAAGTCATATCGTATCATATCCCCGTGTCCATATCTGTTCTTCATAGCTAACATGTCATGTATAGTAATGTTTTATAAATGTTGTATGACATGTATAATAATAAATTTATAAATTTTGTATGCACTCATCTATGTATTCTTAATATACTTCAATAAACTGGAGAAACTAAATCATAAAATAAAAATCACTTAGAACTTTCTTATTTTACTTTATCAGATAAAATGGATAAACTCCTTTGCTAGTAGCTCAAATATTGCCTTCATATCATGTCCCGCCCTAGCACAAACCGTGTCTAAACCATGTCTACCCGTGCGGACATAGGTTGAGGCATGTCAAAGCTATGTCCATATCTGACACTAGTCCTACACAAACATGGAAGGCATTTAGAAATGTATATGCCTCATATACAAACAAATTGGGACCTCAAATATGAAAAATAGAGATGAATTGAAAGGTAAATTAAGCACCTGCATGATCATATAGGATGACTTTAGATTTCTTAAAATAATGCTGCATTGAAACAACTAGGACAACCTAAATGCATCTAATAGCTGCTTTAAATTCGTGAACTTTTTCTCTAAGTAGTTTCAACAATAGAACCATTGCCAATGATCCCACGTTTCGGTAACCCATGCTTTACGAAGTTTTAAGACAAAGTTCTAAAAAATTTGGCAGGTTCACATTTACCACATCAACCAAATTAACAGCAGTTTAACAGGCGGATTTTGGAATTTGTAAGCAGTTTAACCGCCACAAAACGTGAAAAGGAATAATGTGATCACGCATCTGAGACATGAATATGGCTTTAATCAAAAAATATTTAGCATGAACAACAGAATATTAGTTTTGCTCAATCATTAGTCGATATGATGCGTACTAAAGATTCTGATAGGAAAACTCGTGGTTAAGAGTTTCAACCAAGTCAAATAAATAGTAAATGCTCAGCTATAAGTCATACAACAAATGTACAATAATTTTCACCATGGAGCGTACAGTTTTGCATTTTTATGAAGCATAGGTAAAATTGTCTGCACAATAATTTTCACCATGGCAGAGTTAGAAGCCAGAGATGGAAGCACTTCCAGAAGATTGAGCTGCAAATAGGAAATGGTATAGAATATGTATGAGCAAATCAAATAAATTGTCTTGACTAAAATAAAGGAAACTAGATTCAGAATAAACGCTAGACGCCAACATTCTTGCTTCTAAAGAGAAGAAAATAAATGAAGATTAAAGAAAAGAAAAAGGATAATAAATTTTCAATGTTACATCAAAAATTAGAGAAAAAACAATAGGGTGTAAAAATTTTGAGCATCAATTCAAACTTCATGCATGAATATTATCCGCTTATGTACAGCAGTCAGAGACTGGTACCCTGGCAGTTACAGGGCAGGGGGATGTAATGAACACGGCAGCAAGAGACTGAACATCAATAAAACATTTTTTCGCAGATAAGACATCTACAAGAACAGCGACTGCCACAGTAATAGAGCTTTCAATGGTCAATATTTCTAAGAAAATTGTCAAGGTAATAGATCTTGCCATGGCAAATAGTAGTAAGGTTAACAACTATGGTGCTGTGAATCAAAAACAGCAACTGAGTTTGTCAACTCATAAGACAATGCAATGGTAACACGAAATCCCAGTTATCTTCATAATGAAGTTTATAATAGTCATAGCATCATTTATTATCTAATTGTTGACTAAATAACTATTGTATTTCTTGGCACCTTGTACCTTTTCACCTTGAGTGTGAAAATTCATTCTAGAAAAGGAGTAGAATAACTTTGGAGAAATGAATCAAATTGATCCCCTAACTTTTTCTGAAGAAAAGAATAGTCATAGACTAAATCAGTGTACCAATTTGATCACTTCACTCTTTAAATAGAGACCAAATTAGTACTTCCATGAGATCATTTAGATCCCTAATTAAAATGTAAAGGGGGCAAAATGGCACTTTTAAATAGTCAAGCCTTTGTAAAAAATTAGGAGACCATTTTGATCCTTATCTCACTAGCTTGGATTCATTTCTTTTTTCAGTAGATTTTAAGAAATAATAAAAGAGCATAACATACAAGTATTTTTGAAGAATTTCTCTCAAATTTCAATAGAATATTAATATAGAAGAGAGCAGCATGAAACATTGTCATGCCCAGTTTAGGGTTCTGAACACCAAGGGCAACGAGAGGATCAACTGCGGATGTGTCAAAAGCAGGAGATATAACTAAACTGTAAGCTATTGAGCCTAGCAATATATTCACCCCTGCAAGAAATTAAACTGATGGCATTAATTCAAAGTATACCTGACAAGCTCAAACAGATATTGAAAGATGAAAACTGCAGTAGCTGGTCCTTGAAACATGTTCAATTTCAAATCAATAAAAGCTGTCATACTGAAAAACATGAGAAGCACACCTTCATAATGGCTTCCTGATGATTGAGGAAATGTAGTTTTTTCCCTCTCAATAGTTAATAGATGCTCCCTTAACCATGACGTCCAGTATAATGGTCCACAGTATTTTTCATTGTCACAAGTGATCTTATCACTAGTAAACAAAAAGAAATAGCAACTATATGGCAATTGTTGGCCCTGAAAATTAAAATGCAAAATAAAGAGCCAAAATGAAAGTGTTTCAAAAGATATAGAAAACATTCCAGTAATTTAAAGATATTTTGCAAAACATTAAATGCAGCAAGCACGAACATCAACATGCCGAGAAAACTGCATATCAATTTAACCACAACAAATAAAACTTGAAGTTGACAAGAAAATCCATGTTTAACATCCAAAGATAATGATTGAAAATTGTAAAGAAAAAAGGAAAAAAATTCTAGCATCTAATGGATACCCATAAGATGCTTAGGTGGATGAGTAGCTTCACTCTTATAGATAGAATGCGAAACGAATATATACGTGAAAAGGTTGAAGTAGCTTCATTGTCAGATAAGATTAGAGAGGGTCTCCTTAGATGATTTGGTCACATAAAATGTAGACCTTCTAATGACCCGGTTAGGAGAGTAGATGTTTTAAATTTAGCCTAAGTTAAGAATGGTAGACGTAGGCCTAAAAAGACTTCATTAAAAAATATTAAAAATGATCTTTTTTTATAAGATTTAAATGAGAGTTTGACTCTTAACAAGACACAATAGAGAAAAAGGACTCATGTAGCCGACCTCACAGTGCAAGATAAAGGCTTAATGATATTATTGTATAATCTTATGGATACCCATAAACCAATACCTACCATTTTGATGTATATTAACTTTTCAATTTCTACAACTAAAAATTGGCTCAGAATTCTACCAAGACAAAATCTTAGCAATTCAATATAAACTTTTGACCTAAGCCATTAATGTGCTCTACTCAATCAATTAATTGAATAAAAAAAACTCTTAACAGAATATTTTTGTTTCAATAACCATCGAAAAATAATATTGAGTAAATCCTGGACATTTTTAAGTTACATTTTCCCATTACCCTGATTAAATAATTGATAACTTCCATTATGACCATCCCAATAGATGCTCTGATGAGGACATCGTCAGAGATTTCGACACATGTACCATCAGGAGACGCGGAAGATCAACGGCCACGATCATGAGTTTTATTTTGAGTCATTTTATGTAGTAGTTTATTTGTTTTTTATGTTTTTCCATTTTTGCCCTTATGGGTATTTGGTCGTTATTATAGCCCGAGGGGCATTTTAGTCTTTTGCTTTCTTGTCATTTTGAGGCCTATTTATATGGCCATTTTCTTATGTAATAGTTTAGTTTTTGATGAATGAAAATTTGCCACTTATGATCTCTTTGTGAGTTCCCCTCCTCGATCTCTTAGTGAGTTCGTAGGAGAAGCTAGATCTCTTTGTGAGTTCTAGATTCTTCGCCAAACTATTTTGTCTTCGAGAGTTCTAAATTTTCGCCAAGTTATTTTCGTGGAGATCCGGATTGAAGAAAATAGAGGTGAGTGATTTTTAGCAACTCAAATCCCTTGAAATTCCCCTCCTCCCTTCCCCTCACCCCTTGCCGCCGCCTACCCTTGAGCCGCCCAGGCCGCCGGCCTACAAACCCCCACCCGCCGGCCAACAGCCGGCCAGCAGCCCGCCGGCCACCCTTTGGACCCCCTTGCCGCCGGCCCCCTCTAGCTCCCCCCTTTGAATTTTGAATTCCTCTCTCTTAATGACTTTCCTAATTAAGCCATATTAATTTGGAAAATTAATTAAGAGGAGTTACACATATTTGAAATTCAAATTCAAATTCCCTCTTACTTTCATTTGAATTTGAGAGTTACTTATGATAATTAATTAAGAGGAGTTACACATGTTTCAAATTCAAATTCCCTCTTATTTTCATTTGAATTTGGGAGTTACTTATGATATAATCAATTCTGAAATTAAATGTTAGATTTTATTATGCTTAATTAACTCCTTGTGGTCCCCACTCATTTAAATTCTCAAGCCTCCTCTCTCCTCTACACGTGGCCGGCCCCTTAATGAGCTTTTTCTCTCTCCCAATTTAAATTCAAAGCCCCACCAAATCAGCCCATAATTATCTCCTCAATTAACACCTCTAGCCATTAATGGATTAATTTGAAATTTCAAATTAATCTCCCTCCAAAACCCCTTGAAGCTGAATTTAATTCAGTTTTCTAATTTTTTCCCTCTTCCCCTTGCTCACGGCCAAGCCCCTCCCCTCACTAAACCGCCACCTTTCCCCCCCTCAAGGGCTCAAGAAGAGAGCTCGCCACATCCATGGAAGGCCGACCCCGACATCAACCACAGCTTCGTCTTTGATGGCTCAAGGAAGAAAGGATAAGACGTTGGATGCTCTCTATTCATCCCATGGACTACCCGCCACCGGCTACCACTCCAACGGACTACACTTTGTGCGCCATTTGTCTCCTAGTGGCATCGCTCGGTTGATTTCAATCTTCCTCCATTAAAGTGCCACCAACAAGAGAGTGAGTGAGAGACCCAAGGTGAAAAGTTCTATTTGTTAATTGTGGATTATTGTTTCTCTCCATAACATTACTATTTAATTCTATGTTGTCAATTTGATATTGTCCCATTAATCTAGTTGTAACCGCATGCCTTACTTAATTTCGACTTGATAATTCCGAGAACTTAATTCGGGTAAGCATTAATTCTATAACTAGCAAGGCTTTAACAATCTTATATTAAAATCCCCAAGCAGTTCTTGTTTCCATCGCATGTTGTTTCACATCATGCTCAGCTTCCAATCACCTATTTCAATGGCACTTTAAATGAAGCTTAATGAAAGAGCACATAAAATATGGTGCATGCACATCAAGGGGTTTACCAGTCTTAAGGCCGGTCCAGTTCATCCTGAAAATCGTTTATGTATCAAGCCGGACTTAATAGGCCAAAATCGTCGGTTCAATTGGTGAACCGATAAACCAGTTTTGATTCCCTTGAAACCAGCCGATTCAATTTCTTAATTATTTAAATAATTTGATACATTAAGAATAAAATATTAAATAATATTTGTAATTTAACAAATTAATTTAAATTTAAAATGCTTAATTTTAAAAAAATGAACTAAACATTTCATATGGCTCCATTACTCCAAGTGAGTTCTTACCTCATCTAAACTCAAAAAACAACATAAAAATTATCAAAGGGAAGCTTCCAAGTGATGTGGAACTAAATAAGTTGAAGTTCTTACTTCTTAAGTTTGCAACATATACTATATATTTTAAAACAGATTTTTTAAATCAACTTTTTTCTGATGTAAATAACATTTATTTTTAATTAATAATGTTAAATAAATTAAATAATAATGTTAAATAACATTTATTTTTAACATGTCGAAGGTGTGTCGGACGTGTGTTATGTCGGATAAGTGTCAGACACTACATGCCTCTTTGAGGAGAAGCATGTTCATCATAGATGACAAGCTTGTTGGCATAATCTGCTGCCATCAATAAATTACATATAGAGGGCTATGAGCTCATGTATGGGGAGAAATAGGTTAGAGGGAAAAGAGAGCTACATTTTTTACATTTTATTCTTCATAAATTGTTCTGTTATGGTAAGGCCCGGGTGAAGTGTTCCTTACATCACTGAGACCCAATACAGAGTTTCAAAAATGTGATAACATGACTGGCCTTTACATATTATGAAATTAAATGCAGATATGTAAATTACCACAAGAAAAACGCACTTTAATTAAAAAAAACTTACCGGTCTAAAAACTATACAATTGGAAAGAAAAAAAATCCAAATACAAGGTCACATTAAGCCAATAAATAAATACTGGTTTTAAATTCTAAAAATATCCTAGGGCCAACAAAACTGTTTGAACAAAAAGCAATAGCCAGAATACAGTTTTTGCATTTGTAAGAAAACCAAAAAGAAGAAATTCAACACAAATGATCCTGATTGACTGCATATAATCAAAGGAAGACGTGCATTTACAGAACAGAAAAGAGGACACAGAAATCAGTAAAAACTGCAGGTATTGCAGCAAAATGTGTACCAATTAAAAAAGAAAAAAAAGGAAATTCAAGATTTTTGGCAATTCATGATATGAAAAAGCACTTTAAAATTCATTTGCAAGTACAGGCATTCAGTGTAATTGTACTCAAAATTTAACAATGAATAAACAACCAAAAAATAAAAATAAAAAAGACATTCTCTAACCTGAGTGAAAAGATGATGGAGAAGCCTCAAAGGAATAGTCTCCGCTTCAATCAGAATGGGGCAGTCGGTGAAAGAAACTTCTGTTTTTTTCAAAACACTCATGAAATTTAAAACAAAACTTTCAGCTAGTGAAAGCAAATGAGTGACCGCTGCTCTAACAGGCTTAGATGGAGACGATAAAAGGTTGATAACAGGGAAAACTATGAGAAGCTCTTCACCGAGAGAGCATGAAGCTCTTTTGGTACTCAACTCTGCAACATTAACAAAGCTTCTAATGATTTCAAGACAAACGTCAGCACATACATTAAGCAAAATAGACAATGTATAGCACGTTAGAGCAGATTATATGACAAGCGAGCAAGATATATGTCACGCCCCAAGATCTAATTTGAAAGAATTATTCATTCAATCCTTTAAATCAATCTTCTACCAGAGCTATCTATAGTCATCAATCAGTATTAAAGAGTTTAACAAAAATCTATAATTTAAAACATCAAGTAAATATTATATTTCCATTTTCCAAAAGTCATTTACAATACTCAGGATCTTCAACAATGATCACAAATCTATCCAGTCCTAAGTACAAAAGAATAACTATAACAAAAAGGAACAAAAACCTGAAGATTCCTTATCAACCTCAATTTCTCACTCCCTTGCCTTGACCTGAAATCATTAACCACATATAATGAGCTTAAAAAGCCCAGCAAGTCACCAAATACCTACAACTGTAATCAAAGCACGGTATGGAAACAATATGCATGTCAATCAGTTAAATCATATCAGTCACTTACACATGATCATTGAGTCAATGCAGAAATAGGAATCAGTACAAAAACATTAATCAATATAGAAACGGTAGTCAATACAGAAACATGTGAATCCATAATCATCAGTAGAAGAATCAATAAACAGTATAAAAGTTTGTAAAGCTCAATGAATCAGTATGTGTGTCAAATCACTACAGTAGTCATCGTATTTATAACACCAGTCAATTCAGTAGACAAATCATCATATCTAAAATCTCAGTCAAATCATTAAAGAAATCTTCGTATCGGTAATACCAATCAAATAAGTCAATAAATCATCGTGTCAATAATATCAATTGTATAAAGAGAATTCATCGGTTCAATAAAATCAGTCGGTATAAAACATCAAATCAATACTATCGTTCGTGACTGTTGAAATAAAACAAATGCAGTAAAACCGTATCAAAACGTACACTTGCAATTACAGTTATTCTATATCACGTGTTCAGTGAATCACATGTCACTTGCACAGTAATCACTAGTAACAGTGTCTGTATCAGTATCAGTAACAATCCAGTGACATGAACAGTCTTGCTATAATTGTGAAATCGTGTAGTAATAGTAAATCCGTACAATATCGATAAAACCGTATAGTAATGTTAAATCCGTTCAGTATCAGTAAATCCGTACAGTAACAGTAACAATACTGCAAACATGCAATTCAGTACAGTAGTCATACAGAGCAAGTAGAAGCACTGGCTATTAAGGTGTTTTTTTAGTCTTGTATCAGTATCAGTATCTTGTATCTGTTGGCTCAGTAAAAAGTGTCGTCACTCGTTGCCCGTCGGCACAGTAATCATCTCCTTATAACTCTCATCAGTAATCACGTGATCAGTAGAGCATAACACCAAACCGTATTTAAAGGAAAGCCTGTCGGCCCACCATCCTGTACAGGTCAATCAGTCTCCAACCAACAGTTCAACCAGTCTTTACTTATCTTTCACATATATAGTAGTATCACAGTAATATAACAACAATTTCAATCATATAACCACATTCATCAACATCTCATCAATACATTGTAACCGTAAAACATGATTTAGCTCAATTTAGAAAACTCCTTAAAATATCGTACAAAAGATAGAAGTCGTTGTAAAATGCACAGTTTCAGAAAATTACCAAATTATTAGAAATCGTGTAAAACAACATTTCAAAACTTTAATTGTATTGAAGCAATATTTTTCAACATCTGGATAATTTTCTATTCGATAAAAATCCCACAGAATTCAAAATACCCAGTGAAAAATCTCCAGAAAATATTCAAAACATGTAAAATCATAATCTCTAAAACATACCAAAAGTTATGCGGTAAAAGTTTCGTCAATACAAAATTATGCATGTTTTTCGGTAACAGAAACACAAAACTGAGCAGAAAAATACCAAAACACGAAATCTTCGAAATCAGAAATAGGATTCGGATTCATACTACGAGTCGACCAATTCTTCCAATTGCGTCGACGGATGAAAATCGCTCCGCGGCCTCCGAAACCAAGCTTTCCTCTTCTCTTTCCTTCTCTTTCTCTCTCCAACTTTCTCTCTCTTCAAAAATATCTTAAATCATCTATTTAATGAACTCGATCGTCCAAACGATGTTTTCCATTCGTCCCGGGATGAAGCTCTCTAGACAAGAGCGTACAAACGATAATTAATTTCATCCCTGGACGATGCTCTCGGGCAAAAATTTTGTTCTGTTCGTCCCGGACGAACTTAGGTTCTTACGGACTGACGGACGAACCTGCACTTTACTCAGTTCGTACAGGCAGTTCGTATGTACTAACCATACAGATTTTCAAAACTTTCTTCAGTTCGTCCGTACTAAAATCAGTTCGTACAGACTAACTGCACCCAAAAAAATAAAATTTTGAGGGGTTTTACAATATAGGCCTGGGGATTCCACTTGTACCAAAAGCACCTTTGTCTAAATTTGCTAAATCTAATTTAAATGATTACTGATAGTTCAAATGGCCATTATGAAAGCAGCCTTACGTTAGGCAAAAGAAAATAACTAGGGAAGAGCAAGGAGGCACCAAGATTTTATATTAGATGTAAATGAAATCAAGCCATCACATGATATAACCAGCCAGTTTATATTTGAACAAAAATGAAAAGCTTTAAATGTAGATAAAGAACAAAGGAAAAAATTGCTATCAATGAATCATGTCTGGAGCTAACATCTAAATAATAAGACGACCTTCACATGATATGACCTTCATATGTGTGTTTCGCATACAAATGTGTTTGTATCCTACTGTTTGAGATTTATTGTGTCCCCATGGAAGGATGTAAATGTGTCGAAATGAGCTCAATTGATCTTAATCTTGATTTATTAATTGGGTTTGAGCTCACAAACAAGCTCAATTCTACAAGTTGGAATTGGCTCATGAGCTGACCCATTTATTAGGGAAGATAATGATTTTGATTCAAGTAGTTGATCTAATAAATCACAAAAAAGAACAAGAAATAAAAAGAAATCATTTGACAGAAAGATAGATAATTTTAAATATTTTCTTAGATGTTGATTCTTATTTGAAATGTTAATTATGTTTTTACTTTAAGTATTTGTTTAAGGCTATTTTACCTTTTTGCCCCTTTGGGTTGTTTAGTATAAATAGGGGTGACTTATATTGTTTGGAAGTGAATAAAAATCAGTCTTGTTTTCTTCTAAAACTGTGAGCTCTCCTCTCTCCCCTTCTCTCCCTCTACATTTTCCCCATTCTTTTAAGTTTATAAATATTTTACTTGCTTGAGAATCCTCTCCAATCCATCATGGAGCCTCAACTAAATGTTGCCTTATCCTTGGATCTTATATGATTTGTTATTCCCTAAGAACACTAAACCTCCTTCCTTCTCTTCCAACTCTTCAAACCACCCACAATTTAGACACATGTGGTAAAAGCACCTGGAATCAAGTATTCACTCCTTGCTAGGCTCAATATTTGAGGTTATAAGGGCATTTGAACTTTCATACCCTTTCTCCATGCATGAGGCATCTCTACTACTCTTTTCTTGGATTTGATGTTTGTTCTTCAATTCTAGGCATTGCCCCTTAAAGTGGTCTTCCTTGTGACAAAAAAAGCACTTCACCTTACCTTTAGACTTGGATCTAGCATGGTTATTAGCTTCCTACTTCTTGGGTCTACCTCTCACGACAAGGGCATCAACCACCCCTTCATGCTTCATTTCAACCCCCACTTTGAATCTCCTTAGAGTTGAGTACAATCTTGACTTCAACCATAGCAAGGGTCTCCTTCCCATATAACAAGGTGTCCACAAAATGCTCAAACCTAGAAGGTAATGAGCTTAGTAGAATGATTGCTTGATCTTCATCTTCAATCTTCACTCATATGCTTTTCAAATCCAAGATAATCCGGTTGAATTCATCCAAGTGCTTGTTCAAGGGGTTGGAATCAACCATTAGATAAAGCATATTGGCTAGAGAGCTTTTGAGATATAGAGACCCTAATTTTGTCCAAATCTCTATAGTCATTCCTTCATCAGCAACCTCTCTTAGAACTTCTTCTCCTAGGCACAAAACGAGTGCACTATGTGCCTTATTAAGCACATCCCTACACAATCTTTCTTCTATCCCCAAGATCCCTTCCTCTGATAAGGCAGCATCAAAACTTTGATGAACTAGAAGAGCCCTCATCTTCAACCTCCATTGGCTAAAATTAGTGAAACCTATGAATTTCTCAATTTCAAGCTTAGTCACGAACATCTTTCCTTCAAAAATATTGCAGCAGCTCTTCAATCCTGTTGTTTTCCATAGAAAACATCCCAGAAAAGGCTTCTTCCATTGGTTTCAACTGTTGTTCTCCACCTGATGTCCACAAAGAATAGCCTAGAAAGCTTGCACCGTTGGTTCCAACAACTTCTCCTCCATCTATTGTCCACAAATAATAGCCTGGAAAAGCTTCCACCACTAGTTCCACCTATTGTCCAAAAAAAATGCCAAGAAACTCCACCGCTTTGCTAAAATTTCCTTTTCTTAATTTCAAGAAACATCTTCCTCCTTCCCCTTGATCTTTTTTGACCAAGCTATGATACCAATTATGGGAAAACCTTGAAGGAAGATATCTTAAATCCTACCTTGTTGTTTTGAATTGAATCCACCACAGATTCTCACCGTAGGTCCCCCTCTGGCGGCTGCACCTCCACCACTGGTTCCCCTTGCTTCCCTGCCTAGACCGAGAGCCAAGCTCTCTCTGTGCCCACCGTCGATTCCACCCTTGCTTTTCTTCCTGGACCGAGAGCAAAGCTCTATGGCTGCCTACCGCCAGTTCACCCTTGCTTTCTTGACTGGATCAAGAGAGCCAAGCTCTTTGGCTGTCTCTGTCACGAGAGAGAGAGAGAGAGAGAGAGAGAGAGAGAGAGAGAGAGAGAGAGAGAGAGAGAGAGAGAGAGAGAGAGAGAGAGAGAGAGAGAGAGAGAACTCACGATTTGGAGAAAACAGGAACTGGTTTTTTTTCCATTCTAATAAAACAATGCAAGTTTCTTCTATTTATACTAAACAACCCAAAAGGGAAAAAAAGTAAAATAGCCTAAAAACAAAGATTTAAGTAAAAACAGAATTAACATGTCAAATAAGAACCAACATCTAACACATTTAAGTGTGAGTGATGAAGTCTCAAGGTGTGCAAGGGTTCACTTATTATATTCAAAGGTGTGAGAATGAATGGTGTATATACATTGCAAGGAAAAACATTGATTGGCTAGCTTGATGAGTTTTCAAGTGGATGAGACTATATTATGGCACCAAAGGTTGGGACATATTAGCCAAAGAGGAATGGAGGAGTTGCACAAGCAAGGAGCATTTAGGAGCTTGAAGCGCAAAAAGATTGACTTTTGTGAACATTGTATAGTTGGCAAAGCAAGAAGGCTAAAATTTTGAAACGCAAGACATAATTCTAAGGGAGCTTTGGATTATGTACAGAATGATTTGTGAGGGCCAACCAAGCATGAGTCTCATGGAGGAGCAATGTACTTTCTTTCTTTAATTGATAATTATTCTAGAAAGCTTTGGGTTTTCTTTTTAAAATACAAGAATGAAGCCATGGATAAGTTCAAGGAATGGAAGGTTCTTGTGGACAATCAAGTCGGGAAGAAGTTTAAAAAGCTTAGAACTGATAATGGATTGGAGTTCGCTCCAATGAGTTCGAGTTTTGCAAGGTGCATGGCATAGCAAGACACCTAACTGTGAGACACACTCCTCAACTGAATGGGTTGGCCAAAAGATTCAATAGGACCATTATGGCAAAGGTGATGTGTATGTTGGACAATGCAAGGCTTCCTAAGTCATTTTGGGCCAAGGCAGTGAGCACGGTTGTATTCCTTATCAATAGGTGTCCTTAAAATGCAATTGACTTAAAAAACCCTCAAAAGATGTAAAGTGGACAGCTAGCATGTTACTAGGAGTTCTGGGTAATTGGATGTATAGCATATGCTCACATCAAGCAAGGAAAGCTGGAACCAAGGGCAATCAAATGCATTTTCATAGGCTAACCTGAAAATGTGAAGGACTATAGACTTCAGTGCTTGGAACCAGAACATCCTAGGTGCATAATCAACAGAAATGTCACTTTTAATAAACATGAGATGGTTGATCTTGCTCCTGAAATGGTTCAGTTAGTTTCTATGGATGAAACATAAGTTCCTACAACTATTGGAAGGTGTTGAAGGGCTGGTTAGTTCAGGATAGAAACATCATGTAGAAATAGAAGCATCGATTAAAAAGGCGTTCGAGGCGGACGCCTTGAGGCGCGCCTCGAATCGAGGCGGAGGTCGGGCGAACTGAGGCTTAAGCCTCGAACGCTCGGGCGAGGCTTACGCCTTTTTCCACGGAGGCGTACGCCTCACCGCGTGAGGCGTCGAGGCGCATCGAGGCAGCGCCTTGAAAGTGAGAAAGTTACCTTCACAGTTAGCGAGCTCCCGTTGTTTCTTCCGATCAAAATGTTGTAGCTTACGATCCGACAGGAAAGGGAAAGTCGTCGAAGGAGCAAAGTCGAACAGCCACGAAGGAGCTAAAGAAGCGACGCATTCAATCTCTACACCTCCTGTGAAGCAACGAAGCCGAACAGCAAGGACGAAAAGAGAAGATGAAAGGCAAACCGTAGACGCAACATGCTCGGTACTGAGCGGTACATGCTCGGTACTGAGCGGTACATGCTCGGTACTGAGCGGTACATGCTCGGTACGCTCGGTATTGAGCATATACAACAAGCGGAATTTCAAAATTACTCTTATAATATAATTTTGTTCCGGGGGCGCTGCCCCCGGAAACCCCCGCAGGGGCGCTGCCCCTTGACCCGACGACCTGACCGGGCAGGTCGAACCCCGCCAGGAGCGCCCCTAGGACCCCCGGCAGACTGGTATATTTTTGTATTCATGTTATTTTATTATTGGTAGTACAAATAATTGTTATTTTTTGTCATTATTTAAATTTTTAAATTAATTTATTTTAATCGTTTTGAGGCTTACGCCTCGATCCGCCTCGAGGCTTACGCCTCGCCTCGCTTGGAAAAAAACGCCTCGATTCCCGATTTCGCCTTTTAAAACCTTGAATAGAAGTGTTGGAAAGCAATCTTAAAGGTGTTGTTGCTGCTGAAAATGAAGAAATCGAGGAGGAATCCATAGAGTTGCAAAGGAGTTATGGGCTGGCTAGATACAGAACTCAGCTTAACCAAGGCTCCTCAAAGGTATAAACTTGCTGATATGATTTCTTATGCTCTTTTAGCTAGTTCTATGTAATGTGATGAACCTACCACATAGAAGGAGGGAATGAGGTGTGAGAAGAGAAGTGAATGAAAGCTTGTTATGGAAGAGGAGATGACCTCTTTAAGGAATAATCACACTTGGGACTAGGTGGAGAAGCCAAGAGAGAAGAAGCTGGTCTCTTGTAGGTGGCTATTCAAAAAAAAGGAAAAGGGTTGATGTTGAAGATATGCCTAGGTACAAGGCTAGGCTTGTAGCAAGGGGATTCACAAAATAAAAGGGGATGGCCTATGAAGAAATCTTTCACCAGTTGTAAGGCACACATCAATTTGTGTGCTCCTTTCCTTGGTTGTCCAAATGGACATGAATCTTGAATAATTGGATATCAAAACCGCATTCTTATATGGAGAATTGGAGGAGACTATCTATAAGGAACAACCGGAAGGGTTTGTTGAAATTGGGAAGAAGTTTTCATGTGCTCTATTTGATACGAAATAGTGCAAAGTTTTCATGTGCTCAATTCTTTTCAATCAATAAATATCTTAATGCTTAAATTTTTTTGAAGATGCACAACTATTGCTTCAAATGTTGGATGAGGTTGTTGAGAAAGTAGTGCAAGTGCCTACAAAACTACAGGGAGATTTTTAATGGAGACGAGAAACATCTCTATTAAACTCCATGTGCTGCAAACTACATTGATTTGATGCTTAAGAGATTGAGACTGTTCTCACAATATAAATGTCTTGTTGAAGGCAAAATTTATTAGTAAGTTTATTTATAATCACTCTTGGTGCTCAGTTTAATGAGAAGTTCACTGATAAAGAAATTATTCAGCTTGTTCTCGCTAGATTTCCTACTGCTTGATTTTGCAAAGATTTAAGTAGCTAAGGCAACCCTTAAAAACTATGCTTGCTTCTAACGAAGAGAAAAGAAGTTTATGGGACAAAAAACAAAAAAAAAACAAGTGAAGAAGATTATTATAAAAGATGATTATTTTTTGTGTAGTATAAATTATATTTTGATGACTATAAAACTTTTAAATAAAAATTAGTAAAAATGGTTGATGATGAGAAGACCCCAGCAATGAGATTTATTTATGAAGCTATGAATAAAACTAAAGAAAAAAAGCAAGAGATTTGGGAGGTCAAGAAAGTGCCTACAAAGAAATTTGAGAAATTATAGATGAAAAGTAGGATCACCAATTACACCAACACATATATGTTGTTGCATATTATTTAAACCCTCAATTTCATTATGATAAGAACAATCGTGTAGATAGAAAGGAAAAAAAAAATTTATATACATGCATGAATAGACTTGTTCTTGAAGGTGACCTTAAGACAAATAATCAGCTTGAGGGACTTGCTTGAGGTTATAAAAATTGTAGGGCAAAAAAGAAACTAGAATCAAATTACTTGATGACGTTTGTTTTATGAAGTAACAATCCCTAGAATAGTAGAATCTAAATCACTTGTAAGAAAATATAGCAAATTTGCTCTCGTCCCTTGAAACCTTATCCATTTATGAAATAAATTTGACTTTTTCTGTTGTTCTCTGCCCACACTTCTAATAATATAAGCACATGCAATAAATGATGGCACTTCAAAACACCCGACTGAAGAGAGAAAAAAAAGGCAATATACCTTTAAATTACTCCTATGATAAGAAAGTACAAACTAAAAAACTGCATCCCAAAGATATTTATTAGAATTCTAAGTTGCAAAAATAATGGCAAGGTACTTATAACGGTAAATTTCAATGAATATTCGATAAATAAGCACATCAAATGCAAGTGCAAGTCCTATATAATGAGTAGTGCAATTATTTCATTTAGAAACCTCATCAGAGCATCTCCAACATAACTATTATAATTACACAAGCATTAAAACAGATCATTGAAGTACCACAGATTCGAATGTACAACCAACCTTCTGTTTTCCATTCCATTAGAAGTATTAGAAGCTTTAGAACAGAAAGTTGATCATGTTCAAACTCCACTTGAGCGAGGATTACAGAAGCAGAGACAACTACATTCACAAATTCAAAAGCATAGCACAGTCCAAGCTCCTTTTGGGCCACCAGCAAATGCCTTGAGATCTCAATAACAGGCTCAACTTGTACCAGAGGTTTTCTATGGAAGGAAGTACAGATCGATAGAAGCATGCACAAAACTTCTACACTGCACCTTCGAGCATCAGTTGCCAAATCCTAGAAGAAGCAAATAATAATAAAATAAGTAAATGCATGAAAATAACAAAATTTGTAGCCGCTTCAAGAACACAAGTGAATAGCTTATTTAAAAATAATAAAAATAACCGACATCCAAGGCATGAACCTCCCATTAATATAAGGTCTGTGGAGGGATTGATGTCCAACGATTTTACCTTTCTTTGACATAAAGACTATTGTAAAGAATTAAACCCATGACCTTCAAATCATAATATTTTGATTCCAAGAGCCTAAGTGACTCGTGTGTGACCTACTATTGATTTGATAATAACCTTTATGGGGAATGGTTTGCTAAATGTTTCCCTTCAAAGTATTCATATTCTAGCAATCACCAGAATGAAGAGTATCTTGCACTAAGCCAACTTTGTCATGCTCCATTTTCACCACTCTTCCAGACAATCATAATGCGTCACAAATGCATACAATCTGGACAGACACAATTCTCACTACAACTATCCTAATTTATTTCATCATGATCAATTAAATGAACATAGTATGGTTGTGTCATCTAAAATTTCACAGACATGACATTGAGCTTCATGAATTAGATACTAATTTAATACATGAGTTAAAAGGTAATGCATCGAAAATTAAATTAGGAACAATGTATGAACATGAAACTGACAACAACAACAACATCAAACATTTATCCCATTATGTGGGGACAGCTATATGAATCATTGATGTAGAACGATGGAGGGGGGTGAATCAAATTAAATATCAGAATTTAATTTCAGATTTCCCTTAATTAAGGGTTTTGAATTTGAATTCAAACAAGAAAGGAAGGGAGGGAAGAGAGGGGTTAATTATCTCCTTAATTGGGCTCTTAATTAGGGAGGAAATAATTTGGATAGAGAAGAGAGAGTGGCCGGCCAATGAGGGAGTAAAGGGGGTGTCTAGATTCGATGTATGTGGACCCTTGCATTGAATGTGATTGGAAAAATTAAATCTGAATTTAAAATTCTGAATTGGAGAGATTTTTTTTTTTTTTTTTTGGGGGGGGGGGGGGGTGGGGTTCCTAAAATAGATTAACTAATCCGGAAAGATTTTGAAATTCAAAATAAAAGACTTTCCAAATTAATGATTGGTTAGATTAGGAAAATAATTATGAAGCAATTTGAATTTGGAAATCAATGGGTTGTGGAGGAGAGGCCGGCGGCATGGTGGGGTGGACTAGGGCTTAGGAAAAGTGATTTAGAGATTGCCTTATTTAGGATCTTAATTTAGGAAGAAATAATTTAAATCAAATTCAATTAGAAATTTAATTGGATATAATTTAAATAACTTTCCAAAAATAGAGAACCTAATTTAGGAAAAATTTTCAAATTCAAATCTAGTGTCAAAATTGGGGAGGCTAAAATAGGAAGGTCATAAATGAAAGAGGGAATTGAGGATCCTATGGGGAAAGGTTGGAAAGACCGGCGGTCAGGGGAAAACTGGCTGGTGCTTTGGGATCCGGCGGGGAGGAGGCTAGCGATGGAGGTTGGGTCGTGGACTAGGGTGGTGGGGAAGAGTATGGGTGGTAGAAAGCCAGCAGCTAGTGAAAGATTTAGCCGGCGGTTAAAGGAAAAATAAGGAGGGACAAAAACAAAGAAAAAGATAAAACCGTGAGCCCGAACGCTTCTTGCGGCTGACGGGTGATGCGTTGCCCTTCACTAAGGGACTTCAAGCCACGAGCCCAGACCCATCCTGTGGCTGGTGGAAACTATGATTCCCTCCCATAGGGACTTTCACTCTCCTAAGAACTCTCATCGCTCTCAAGAACAAAGTGTAGAAACAAATTTTTTTTTATTAATCCATCATACTATTACACTAGCAAGGGCCTCTATATATAGGCCTCAGGAAAAAAAAAATTAAAATTAGACGATCATGCCTCTAGGGCTTACATAAGATTAGACCCTTAAGTAAGGGTAAAAACAGAAAATGCATAATAAAAATTTAAGAAAACGTAGAACGATCACGGTCGTCGATCTTCAGCTCCTCGAATAGGCATGGACGGTTAGATGTCAACATCAATCATTTTCCTCCATTGTGTCTTGTTAAGAGTCAAATTCTCATTTAAATCAAATTAAAAAAGATTATATCTAATATTTTTTAACAAGTCATTTTAGGTATATCTCAACATTTCTTAACATAGCTAAATCTAAAACATCTACTCTCCTAACAGGTCATCAAAAGGCTGACATTTTATGTGGCAAAATCATCTAAGGAGAATCTCTTTAATCTTATCTACCACTGAAGCTACTCCAATCTTTTCACGTATATACTCGTTTCGCATTCTTTCTATAAGAGTGAAGCCACTCGTCCACTTGAGCATCCTCATCTCTGCAACGCTCAACTTAATTTCATGCTTCTCTTTTAATGGCCAACATTATTTGCCATAAAGCATTGTAGGTCTCACCACCATCTTATAGAATTTTCCCTTAAGTTTGAGGGGTAGTTTCTATCACAAAACAAGCTTGATGCATACCTCTAATTCAACCATCTAACTTGAATTCTTCTAACAATAACCACATCTATTTCACCATCACTTTGAATAATAGACTCAAGATATCTAAAACGTGTACTCTTATTAATGACTTGATCGTCCAAATTCATAATCCCCCCACTAGATATATTACTACTAAAATTACATTCCATATATTCAATTTAGATCTGCTCAAACGAAAATCTTTACACTCTAAGGTTGACCTCCATAATTCAAGCTTACCTTCAAATCCTCACTAGTTTTATCAACAAGAAGAAAATTATCATCAAAAAACATACACTATGGTACTTCCTCTTGCAAATCTCTAGTAAGAACATTCATGACTAAAAAAAAAGATATGGTCTTAAAACTGATCCTTGATGTAATCCAACTGAAATAGGAAAATACTAGGTCAAACCACCTTGTATTTGAATACAAGTAATAGCTCCTGCATACATATCCTTAATGACTTCAATGTAAGCAATATTAACACATTTCATTTCTAGAACTCTCCATAGCACTTCTCTTGGAACTTTATCATATGCTTTCTCCAAATCAATAAATATCATATGTAGATCCTCCTTATTCTCTATATACTTCTCCATCAACCCTCTCAATAAATATATAGTTTCCATCGTAGACCTACCCAGCATGAATCCAAATTGATTTTGAGAAACCTTAGTATCACGCCATAACCTATGCTCAATAACTCTCTCCCATAGTTTTAAAGTATGACAAATTAACTTAATTCATCTATAATTCGCACACTCTTATACTTCACTTTTATTCTTAAAAATAGGAATCAACATACTTCTTTTACACTCATTTGGCATCTTTTTAGTCTTCAAAATAATATTGAAAAGTTTTGTCGCCAAGAAATTCCTTCATCTCCTATGATTTTCATACCTTTATTGGAATATCATCAGGTCCAACTATTTTTCCACACTCATTTTCTTTAAAGTCTCTCTAACTTCGATTTTACTAATAAGCTGATATAAGCAAAAAATATTTATTTTCATTAAGGGTGCTAAAGTTACTAAAATAAATCGTATTCTCATAATCTTAATTGAAAATTTTATCAAAATGTCTCATTCACCTTTGTTAAACATCTTCTTCTAATAAAAGCACTTTTTAATCTTCATCATTAATACATTTCACTTGAACTAAATCATTACTTCTCCTATCTCTTTGTTTGGCTAACTTATACATATATATATTTCGCCTCCCTTAGTATATAATCTATTATATAAATCATTAAAACCTAAATTATTTGCATCATATATTGATTTATTAGACTTCTTACGAACCTTCTTTATATCTTCCCAATGTTTCAAGTATTTATACATAAACCAGTTTTCATAACAAAGCTTTTTATTTGTTATCTTTTCTTGCATATTTTGATTTTACCACCAACTATTTTATTATTAAAAGAATTTCCTTTTAATACTCCAATCACATCTTTTGCAATATTCTTAATATCACGAGCTACATTTCCCCACATAATGTTAGCTTCCTCATGCACAGTAAAAATTTTAAGATTTTGAATCTTACTCTCAAAAATATTCTTGTTAGTGTTATTTAAATGCCCCCATATAATCCTAGGACAATATTTTATTTTATTTTGCATATTATGTCCATTCATCTCAAAATCCAAAACTAATAAGCAATATTGAATACATAAAATTTCACTCATAATAACTTTACAATCTTTGTAATATAAATGATATATTTTTCTTATAAGAAAATAATCAATCTAAGTTTTACTATATCCATTCTTAAAAGTGATGACATGCTCCTCTCTTTTCTTCATTATTTAAAATTATGCAATATGAGAATCACCATGAGGCCCGTCTCAGCATAATTCAAGTAAAAAATGCCTCAAGGCTTACACCTTAAGCTTTTTTTATGAGGCTTATGACCCATCTTGGATGAGGCACGCCTCGCCTTGCTGGCATGAGGCATACGCCTCACTCTATTTAGGTATTTTTTTATTTAAAACTTACATAAATCCTATACAAAATCCCAAAATAATCATGCCTTCTTACATCCACAAGCCGCAACAACTTCCTCTAAACTGTCTCGACCTCCAGCCCACCGCCTTCACCGTAGCCACCATCGTCGTAGCCACCTCAGAGGAACACTAGAAGGTTGCACGCAACCACCATCTCCTCTTAAAATTTAGAGTATTATCTTTAAGTTGATGATAAATATTTATAAAAGATGAAAATAACTGAAATAAATGAAGAAGTATATTGAGAGGTATTGGACCTTACAGAATGAGGTAGGAAGAGACAACTTTGTTATGACAGTGACTCAAATAAAAATACCCTTCGTAATGATAATATACATTATTTGAGTTGTCAATTATTTCATATTTCTTTAGGAAACAACTGAAAAAGAAAAAAAATTTAGCTAAATTAGATGTTATATGATATTTTTATGCAATTTATATATTTTATGTTGTTTTATTCCTGTAATATTTGGATCGCAATTCTATTTCACATAATTTATCACTTAACACTTTACATCTCTTTAAATTTTTTATTTCATCTATATGTACATTTGTTACTTCATAGTTTAATAAAAAGTTAATATGTCATCCTTTAACATATTATTTGGATATTATATAAAAAATCACTTTTAACTTTTATTTTGACTTAATGCAATTTTTAGATTTTGAGGCTTAGCTCAAAAAGTCATGAGGCTTACGCCTCGCCTCATAAATAGAAAATGCCTCAATACCCAATTGTGCATATTTAAACCTTAATTTTCTTAAATAAGGTATTAACAAAAACAAAATCATAACCTAGGAAAAAAATTTAATATGGCCCTATCACCTTCACTAGTAGCTCAAAAACTATAGCCACC
Source organism: Dendrobium nobile (assembly GCA_022539455.1). Lineage (NCBI taxonomy): Eukaryota > Viridiplantae > Streptophyta > Magnoliopsida > Asparagales > Orchidaceae > Dendrobium > Dendrobium nobile. The sequence continues at coordinate 10,363,905 of CM039722.1, forward strand.
ATGAATATTTTTAAAATCTTATACATCTTTACCAACATATCCATTAAAATCTCATCCAATAAAAACTCTTTCTTCAATAGGATCTTTTGTATTAATTATTTTAAGTTATTTTAAAATTTTAATTTTGAACACATCCAAACCTATTTGAGAAGCATAAGCACTTATAATATTAAAAATATTAGCATCAACAACAATTTTTAAAACTATAATTTCTATATTCAAATTTATTAATTTTTACAACATTATCCTTTAACTCGTATATATAATCACACTTACACCATTTCTAACATGACTCATACTTGAATATCATAGTTTAAAACCTAAACTATTAATCTCCTTGTGTAAACTTTTCCCCCTAATAAAGGTTATGATAACTAGTTCTCCATTCTCAAGGGTCAAAAAATTTCTTTTAATTACCTTGATAAAGGATGAACTAAGTAACTCTCCAATATCAAGAATCAAGAATTCCTCTCCATTTATTTTTCCTGATAAAAGTTGGACTAACAAATCCCAATATCAAGAATCATGTCTTTCAATGCATGTCATCAAAATTGGCTCGCCTAACTCAAATGATACGGCATTTCATAGCATCGTTAAATTCATTCTCATTATTTTAATATTTCTCATTTCTTAGCATTAACACAAATGTTTACTCATTATTTCATGATGATGCACATTGATGCATATTAAATTATCATTTTATGCCTCATACAACAACGACAAGTCTTTATCCCACTATGAGTGATCGGGTACATGAAACCATTTTCTTCATTATATCCTATTAAGAGTCAATTCTCATCTAAATCTAATAAAGAAATATCATTTTTAATATTTTCTAACCAAATTTTTTTAGATCTACCTCTACCTTTCTTAACATAAGTCAAATCTAATACATCTACTTTCCTAACTGGGCCATCCGAAGGCCACCGTTTTATGCGACCAAACCATCTAAGGTGACTCTCTAATCTTATCTTCCACTGGAGCTACTCTAACCTTTTCACATATATGCTCATTTTGTCTCCTGCATCTAAGAGTAAATCCACTCATCCACCTGAGCATCCTCATCTCGTCAACACTTAACATTTTATGCCTCATATTATTAAAAAATTGTATGTTTGAAATGAGTGAGGATTAATTTGAAAATAATTAAATCCATGATCATAGCTATGCAAAATATACATGAAGCTTGTTTGATGTTTTTAGATTTCTTTAAAATGCTTATCATGATATATATATATATATATATATATATATATATATATATATATATATATATATACAAGCATTAAACCTATGTACAATTTGACCCTTATTTTAGAAATTAAGTATCTCACCTTAACAATTGGCTCTTCTCCTTAATGGATGTCCTATTTATCCCTTTCAAAGCTTCAAGTTTTTTTGTAAATAGCCTAATATTTCTCATTTCTTAGCATTAGCATAAACTTTTATTCATTATTTCATAGTGATGTGCATTGATACATATTAAATTATCATTTTATGCCTTACATACATTAAACAATCTTATTTTTGAAATGAAAGAGGATTAATTTAAAAAAAATTAAATCCATGATCATAGCTATGCACTATGGAGAATATATATGAAGCTTGCTTGATGTTTTTAGATTTCTTTAAAATGCTTATCGTGAAAAATATATATATCAGTGCAGACATGAAAAATCGAAAAAAAAAACATAAAAATGGCCAAGCATTAAACCTATGTATAATTTGACCCTCATTTTAGAAAATGAGTATCTCACCTTAACAATTGGCTCTTCTCCTCAATAGATGACCTTATTTCTCACTTCCAAAGCTTTAATTTTTTTGTAAATAACCTAAATAATAATTTCTACAACTTGTAATATTTCCCGAATTCAATAATTTAATCTTAACAAACCTAAATTTTGAGAATCGGAAATTCTTCTTACCAAATTTCCCGCCTATTTCTCCTTCCCTTTCTTCCTTTTTCTTCCTTTTCTTCCTTCTTCTTTCTATTATTTTCCTCCTTTCTTTTTCTTATTTTCCTTCCTTTTCTTCTTTCATTCCTTTGATTTTTCCTGCAGCTGCTACCCACTTGCTTCCTCCCCTCCTTACTTGCCAGTCATGCGCTACAGTCCGCCCTTCTTCTAGTGGGTTTCTGATAGGGGAATAGGATAAGAAATAGCAAGGGTTATTAATGATATATAGTGGGTTTCTGGTAGGGAATAGGATATGAAATAGCTAGGGTAATATATATATATATATATATATATATATATATATATATATATATATATATATATATTAGTCCACTGCCTGGAAAATTCGGAAGAAATGGAGAAGCTACAGTAGAATTAAGTGAAAACCTTAGGGGTGATTTGATTTGAATGCTAAATAATTACATGCCTAATATAGGTACATTATTTATATATACATCAATATACAAAAGTTATGTAGAATTAAATAAAAATAATTTTGATAAATTTCAGGATATGTGAAAAATGGGACATAATTTTTCAGGAGAAATTCTTACTTTATGAAGAATCAGGTGTTACAAAGTTGGAGGATTGATCACTTAAAGGATGAGCTCAACTGTGAAAGACAAGAAGATTCAAGTGAAGAAATCAAAGTTTTGTGGCTTAATGTGTATTGAATGAGCAGTTCATATCAATAGTCTCAAGGATGATGAGAATCTATGACTAAAATGATTAGGCATGTAATTATATTAATATAAGAAACTTATTTTCAAATTAATATTTTATATATTGATCATGTGCTCAATTGGCTTATCATCAAATTTACTTGAGTCCATATGTTTAAATAACAACAACAATAACAATTAGGGGGATTTACATACATACCACTTTATTTTATGTTATTTACATATTTAACATCTAAAACTTTAATATTACATGCATATCACCCTTAGAACAAATATGAGTGAATGGAACGAAATATTAAAGTTTATAGGATGGTATGGGTGGTAAGAATGAAATATGTGATATATTTGATATTAAATTTTTATAGAAGTGGTGGGAATATAATATTAAAGTTTTGGGTGTTAGATATATAAATAGCATGAAATAATGTGGTATGTATGTAAATCCCTAACAATTAAGCATTTATCCCACTATGTAAGGTCAACTACATGAATAATTTTTCTCCATTGTGTTCTTTTAAGAATTAAATTCTCATTTAAATCTAATAAAAAAATTACATTTCTTATACTTTATAACTAAATCTTTTTAGGACTATTTCTACCTTCCTTAACATAGGTCAGATCTAACACATCTATGCTCCTAACTAGGTCATCAAAAAGCTGATGTTTTATGTAACCAAACCATCTAAGGTGACTCTAAAATCTAATTTGCCACTGGAGCTACTCCAACCTTTTCATTTATATACTAATTTCGCATTTTTCTCTAAGAGTAAAGCCACTCATCCACCTGAACATCCTCATCTCTGCAACACTTAGTTTATTTTTATGTTTCTCTTTTAATGGCTAACATTTTGCGCCACAAAGCATTGTAGGTCTCACCACCATCAAACAGAATTTTCCCTTAAGTATGAGGGGTGCTTCTCTATCATACAAAAGGCCCGATGTATTCCTCCACTTCAACCATTCAACTTGAATTCTACTAATAATATTCTCATATATTGGGCCATCGCTTGTAACAACAAATCTGAGATATCTAAAACGTGTACTTTTTTTGATGACTTGATCATGCAGTCACAATCCCCTCACTAGATCAATTAATACTAAAATCATACTCCATGTATTCAATTTTAGATCTACTCAAATGAAAACCTTTAGACTCTAAGGTTGACCACCATAATTCAAGTTTTTCTTCAACTCCCTCTCTAGTTTTATCAACAAGAAGAATATCATCAGCAAAAAACATACACCAAGGTACATCCTCTTGCAAATGTATACTAAGAACATCCATGAGTAAAACAAAAAAGATATGGTTTTAAAGCTAATCGTTGATGTAATCCAACTAAAATAGAAAAATACTTGGTCAAACCACTATGTGTATGAACACAAGTAACAACACCCTACATACATATCATTAATGAATTGAATATAAGAATTATTAATTCTTTTTTCTAGAACTCTCTAAAGCAATTCTCCTGGGCCCTATCATATCAATAAATATCATATGTAGATCATCCATATTCTCTCTATACTTCTCCATCAAACCTCTCAATAAATGTATAACTTCCATAGTTGACTTACCCAGCATGAATCCAAATTGATTTTGAAAAACAATAGTATTATGTCAAAACCTAAGCTCAATTACTCTCTCTCATGGTTTTAATGTATGACACATTAACTTAATTCCATATATTTAATTATATTCAATAATTTTTTTAGTTTTAATTATGATAATTATATCATTAATATCTTAATTAAAGAAATTGGTCTTTGTTACGTCCTGGAGTATTCGCGGCGGTAGAGAAATATATAGTTTAATGTCTTAGCATTGTACGAAAATCCAGCACACAATCAGAAAAGTGAGAGGGTGTAACATTCATAAGAGACACCAGAATTTTTACGTGGAAAACCTCTAAAAAGGGGGAAAAACCACGGGGCCTGGCCCAGTTTGAATGAATCCACTAATATTTGCAGTTGATTACAAATGAGGATAGATTGCATTACGTGGTGGGAGTTACATATACATGTTTGGTTGGTCGGAAGGATCATAGTCGGCAGGAGACCGGGGTCAGAAAGACCATTGTCTGTTGATGAACGTCGGAAGGATCATAGTCGGCAGGAGACCTGGGTCAGAAAGACCGTTGTCAGTTGATGGAGGTTAGAAGGACCACAGTAGGCAACGGAGGTCGGAAGGACCGTAGTCAGCAGGAGACCGGGGTCAGAAAGACCGTTGTCAGTTGATGGAGGTCAGAAGGACCATAGTAGGTGACGAAGGTCGGAAGGACCGTAGTCGGCAGTATTCTGGGAGATCTCTGGGCATCAGGTGGTGTCCTTGTGGAGCTCAAGGTCTCAAGTGGCTGTTCGGCGAAGCAACGACGTCAGGCGGTGGTCCGACGGAGGTGAGGGCCTTCAGCGGTGGTCCGACGAAGGTGAGGGCCTCTGGCAAAGGTGAGGGCCTCTGGCGAAGGTGAGGGCCTCTGGCGAAGGTGAGGGCCTCTGGCGAAGGTGAGGGCCTCTGGCAAAGGTGAGGGCCTCTGGTGAAGGTGATGGTCTCAGGTGTTGGTGAGAGCCTCTGGCAAAGGTGAGGGCCTTTGGTGTAGGTGAGGGCCTCAGGTGTTGGTGAGGGCCTCTGGCAAAGGTGAAGGCCTCTAGTGAATGTGAGGGCCTCAGGTGTTGGTGAGGGCCTCTGGCAAAGGTGAGGGCCTCTGGTGAAGGTGAGGGCCTCAGGTGTTGGCGAGGGCCTCTGACAAAGGTGAGGGCCTCAGGTGGTGGTCCGACGAGTCTCCGGCGGTGGTCCGACGAGTCTCCGGCGGTGGTCCGACGAGGCTCCGGCGATGGTCCAGTGGTGGCCCGGCGAAGTTCCGGCAGTGGTCCGGCGAGGCTCCGGGGATGGTTCGGCGAGGTTCCGGCGGTGGTCAAGGAGGAGCTTCTTCCTCTTCTCCTCTTCTCTTCTTGCTTGGGTCCCCTTTGTGAAGAATGAGTGCTCTATTTATAGTTTTTCTGAAGTGGCATAGCTCATAAATAGGGGTGAGATCAGGGGCGAATAGGGAGTGGTCGAATGGACGGCCGATATTGAACCCTTCGATCGTGCACCGTTCGTTGGACATTTGAAGGCCTTAGTGATGTCGGAATTCGGTGATCTTGGGCTCGTTGGATTCGTCTCGTTGAGCCGTTCGATTCGAGTATAAGTTCGTTAAAATCGGAGACCGTTTGGTAACTCAAATTGTGGTTTGAACCTTCCAACAACGCTTCGGGTCCTTGATTTGGACCCATTTGGGCTCGGATTGGGTTGAATTTGGTGTCATTGGGTTTGTATTTCCATGACGCTCAGTTTGACTGTAAGTTCGCTGAAATCGGAGTTCAGGTGCTTCCGGATTTTATTTTTGAAGTTTCCGGGTTGGGTTTTGCATCGACATTCGTGCCCAATCAAGATAATTTCATGATAACGTATCAGTCTTAATTATAATATATTGCATATAAATTAACTATGTATTTTTCAGGTTGACAAACTTAGCTCAAATTTTGAGAAAGCTTGACAAACTGTTAATGACATCATTAAATTACACTTAATAAATTTATTCTTAATTTTGATTCCATTAGTAGATTCATTGAGTTGATTACATATAAAATCATATGAAATATATTATAATTTAAATTTGAATTTATATATTTAATATTAAATAAAAATTTATAATTATTACTTAAATACCACTCCACTAATAGCCGAAGAAATGCAGAACCCACCCGCATACCCACGACAAGGTCTCAGCATGACCTGGCAAGCTATGTGACGACTAGTTTGATTGGTGGTTGGGGGAACTTTTGACTAACATTTGTGGTTGATTTAGAGGGCATTTTGACCACATTTTTTTAATACTTAAGATACTTATTTTTAAGATTTATTCATTCCTATAAATACCACTTTACATTAAATAGAAAACAAAACAAATTTGAGAAATTAATAAACTCTCTTGGTAAAATCATTGTGGAGATTTTAATGGAAAAAAAACACCGTGTTAATCTCTCTTCTCATTCAAATTTTTAATAATTAGGAATTTAGATATATGAATTGAATCAAGAAGAAAATTATCCCTTACTCACCTTCTCAATGCCAACTGTTTGTTGCAAGACGACAACAAAAGCATCCACAATTTGTTCAGCAGAAGTTACAATGTACAGAAATTCCTGAATGAGGTAAACATGATTCAGATAAAACGTCTAAATTTTAGGAAACTCATTTAACAGCATACTGAAATTAAAGCATGTCGCAAACAATCTACAAATTCTTCTTAAGTGAGGATCAGGATAAAAGGATTCATTTCAGTTCCATGATGTTGTAAGAAGTAGAACATCCAAGAAGAATGATAATACTTCAACAATCAAAGGAAATAGCTTTAAATGCCAACTCATTAAAACAATTATTAACGCTTACTCATACATTTTCCTTTTTTTTTCTGGCAGTGCAAAAAATTCCAAATGATGCTCCAATACTTTACCAAAGTCTTGGAGTTACAGCAACATTTTTTTTCTACATTTTATCGGACAAGCTTTTTCATGCTCTAAATACGGATAAGATGAGGTTTACTACCTCTTGATTTGTTAAAGGCAAGTACTTCAAGCAATCTGTGAGGAGCTTCAAAATGCTGATTGCTTCCAATGGAAATGAACATGACAGTGATGCAATAGCTGATATCAAGTTCCTCGAAAAGAAATATACACAAGCAGAAGAAGACTTCCAAATCATAGAAAACACAATAAATGGCCTCAAGAACCTCACAACCTCATTAATTCCAAGATATTTGTTACGAACAATGAACAACAAAACTTGTTCAATAAGCTCTTCATGTGATTCCTTGCAGCAAGAAAGAACCTAGCATCAAAAAGAGAAAAATTCAAAACCCCAAACAATATTTACAAATAAATAGAAGAAAAGAGAATAAAGGATGAGCTTAAACACTGTCTACCCTAAATTAGAAAAAGCTTCAATCACAAGAAACAAGAAACTCTAGAACGCATGTACAACAGAAAACAAAACCAAAGAACTAGAGGATTGATTGAACTAGCACATGCTTCTATCTAGAAAATTCTTTATTAACTATATTGTACATAATAGAACAACAGGTTGTTTGTTGATCAATATAAGAGGGTCAGCCAGTAAGGACTGCAATTTGGATCACCATTATTGTGGCATCACCTCTCCTGAAGTTTTATGATGGATTCATTTGGCTGGTGCTCTGGGTTTCACATAATTATCACATAACAAGTTCAGACATAAACAAGCGGGGCATGTAGCAAGCAGCATGCAATTGAACCTAGTGTCAACAGAGTGACAAACTAGTACAGGAAGATTCCACCCCTCTAATGCAAGTCGATTTTGTTTATTAACCAAAATCTTTATCACTTGATGGCGCCTTTTATGATCTAAGCCAATATTTTAAAAGATGTTGAGGACCCATATGATCGAACAAAGAAAACAAACCTACATCCAGATTACATTCAACAACGACTAGAAGCAATCCTAGTTTTACAACCAACAAATGACAAAGCACTCCATAGCAACATACTGCAAAAGCCATATGATGAGGCGCCATTTAGTTAGGAAAATAGCCTGTCTCTTAGCTCATAGATAACCTTCTAAAGCCTATAAATTTCAGATGAGAAGTGGAAAAGCTTATATTTGTTATATTAAATCCCTTTGCAAGAAAACTTGACCTTAGATCTACATTATCTCCCATATAAACCCTTCTTTTCCTTTTTCAATTACTCAGTTGAGTCCAATCAATTGATTCCAATCAACTACAACCAATATAATCTATCAAAATGATGATTGCAAGTGATGACAGTGATGCAGAACGTGGACAAAGCAGGCAACTCTAACGCCTCATTATAGGTTTTTTAAATTTGGATTTATTCGGTTACAATTAGGATTTAACTCAATCAGTATTTAATAAATTCTATAAATCTAGATTCAATAAATCTTGAGAGGATTAAAATACGAAAATTTGATTGGCATGACACAACTTAAATCTTGCTAAATCTTTATAAATTGTCTGGCTATTTGTTCAAGATTTAAGATTTATCAGAAGAAATACTTTAATCCTGTGAATTATAGCAATTTACCAATAATTTGGTTAAAATGGTATTTATCAAATAGTAGGAATTAAAGTCTCAAAAATTATGCACAGCAGGAGTTAAGCAAGCTCCTACCTGAAATAGGATGCCAAACAGCCCTTAAGAATGCCTTCTCTTAAGGACAATAAGTGGTAGTTGATATTTATGGGGGTTTTGGATATAAGATTTAATCTGGATTCAGCTTAAATCCTTCTAAATAGAAAAAATGATAATATTAAAGCCTACAATATTTTAAATCTCTTTTCTTCTCCATTTTGCCTTGCATCTCAGATTTACGAAATTAGGGAGTTCAACAGATTTACAAGATTTAGAAGACATGAAGTGCAGGAGAAAAGTGTGGCAACGACCTATTCTTCTATCCACTTAAGCTCGATGGGTAGCCAACCAAAGGGATGTGGGTTGCGTATGCATCCTACCAATCTCCATCATACCAAACATCATTCTCAAGATCCTATCTCTACTAGACCCAGGGGGATACGCATTAGCCGAAAAACGCATAGAGCCCCCCTCAAAACCCCTCTCATTAAACCACCCCTCAGTTGCAAACATCCTGGACACTACCTTAGCTGATGCGGACATCCGACGGTGAACATTAATCAAAGAAAAAGATGAAGATCGATGGCCGAGATCCCTCTATTTTATCTTAGTTTATTAATTGTGTTTTTTTATTTAATTATGCATTTTTACATTTTTACCCTTATTTAAGGGTCTCAACACTACCGTTGCCAGGTCTTAAGTCCTTGATGAGAAAAGTGGAGGATTGCATTAGATAGTCGACAATCAGCGTAAAACTTATCAAATAATAATGACATAAATCCTTTAAGAAATTGTGTTAATGCTAGGGCATCCCCTGGAAGTGACGCGCTGTATGGCCTGAATACAGTGACAAGTGTGCAACGGCCGCTGCACCGGCGCCCAGGTGTAGTGTTAAATAGCCAAGGATTCCCACATCAAAGACGGATGTGGGCAAAGAAGCTAGTCCATGAAACTAAAATTAGGATAGGAACTTGGAATATAGGTTCCCTTACAGGAAAATTAATGGAATTAATAGATATTATGTTTAATAGGAAGATAAATATTTTATGCATTTAGGAAACTAAATGGGTTGGAGAGAGGCTAAGGAAATTGATAGTTTAGGATTTAAACTTTTGTATTCAGGTAGAAGTCGTACAAGAAATGGTGTAGGTGTTATTATAGATAAGAGTTTGAAGGATAATGTTATAAAAATTAATAGGATTAGAGATAAAACTATAGCTTTAAAGATTATTGTTGATGATAAAATTGTTAATATTATAAGTGCTTATGCTCATTAAGTAGGTTTGGATATGAGTTCTAAATTAAATTTTTGGAATGACTTAGAAGAATTATTACAAAAGATACCTCTGGAAGAAAGAGTTTTTATTGGAGGAGATTTAAATGGACATGTTGATAAAGAGGTAGATGATTTTAAAAGCATTCATGATGGCTATGGTTTTGGAACAACAAATGAAGGTGGCAAGACCATATTAGATTTTTGTTTAGCTTATGATTTTTCAATTGCTAATACCTTATTTAAGAAAAGGAATGAACATCTCATCACTTATAAAAATGGATATAGTACAACCCAGATTGACTATTTTTTCTTATAAGAAAATTAGATCATTTAGATGGCAAAGATTGTAAAATTATTCCGAGTGAAAATTTATGTACCCAACATAGATTATTAGTTTTGGACTTTAAGATAAAGGGGCAGATAATAAAAAATAAAGTAAAATGATAGGATTAGATGGGGGCATTTAAAGAATATTAACAAAAATATTTTTTAGAGTAAAATTTTATATCTTAAGATTTGATCTGTGCATGAGGATGCTAATATTATGTGGGAAAAAGTGACTAGTGATATTAAGAATATCTTGGAGTATCAAAGGGAAAAGCTCCTAATAGTAAAAATAGTTTGTGGTGGAATTCAAATGTGCAAGAAAAGATTAAGAATAAGAAGATTTGTTATAAAAATTGGTTTAATTTTAAAAATTCTGATAATTGGAAAAGATATAAAGAGGCTCGTAAGGAATCTAAGAAAGCAATATGCGATTCAAAGACCTTAGCTTTTAGTGATTTATATATATATTAGATACTAAGGAGGGAGAAAGATATATATATAAGTTAGCCAAACAAAGAGATAAGAGTAGTAAGGATTTAGTTCAAGTGAAGTGTATTAAAGATAAAGATTAAAAAATACTTTTCTTAGAAGATGATATTCAACAAAGGTGGATGAAATATTTTTTTAAAGGTTTTAATGAAAATTGTGAAAATAAGATTGACTATAGTGACCTTAGCATCCAAAATGAAAATAAAGATGTCTTTTTTTATCCGCGTATTAGTAAAACCGAAGTTAGAGAGGCTTTAAAGAAAATGAAGGATAGAAAAGCTGTTGGACACTTGAACCTGATGATATTCCAATAAAGGTGTGGAAATGCTTAGGAGATGATGAAATTTTTTGGCTTACTAAACTTTTTAATACTATTTTGAAGACTAAAAAGATGTCAAATGAGTGGAGAATGAGCATGTTAATTCCTATTTTTAAGAATAAAGGTGATGCACAAGATTATGTGAATTATAGAGGAATTAAGTTAATGTGTCATACTTTAAAACTATGGGAACGAGTTATGGAGCATAGGTTGGGGCGTAATACTAATGTTTCTCAAAATCAATTTGGATTCATGCTGGGTAGGTCGACTATGGAAGTCATACATTTATTAAGAGGTTTGATGGAGAAATATAGAGAAAATAAGGAGGATCTACATATGATTTTTATTGATTTAGAAAAAGCATATGATAAAGTTCCAAGAGAAGTGCTATGGAGAGTTCTTGAAAAGAAAGAAGTTAATAATGCTTATATTCAAATCATTAAAGAAATGTATGCAGGAGCTATTACTTGTGTTCAAACACAAGGTGGTCTAACCAAGTATTTCCCTATTTCAGTTGGGTTACATCAAGGATCAGCCTTAAGCCCATATCTTTTTGCTTTAGTCATGGATGTTCTCACTAGACATTTGCAAGAGGATGTACCTTGGTGTATGCTTTTTGCTGATGATATTCTTCTTGTTGATAAGACTAGAGAGGGAGTTGAAAGTAAACTTAAATTATGGAGGTCAAAATTAGAGACTAAAGGTTTTCGCTTGAGTACATCTAAAACGGAATATATAGAGTGTAATTTTAGTAGTAATAGACCTAGTGAGGGGATTGTGACTTTGGGCGATCAAGTCATTAATACGAGTACACATTTTAGATATCTTGGATCTATTGTTCAAAGTGATGGTGAAATTGATGGAGATATTATCAGCAGAATTCAAGTTGGATGGTTGAAGTGGAGGAATGCATCGGGCTTGTTGTGTGATAGAAAAGTACCCCTCAAACTTAAGGGAAAATTCTATAAGAAGGTAGTGAAGCCTGCAATGCTTTATGGTGCTGAATGTTGGCCAATAAAAGAGAAGCATAATATTAAGTTGTGTGGCAGAGATGAGGATGCTCAGGTGGATGAGTGGCTTTACCTTTAGAGATAGGATACGAAATGACCATATACGTGAAAAGGTTGGAGTAGCTCCAATAGAAGATAAGATTAGAGAGAGTCGCCTTAGATGGTTTGGTCACATAAAACGGCGGCATTCCAATGACTCGATTAGGAGAGTAGAGATATTAGATTGGACTTATGTTAAGAAAGGTAGAGGCAGGCCTAAAAAGACTTGGTCAGAAAATATTAGGAATGACCTTTCTTTATTAGATTTAAAAGAGAATTTGATCTTTAATAGAACACAATGGAGAAAAAGGATTCATGTAGCCGACCCCACGTAATAGGATAAAGGCTTGATGTTGTTGTTATTGTACCCTTATTTAAGGGTCTTGTCTTATGTAAGCCCAATGGGCAAATTTGTCTTTTAGTTTCTTTTAAGACTTATATATAGAGGTCGTTGCTCTTGTATTAGACGATGATAGAGTTTTAATAAAAAAAAATGTTATGCACTTTTGTTCCTTGGGAGGACTTTAGTGGGATCCCTATGGGAAGGAATCGTAGTATCCACCAACCGCATGATGGGTCCGGGCTCATGGATTGAAGGCCCTTGGTGAAGGGCAACGTATCACCCGTCAACCAAAGGAAGCGTCCGGGCTCACTGTTTTATCTTTCTTTCCCTGAACTCCTTTTCATCTTCTCCCTTGACCGCCAGCTATGATGCACCGACACGGACACGACACGACACGGACATGGGACACGACATTTTTTAAAAATATAGGACACGGGTGCAGCGTGGACACGGCATAATAATTTTTTAATATAATATATAGAAATTAATGTAACATTATATTAAAAATGACAAGCAATAATAAATCAAAGTAATGATAACTTGTTTAGCTTATAATATAAAGATGTTTAGTACAAAATGTCTAGTACAACTACAAAAATATAAGTAAAAAAATCATTTAGTACAACATAAAAGTCCAACTACTCAATAGAGGGAATGATATAATTGATTCAGAGGTTGGTCTTTGGCCTTCAATATCATCATCATTGAATATCATTGCTTCCAACTCTGGTTCATCTAGAGAAAGATTTGAAACCTCAAATAATCTCATATCATCAAGGCACTCGAATCCATCTCCAGCAACATTCCACATCTTGTTATCACCTGTCATATAAAGTGAGATTTTTCTTGATAGAAGACGAAGATTTGTATACACATAAACTAAATCTTCAGTCCGTTGTGGAGTTATTTTATTCTTCTTCATTGATTGAATAAATGAGTATATGCTCTAATTTCTCTCACAACACGAAGAGGATGATACTTGACAAAGAAATTTTATTACCATAGTTTGAAGAAGTGGTGCTGAAGTTCCATGAATCAAATTTTTTTTTGTAAGAGTAATTTTAATCCAAAACAAATAAAATGCTTTAAAAAATATGCTCTTCCGATCACAAATCTACATAATCATTGATAAATAAAGAGAAATGGCAAATGGAGAAAAAAATGGTGAAATCAACTTACAGGTTAGAAAGATTTTCTGCGGTTTGGCGTCGGCTTCCCTCGGCTGTGCATAGAAACTGAGGATGGCATGTTGCTTACAGCCAGAAGGGAAGACCAAGGGTGTGATCTCCAGCCGACCGCTGCTCGCCTCAATCGCTCAGGAAGACCACGAATAAAAAATAGGCATACGGGATTAAGGCGAAGATGAAGACTCGGGCATGAACCGACTAATATGAAAAAGCAGGATTAGGGTTTTTTTATTTATTTATTTATACAATAGCCGGACACGCGTGTCCGACACACGTGTTCAGTTTAATTTTTCTTTTTTTAAATGGGACACGCTATGATGCGTCCGACACGTGTCCTTGCCATGTCGGACACGTGTCCGTGTCCGACACTGCATACCCTCTTAAAACAAAGTGTCGATGCATCAAAGACCGCCAGCCATACCCCCTGCTTAACCGCGGCCAAGCTTCCCTCTTCCATCCTCCAACTCTCTAAATTGAACTCCAACACCACCTCCTAGCTGGCAACCCCATCCCATCCATTAAGTGCCGGTCCCCTTCCCCACTGAAATCCACACCTCTTCCCTCTTCCCTTGGCTCCACCCAATCAAATCTTGCATTCAAAACCTTCCAATTTGAGCCCTTCTTATTTTGGGAACAATTTAATTTCATATTCAAATAAATTTGAATTAAATTTGTTTCCTACAATGAGAATCCCTATTTTAGGAAAGTTCCTAAATTCATGCACATTTGAATTTTAAATAGGGTTAGAATTAAATCAATCCTTCCTAATTTAAAATTCTAATTCAAGCAGGCATTAATTTCCCTCTCTTAAACCCCTCCCCTCCTTGAAGCTACCGGCCCCTCCTCATCCACAAGTTTGAATTTCAAATCCAATTAGCATCTTGATTACTTTCCTAAATTAGTCAATTGTTAATTTGAAAAGCTTCTTAAATTGAATTCAAATATATTTGAATTTTAAAAAAAACTTTCCGGATTAATAAATCCATTTTAGGAAGCCACTCCAATCTCTCCAAATCTGAAATTTGCGGCTCTTTGTATTATTTGTGGACATAAAGGAATGGCAGAAGATTCTCTGGATAATGGAACAACGCCTTGACTGGTTGCAATAATATTAAGAAGATTATTTTACTTAAGACATCAAACTGGAAGAATTTTGAGTCTTAAAAATGTTTTTCCAAGATGCATTTGATTTATATATTTCTGTTCATGTTTTGGCTTGTGGTTTTAGTTGGGTTCTCTCTGTTGGGACCTATGGTGGTTTTTCTATGTGGCCCACTCATGCTTGGTTGATTCTCTAACTGGCATTTTTTGGCTTTTATTCCAGACAATGATGAATGTATGTTAAATCCCAGCTAGTTTTCCCCCTTGGAGGGTCCCTATGACAACCAGTTTTTATTGCTTGGATGGGTCCATGTGGTAACCAGGGGTGAAGTTATGTTTTCTTATGGCTGCTCATGCTTACAAATACTTCAAATGATATATGATTCTCTAGATGTTGGTGTTTTGCATATTCTGAGTCCACCCCCACTCGGGATGCCAATATAGGAAACAACCCGAAAACACGACCTAAACCCGACCTGAAAATTCTGGTTCTGGGACAACCTATTTGGAAAACCGGTCCGGGATAACCTGTTTTGAAAATGGGTCGGGCTAGGGTTCCATATTCTAACCCGATTACAATTTCGAGTCAGGTTCGAGTCAACCCGAAAATTTGAAAGCAACCCAAAACTGACCCATTTCATAGTCCATCGCAGTTGCCATCTTCTCCCTGTCTACTCGTCGTATTCACGTTCTCCCTCTCATAGCTCTAGCGCTCGCCAGCTTGCGACGCACACTAGCCTGCTCACCTACTAGCCCTCACTCGCCTGCCTCATGCTCGCTCGCCCGCTCGCACACTTGACCACCAATGCTCGGTCACCCATTGCACTCCAACCGGGTCAGCAGGTTGGGTTGCATCGAATTGGGTTAGAGGTGAGTCAGATTTGGGTGAAGATTTGTGACCCGCTAGATAATCGGATCGGGTTGAGTTAATTGAATATGAGTCAATTTCGGGTTGCACCCAAACCCGGCCCACAAACCCATTTTGACGCCCCTACCCCCACATCACAACCTTCTGTTAGGTTTCCCTTAAGAATCATGACTTTGTGATCTTGTTTTTTAGGAGCACTATCTTTTGTTGCTACAGCTCTAAGTATACATGTAACTTTTTTGCTTTTTTGAGTTGTAATTTTGATTATAGTTCATTTGTAATTTTGTTATTTTAGTGAATGAAATGGGCTATGCCCCAAAAAGTTAATCAAGATTTAACCGGACTTAACTTTTTCATGACAAACAGTTTTCATAATTTAACTGCCTCAAGAATTACTAAATTTGGATTTATGGGATTTACTAAATCCTACTTGCACCAAACAGCCCCTTACTCCATGATTAAAGCAACAGAAACAGAGTGTCTTTCCTCATACTTGAGAGAAGCTTACATGCGAAATCCAAACCTAGCAGGACAACCATGCAGGGAAAAAAATCTAATGAGAAGCTTTTTTCCCGATAAAATGCAAAATAATTTAAAACTCTTCTTCAAACACAGAGAGAGAGAGAGAGAGAGAGAGAGAGAGATGAGCTTACCTTGACAAATGGGTGTAGGTCTACGCGCTCAAAACGACGGCCCCAGGAAGAATCAATGCAGAAAGCGAAGCGGCAGAGGAAGCCAATCCCCTTCACAAAGACGGGGGCGAAACGCTTCTCGCATCCCTCTAGGGCAGACTGCATCTCGATAAGCGCGACAGAAATGGAAAGGCGATCACCGACGGCGACAAGACGACAGAGCTCGTGAACGGCCTGATCGACGACGGCAGCAAAAGGGGAGTGGAGGCACTGAGAGATGGCATCGTGACATACAGCGGAGTTTGGGCCAAGGACTCCGAGGGATGACTCGAGACGGCGGAAGAGGGAGACGACGGCGAAACGCTGGAAGGAAGGCTGGGGCAAGCGAGTTTTCTCGAGGAGAGCGGCGTACGTACTGTCCATTTCCGCAGCGTCCGGAGAGGACTGAAGAAATATTTGGTGCCCACTGTGAGAAATTATTTGATGGGGTATGCCAGAAATTTTTTGGTAGGTACGGAAGTAGGGCACGTCCGGAGGAATTTTTATTTGGTCGGCCGGGTCGGCCCACGCAGTAGCAGGTACAAAATCATATATTTGTCGATTTTGCTCTATAATAATGAGAAATACTATTATGTGAAGACAAATACTGAGTAAATACCGAGTAATACCGAGCAACACCTAGCAATACCGAGTTTTTTCTAGAAAAACTCGGTATTGCTCGATATTGCTCGGTATTTACTTGGTATTGGTCTTCACAGAGCAATATTTCTCGTTATTACCAAGCAATACCTAGCAATACCGAGCAAATACCGAGTAACTCAGTGGTGACCACACGTAGAGCTACTCCGGTCACCAGACGTAATAATTGTTCCTTCCGGAGGGGGGGGGTGGGGGGTGGGGGGGAATTATTGCATTCGGTCACTGAACGGGGAGATAGATTCTGATATTAATAAAATATTATTTTAAATTAAGCACAGGAAAAGCGCAGGTAAAACACAATCAAAGCACAACTAAAGCGCAAATCAAAAGCGCAGATGACATGGCAAGTTTTTATTGGATGTCCGAACCTATCCTCCGCGTCTGGTGACTGGATGCAATAGATGGGAGATAAAGGATTGACAATTTTTCAAATTGAGAAATTTGATTTGGAAAATTTCATTTTGATAATGTTTTTATTGTATTATAAAATTATTATAAAAAATTTAAAATATTATTTGAAAATAGATTTCAATTAAAAATTTTTTTAAATAGCAAAATAATAGTAGTAAAATAAAAATTATAATTGTAATATAAAAAATAAAAAAAATTATCTCAAATGAAGCCTAAGTCTTATAATAAATCTATTTGAAGAAAATGCATGTGATTTATTTATTGGGAAAATATTCAACTATTTATTTTTTACTAAAATAGTTTTATTTTTATAAATATGAGTTGAAACACTCACTCAGAAGTTACACGATCTTTCAATCATAGCACTTCATAAACCTTTCCTCTTCTAAGCATTATTTATATATCCAACGATCGCAAATTGTGTTTGAGCTAGACCATGTTTCATGATCATATGTCTACATATACCCATGTATGTCACTCGATATCTAAAATAAGTTCATACTTAAGGGGTGCAGCCAAAAGTAACACTTGCTCAAAGCAATGCATGCCTAAAGCAAGTCGGGCCATGGGGATCAGTCGCTAAAACTAGCTTAAGAACAAGCATGTACTAGTCCCAACAAAGTCTGCAGCATATGAGCTCGCCCCTCATTTCGAGAAAGTTTGTCTTCAGGATTCACCTTGAAACACCTTCGCCCTAAGAACCACTCACCCTAATAGAATTCACTAATCTTAATAATTTTCCTCAGCTAAAACCATACACCTTCCATGAATATCATAGTACAAGCTATATAAAGCAAAAACTTACAAAGCCCATAGTCATGTCTTTGTCGATCATGTTCATCCTCATCACTGCCACATTTGTGCAAGTGACTTGTCACTCACCCAAAAAGACTCACCTTAAACACTCGCTCTTGAAGACTAACATGCGACGTTCGACAATGCAAACTCACCTATGGTACTAGTCGGGGGCCTCCCAAAGCCGTGCCAGGGGTAAAAGAGCCATGTCAAAGACCGAAAGTCATGTTTATACTATTTGGACAAGTCTATATGTTTTTGACAATGTCACAACTCGCCTCAAGGGCTCAAAATAATAAGGCAATAATAAACATATATTTAAAATTTTGCTCACCAAATTTTCTAATAATAAATTTCTTAAAGAGATGTTAAAATTTGAAATACATTTTATGAAAATTCGATGTAGGATGTTAAGCCTTGGTGAACTATCCATAAGCATACTAAGAGGGGGGTGAATTTGTTGCTTTAAAAAATTTCTTTAAAACTAAATAATTTTTTATATTTTTTAATAATTTAAAATAAACAATGTTATCACCTGATGCGGAAGTAAATTAATGAAATAAAACTTATAACTATTGTGATGATGAGTTACTCAGATCATTGTATCATCAAACATATATTTTTCCAACATGCAATTTCCAGAAAAATTAAAGCATAGAAAAGTAAATTATAGAAAGTAAATTTCAAAATGAACATACCAGAATTTTATAGTGGTTCGGTTAAACCATGACCTATGTCTACTCCTTGGAATCCTCCTCTTCGAGTATTAAACTAAAACTTTATTATCTTTCCTTTAGCCCGCAAGTTAGGCGGAGAATCCCTTACAATCTTTTCACAGACCCAGTGTGGCAGAGAACTTTGACCTCTTTCTCACCCTCCTAGTAAAGGTAGATAACCTAATAATCATTTTTCACCCTTATGGTGAAGACAGAGAACATTAAGGGTCTTTAGGCTGATGTTCTTCTTCCCATAGCCATCTAAGAAATCAAGCAAAACACTTAAAGGAAATAGGGCAGAAACTTTCTTAGAGCTACCGTGTGAAAATCCCTCACACTCCTCCCTCACACACAACTCCTTATTTTTCCTTCTCAAAGCTATCTAAGATTTCTTCTCAAAGCTTTCTATCCAGAAAATTCAACAGCCAAAGACTTGATGCAAATATATTAAGAGAGCTTAAATACACAACTTCACAAAAAGCCATAATAGTTTAATTTTATTGACACTGATCGCACAGATTAATTCCAGATCATACAGTTCGATACCAAATCATACATTACGATTAGTTCAAATAACCTTGTTAGTACTATGCAAAGAATGAGGCACTATACGATCAATTTAAGTATTTAAGTTGATCGTCCAATACAATTTAAGACATCGTTCAATATGATTAGTTCAATCAAATTGGATTATTATCCAATACGATTAGTGCGAAATAATTATTATCCCATGCAAAGATCAGGTCATATGATACGATAGTATGATCTGACTGGATTAATTAATCCAAATTTTATCCCCTAATTATAGGATTAGTTCAGGCAAGATTTGATTATATCGTACAGTACGATGCGTATCATACAATATGATTAGTATACATTTTGAATTTTAAAATATTGCCTAAAATATAATTGGTGACTTAGATCTTGATTTCTACTGATCTCCTATATAATATTGATCCTTCAGTACGATTAGTACAAACAACATTAATTATGCATATCATACAGTATGATTAGTACAAAGAATATTAATAAAAGTAAAAATACAGATTATTGAAGATACTTAAACATATTCTACCCAGTCTTGAGTTGATCACTTTGCGTGGTGTATGGCGGACCTGAAATGTTAATTCACAAGAACAAAGATCCAAAAAATAATAATAATAGGAGATGACATAGTAAACAACCCAATAATATTTGTTATCCTCAAAATCACAGGACTTAGGTCAAGAGTAAAAATCTATAAATATTTCATATAAATACCTTTCTCTCAACTTTTTCACCTCTTCTACTCATTTAAATTTTTTTGAATAATATTTTTGAATATTTAAGATAACATGAGTAAGTTAAAACACAACTCAATATGCATGTCACGCATCTAAATTACAATATATAACAAGATTTTAGAATAATATGAATGCTTTCTTTCATTTATAAATTAAAATAATTATATTAAAAATAAATTTTTAAGTGATTATAAATCATATGTTATGTATAACTAATAACCATAGCATGTCTTATCATTTTCCATTATTAAGATAATTATAATGGATAACGTTACCGATTTTTATTTTTTACTAGACCAAGAAACTAAGGAATGTAAAATAAACAAAAAAGTTTCTAGTGAGATTTTCCAATCTACCTTGAACCCAACAAAATTTCAATATGAGTATCTTTCAAGTTCAAAAGTCATATTATTTCTAAGATAACGTTGAAAGTACAAGATGCGCCAATAGAGGGTGAATTGGAAATTTGTTGCAATAAAAAGACAATCCTAAATAGAAGTTCTATTTTTTCGGTATTTTTAAATTTTAAATAAGAAAATAATTTGATACGGAAGCTAGTGCTTAAAACACAGTTTGCAACTATAGGTGATGAAAAGTTAACTTGCTTAACCAAGATTTTTACTATGATTTTCATCGAGCAATTTTAATAAAAATAAAATGCAGAACGTAAATAAAGTGTGGTAAGGGAAAAATTACACCAGAGAATTTATAGTGGTTCGATTAATTGATCTACGTCCACTCCTCGGAGTTCTCCACTTCGAAAATTTCACTACTAAATAGTAATTCTTCTTTTACCCCCACAGCAAGGTGGAGAAGCCTTTATAAACCTCACTATCACTAATTCGGTGTGGCGGAGTACCAAGCGCTATGTCACCCTCCCGGTGATGGTATCGTACCTTCTCATTTTTCTCCATCCTAGAGAAGGCAAAGTACCTTAGAGGACACAGACATAGAGAATCTCCCCCTCAGGGCCACATGAGGAGCAAAGTGTAGCAAGCTAGGAGAAACCATGTGATCTCCCTCACACTCCTCCCTCACAAAGCCCACCTTCTCCTTCCTCTCACAAACCCCAAAATCATCTTAAGAGCTCTCTCCCAAGGAATCCCCCTCTAATCATGTTCCTCTCTCACTGATTTTTTTTAAGACAAAAATTTAGATATTTAAATCAGGCTCCAAGAACCCTAAATTTTTTCAATTTAGCCAATATGATCGTACAGTACGATCCAATATCATATAATACGATCAGTACATAAAAGCCTTCGTCATGGTACAAAGGATTATAAATAGGTTATATTTCTGAATAAAATTTTATAGTACGATATATCATCATCCAGTATAATATGTAAAATCCTTCTATTCGTATAGGGCGATTGCTTGGATGACAAGAACTCATCTTTCTACATCGTATGGTACGAACCACTTCATACAGCACGATTAGTTCAAAATCAAGGGATCATCAGGTACGATGTTTGGGACAATTAAAAATATCCTCGGTATATCATACGGTACGAACCATGTCGTATAGTATGAAACCCTATCAGAAATTAATCATTGATTTACTGCCTAATTGCAAGATTAATTTAAGCATTCAAAGTATCGTACAATATGATACAATTGTACAATACGAGTAGTTCAAAATTTTCATATTAAGAACTTACTTAAATTAATCTGGCGGCTAGGTTTTTGAATTAGAAACAAATCGTATAATACGATATTCATCCTATATTATGACTTATTCACAGATAATCGTTAAGCCAGATCAGATCGTACAGTATGATCGACAGAGAAAAAAAATTTCTTCATTTTTTAAAACCTATCCCCCTGTGTGTGCATGGTTGCTCAGTCTTGCATATAATTTATGGCCAGACTCAAGAAAAGAAAAAATAATAATAATTAAAAAATTATATTATAAACTCCTACTCCTACTCTACTCAGTCTTGAGTCTTCTTGTTGTCCTGAGTAACTGGTGATTTCTCTAAAATATTAGTACTCATAGACAAGAGTAGAAATAAAAAATATTCAATGAATAATAATTCAATTGACATTATTTGTCATCATCAAAATCCCAGACTAGGGGTCATGGATTACAACCAACATATACCTGACTTGATATCCCTATGAAATATCTTATAATTATTTTCATTGTAATCATGTGATTCATGGAGGCTGACCTAAAACCAAGAATATAAGCATACATTGATATCATGTCTCGTAGTAGTCATATATAATAATAATCTTATTACCCCCATATACTTCTTTTTGTCAATAGGTTTGCCACTTAGGTTCTTGTCTAACTAAGTAGTAGGGTTCATGGGGATATTAGCACTAAAAAGTTCTTCCATATCAAATTTATTAATATGTGATTTGTTATATTTAGTTTGAGTAAGGAAGGTTCCATCATTCATTTGTTTAACATCAAACCCTAAGAAGTTTGTTATCTTTCACATCACACTCATTTTGAATTCATTTTTCATTATTAATGAAAATTCTTCACAAAAACTATCATTTGTAAATTCAAAAATAATATCATCTACATAAATCATGACAATCAAAATATCTACTCTTATTTTCTTAATGAATGTAATGGTGTCTACTATGCCTTTAATACACAACTTATCTAGTTTAAATATTCCAAGTCTATCATATCTTGCTCTAAGTACTTGTTTCAATCCATAGATTGCACTTTTTAGTTAATAGACATGATTTGGAAGTGATGGACTCTCAACCTTAGTGATTGCTCTACATAAACATCTTCCTTTATTATCCAAAAAAAGTACTATTAACATCATAAGGTAAAATTTGAAGCCTCCAAAGCATACAAAGGCTAATAGTACCTAATAAGCAAAAAATTGTATAATCCAAATATCACGACCCAATCGGAATGGGACGGATCCCATCGCATTGAGTCGCGACGGATGAACCCCAGAATTTAGCTTTGGAATTTGTTTTCAGACTTTCTTCCAATAATCAGAGATATAGAAAAATTGCAAAGCTACTATAAACATTCAAATATATACAGAAATGCTCATCCAACATTTTCTTCTTTCTTTCATCAAAATAATTATATACATTACAGTGTATGGCTATAAACAGAAAGTGTAGAACAGAATAGAAAATCATGACTGTACAAAAAAAATCAAAAGTACAAAATACCTAATCTCAAATCAGATACAGAACTGCTAGTCCAAAACCTCCTTCCCTTTTCCAGAACCTGAAAACTATGAACATAACCACAGTGAGCTAATAGCACAGCAAGACTACACTAGCTGATCAAAATCTCCAGAAACTCTTTTGAAAAAGCTTTAAAAACAGTTTATTCAAATAGCCGTACATAATTCAAACAATTGTATAGAAATCATATAATCAGACAGAATGCATATATTCGTACATAACAGATAAACAAATAGACTTCAGATATTCTCACAGAATAGATAATCAGATGAAAATCAAATAGCAAATACAAAAGAATTGAATCAAATTCGTATCACAGAATCGTATAAATCACAAATCACATTTTTCAAATCATATATTAGATCACATATCCCTAACCCAGATAGAATCTCAAAGGATTCTGACCCCTTATGCCACCCTTCCCTGACACAGATAGAATCTCAAAGGATTTTGGCCCCTTATGCCTCCCATTGTGCTTACAGCACCAGAATATATCAAGTATACAGAATTATTAGATCAGAATTCAATTTCATATTCTCTGACACAGACATAATCTTAAAGGATTCTAGCCCCTTATGCCTCCCTTTTGATATCATTCACATCACATCAAATATTAAATCGTATCAGATTCAGAGAAATCAGATTCGTATCATAAAATCTTCAGAGGGTATAACGGCAGACAACAGAAATTCAGCAGATAAAAAATTCACAGTTTCAAAAAATTACCAAATTACTAGAAATCATGTAAAACATCATTTCAAGACTTTTCTTGTACAGAAATAATATTTTTCAACAATCAGATAATTTACTATTCGATAAAAACTCTACAGAATTCAAAATATCCTGTGAAAATTCTTCAAAAAATACTCAAAACGTGCAAAATTACAATATCTACAATATACCAAAAGTTACGCAGTAAAAGTTTTACCCATGCAAAGTTATACCCATTTTTCACTAATGGAAACAAAAGTTTAAACATAAAATCCATCAAAAATTACATTTCTGAAAATTGAGAAAGCCATAAT
Source organism: Dendrobium nobile (assembly GCA_022539455.1). NCBI lineage: Eukaryota > Viridiplantae > Streptophyta > Magnoliopsida > Asparagales > Orchidaceae > Dendrobium > Dendrobium nobile. Next base: position 10,388,396 of record CM039722.1, read on the forward strand.
GTGGCTTACCTCGAGTATATCAACTTTCCCAACTATGGCGACGGACGAAAACGGACTGAAGACACCCAAAACGTGGATTTCTCCCTCTTTCCTTCATTTTCTCTCTCTTTTGCTTTCTCTCTCTTCAAAAAAATCTCAAATCAGATATTTAATGAACTCGATCATCCAGACGATGCTCTTATTTCGTCCCGGGACGATCTCCTCTGTACACAGATCGTACAAACGATATCTTAATTTCATTCCTAGACGATGTTCTCGGGCAAAAACTTTTGTTCTGTTCGTCCAGACGAACCTGCACTTTTACTCAGTTCGTATAGGTAGTTCGTACAGACTAATCATATAGATTCCTTCTCCCAAGTATCCTCTTTGGCCGTTCTGAATTTCCACTGAACCTTAACCATAGGAATCTGTTTGCTTCTCAGTTTTCTCACATCGAATACCAAAATCTTTTCAAGTTCTTCTCTGTACTGTAGATTCGACTGAACCTCAATATCATCAGCGAAAAGTTTCTTTCCAGAGTCAGATATTTACTTTCTTAAAGAGGATGCGTGAAACTCGTTGTGTATATCAGACATCTAATCAGGCAATAACAACCTGTAAGCAGAATTACCAACCCTTTTAATGATCTCAAAAGGTTCGACATATATTGGACTGAGTTTGCTTACTTTTCCAAATATGCTAATACCTTTCATCGGACTAATTTTAACATACACAAAGTCACTAACCTGAAATTCAACCAGTCTATGCTTCTGATTATAATACTTTTGTTGTATGTCTTGTGCAGATTTCAACCTTTCTTTAATCAGATTGATCTTCATTATAGTATCATCTATAAAAGTTGAACCCATCACTTGTCTATCTCTCACCTCAGTCAAATTCAAAGAAGTTTTATACTTTCTGTCATACAGAGCTTCGTACGGTACCATACCAATACTTAACTAATAACTATAATTATATGGAAATTCTATCAGTGGGATATGATCTTCCCAACTGCTTCCAAAATCCAAAACACATAATCTCAAAAGATCGTCCTGTACCTGAATAGTCCTCTCAAACTGTCCATCAGTCTGTGGATGAAAAGCCGTACTGAAATGCAACTTCGTACCCAATCCTTGCTGAATACCTCTCCAAAGTCAAGAAGTAAACATTCAATCTCGATAAGATACAATCACTTTCGGCACACCATATAATGTGAAAATTTCTTTAACATAGATCTGAGCTAACTTATCCATCGGATCGGTCTGTCTAATCAGAAGAAAATGTGCAGACTTTATCAACCGATCAACAATCACCCAAATAGTATCATGCCCTTGCCTTGATCTAGAAAATTCTATAGCAAAATCCATTGTTACCTCTTTCCACTTTCACTCAGGGATAGGCAACGACTGCAAAAGACCTCCCGGTCGCCGATGTTCTGCCTTCACTAACTAATAGGCTTCGCATTTCGAAACAAATTCAGCTATGTCCTTTTTCATTCGAGGCCACCAAAATAATCTTTTCATATCTCCGTATATCTTACCACTTCTTGGATGAATAGTATAGCCTGAATAATGAGATTCGTGTAGAATTTCTTTCCTTAGATCTCCAGACATAGGAATCAACAGCCTATTCTTATAGAAAATAATACCATAATCAGAAATTCGTAGTTCAAGTTTCTTACGAGACTTGATTTGATCAATCAACTTCAAATATTCAGCATCTGACTTCTGAGCTTCATGAATCTTCTCTTCCAAAGAGCGCTGAATACTCATTTGAGTTATTATTTCAGAATCAGTAGGAGATAATACCTCCAGCTATAATCGTTTCATATCTCATATCAGATACTCATCAAAAGTGAGCTGAACACATGATAATCCAGAATACTTCCTGCTTAGAGCATCTGCCACCACATTAGTCTTATCAGGATGATACTGAATAGTCAAATCATAGTCCTTGATCAACTCAAGCCATCTTCTTTGCCTCAAATTCAGATCCTTCTGAGTGAATATATACTTCAAACTCTTATGATCTGTGAAAATCTCACACATGATGCCATAAAAGTAATGACGCCAAATCTTCAAAGAAAATACAATAGCGGCCAATTCTAAATCATGCGTCAGATAATTCTTTTTATGTGGTTTCAACTGTCTTGAAGTATAAGCTAGTACCCGACCATGTTGCATCAAAACACATCCCAAACCTTTCAGTGAAGCGTCACTGAAGACTTGAAATCCTTCCGTACCAGAGGGAAGTGCTAACACAAGAGCATAAGTCAAATAATCCTTCAACTTCTGAAAACTAACTTTACACTCCGGTGTCCAAACAAAAGCTACTGACTTCTGAGTTAGTCTCGTTAGAGATGCAAAAATTTGAGAAAATCCCTTCACAAACTTTCTATAATATCCAGCTATGCCCAAGAAACTACGTATCTCAAATATCGTAGTAGGCCATGGCTAATTAGCAAATGCTTGAATTTTCTGGGGATCAATAGAAATACCTTCACCGCTTACTACATGTCCCAGAAAAGAAATGCTTTTCAGCCAGAATTCACACTTGGAGAATTTTGCATACAATTAGTGTCATCTCAGAGTCTCCAACTCACTTCTCAATGTCTAGCATGTTCTTCTTCAGAAGTAGAATATACCAGAATATCATCTATGAAGACGATCACAAACTGATCCAGATAATCTTTGAATACTCAATTCATTAGGTCCATAAAAATAGCTGGTGCGTTGGTTACCCCAAATGGTATAACCAAAAACTCATAGTGGCCGTGCCGAGTACTGAAAGCTATTTTTATCACATCAGCTTCTCTCACCTTCACCTGATAGTAATTAGATCTCAAATCAATCTTTAAGAATATAGAAGATCCAGCAAGCTGATCAAACATATCATCAATCCTCGGCAATGGATACTTATTCTTGATTGTAACTTTATTTAATTCTCTGTAATCAACACACATACACATTGTACTGTCCTTCTTCTTCATAAACAGAACAGGTGCCCCCCAAGGAGAGAGGACGAATAAATCTTCTATCCACCAACTCCTTGAGCTAAACTTTTAACTCTGCGAGTTCTTTGGGGGCCATCCTATACGGAGCTTTTGATATTGGAGTTGTACTCGGAAATACATCAATACATAACTCAACATCTCTATCCAGAGGTAAACCAACCAACTCCTTAGGAAATACATCTAAAAAAATCTTGTATAACCAGGATATCAGAAATAGAACCCGCATCTATATTCATATCCCATACTGAGGCCAGAAATACCATACAACCCTTCTTCCACAATCTTCTTACTTCCAACACAAAAATCAAACAGGATAAAGCACCTCTTAACCCTTGGAATACGCACCTTTCACCATCTATAAACAGTGTAACTTGCTTCTTCAAATAATCAATCTGAGCCTCATACAGACTCAGCCAATTCATATCTAAATTAACATCATACAAAGAAATCAGCAGCAAAATCTAACATGCCTTCCACTTCTTTCTAGAAATTTCAATCTCACATAAACAAAACTTCCGGGCTATTAAATTATTTCCAGCTGGCAAAATAACATAAAGTGAAATAGGTAATGTAACGGAAGCCAGTTGTAAAGCATCAAAATAGCGCTCGGAAATAAATGAATGACCAACTCTAGAATCAAACAAAACACGACAGGGATATTCAGAAATATAAACAGTACCTGTAACCACATCCGGAGCATCTCGAGCCTCTTGCTGATTCAAACTGTACACACATGGCTGAACTGGAGCTGAAGCTACAGAGCTACTATGCTCCCTTAGATTACTACTAGGTGGTCTCCCACCAGCTTTATCAGATGATCCTTCTGAAATAGTATGGGGAGGACCTGTCCTTGGCCTTCCCACCAGTCTAAGAAAGCTCTCTGATTTGGACTCAGATCGTCGATCAAATTCGGCTTGTGGACACTCAGCTATTCGATGTCATGGCTGACCACATCTAAAACACTGACCAGTCATCCTGTAACACCGGCCAAAATTTCACCGTCTATAATTCTGGCACACCGGTGCCCCATTGACTAACCAACTAGCCACACTGCCACTACCAGAAGTTGTAGCAGATGCTGACTGTCCACTAATTTTTGGAATCTTCAGATACAAATATGTTTTTCTTTCCAGAAAAACTACTGCCAGATGCATCTCCACTTAACCTTTTTCTACTAGCACTCCACCACTGCTGAGTAGCCATCAGATCATTCTCTATCAATCGAGCTCTCTCCACAAGCTCAGAGAAATCAGAAATATGAAATGGTACTAGAGGTTGCTTCAGACTATCTCATAGTCCCCTCAAAAATTTATAACATTTCTCTGTAGAAGTACTGACCAACTGAGGAGCATACTTGCCAAACCAGTAAACTCTATCTCGTCTTGTATAACTGTCTTGCTCCCCTGAACCAATCTTAAAAAAGTCTCATGCATTTGCTGTCTTGCAGAAAGGGGTACAAACCAAGATCTGAACACTTCGGAAAATTCTTCCCAATAAATCAAGGAGTTTAGTTTACCTTAGAATTTCTCCTCCTACTGGCCGATCCACGAGCGCTCTTCTTCACTAACCAATAAAAAAACTACTAACGGTACCTTTCTATCAGGAGGATATTGCATACCATCAAATGTCTTTTCCAATCTCCTCAACCAATCCTCTACTGCTTTGGGCTCAACAGTGCCCTCAAACCTTTGAGGCTTTAATCTCAGAAACATTTGTAGATGTCTATCTACATCTTCAGATCTAACAACAGAAACTCTATTCTGCGTCTCGCAACCAACGTAGCAAACTGTATTTGAACCAACTACTGTGGCAGAACTATTCACAGGAGCTGCCTGACTAGCACTTTGCCCATCAGTCATATCTGGGTCTGGCAGATCCATAATCACACTGAAAGTAACTATGCATATAAAACGAAAAAAAATAAAAACTCAGACAGACTAAAACTATCCCACTAAACTTACAGATCAATTCCTATAGCTCTGTTTTACAATCCAAATTCCAAAACTACAGCGCTGATACCACTTTAATTGTCACGACCCAACCCGATTAGGATGGATCCCATCACGTTGAGGTTCGACGGATGAACCCCATAATCTAGCTTTGTAATTTGTTTTCAGACTTTCTTCCAATAATCAGACATACTAAAAAATTACAGAGATACTATAAACATCCAAATATACAGAAAAGCTCATCCAACATTTTCTTCTTTCCTTCATCAAAGTAATCATGTACATTACAGTGTATGGCTATAAACAGAAAGTATAGAACATAACAGAAAAGCTATGATTGTACAAAAAATCAAAAGTATAAAATACCTAATCTCAGATCAGAACGGCTAGTCCAAAACCTCCTTCCCTTTCCAAGAACCTGAAAATCTCACTAGCTGATCAAAATCTCCAGAAACTCTTTTGATAAAGCTTTAAAAACAGTTTATTCAAATAGCCGTACATAATTCAGACAATCGTATAAAAATCATATAATCAGATAGAATGCAGATATTCGTACAGAACAGATAAACAAATAGACTTCAGATATTCTCACAGAACAGATAATCAAATGAAAATCAAATAACAGATACATAAAAATTGAATCAAATTTGTATCACATAATTGTATAAATCACAAATTATATATTTCAAATCATATATCAAATCACATATCATATCACATATCAGATTACATATCCCTAACTCAGACAGAATCTCAAAGGATTCTGACCTCTTATGCCTCCCTTCCCTGACACAGACAGATTTTTAGAGGATTCTGGCCCCTTATGCCTCCCATTGTGCTTACAGCACCATAATATATTAGGTATATAGAATTATCAGATCAGAATTCATTTTCATATTCCCTGACACTGACAGAATCTTAAAGGATTCTGGTCCCTTATTCCTCCCTTTTGATATCATTCACATCACATCAAACATTAAATCGTATCAGATTCAGAGAAATCAAATTCATATCAGAAAATCGTTAGAGGGTATAACGACAGATAATAGAAATTCAAAGGATAAAAAATTTACAGTTTTAAAAAATTACCAAATTACCAGAGATCATGTAAAATATCATTTCAAGACTTTTCTTGTACTGAAACAAAATTTTTTAACAACCAGATAATTTACTATTCGATAAAAACTCTATAGAACTCAAAATATCTGGTGAAAATTCTCCATAAAATACTCAAAATGTTCAAAATTACAATCTCTACAACATACCAAAAGTTACGCAGTAAAAGTTTTACCCATGCAAAGTTATACCCATTTTTCACTTATGGAAACAAAAGTTTAAACATAAAATCCATCAAAAATCACATTTCTGAAGTTTTAGAAAGGCATAATGTGCCTTATCTCGAGTCGATCAATTTTCCCAACTACGGCGACGGACGAAAACGGACAGAAGACACCCAAAACATGGATTTCTCCCTCTTTCCTTCATTTTCTCTCTCCTCTGCTTTCTCTCTCTTAAAAAAAATCTCAAATCAGATATTCAATAAACTCGATCGTCCAGACGATGCTCTTAGTTTGTTCCGGGACGATCTCCTCTGGACATAGATCGTACTAACGATATCTTACTTTCGTCCCTAGATGATGTTCTCGGGCAAAAATTTTTGTTATGTTCGTCCAGACGAACCTGCACTTTTACTCAGTTCGTACAGGTTTTTCGTACAGACTAACCATACAGATTTTCAAAATTTCTTCAGTTCGTACAGATGGTTCGTCTGTACTAACAACACAATTTTATTTTTTTTAAAAAGAACTTGAAATTTAAGGGTTTCACACCAAATTTCATATATTGTTATAAAAAGTGCTTGATAAATATATCTTTTTATTAAAAAAAATAAAAAAATGGAGCAATGCCATATATTTAGCACCACAGTGCTATAATTTCCCCTAGCGCACAACACCACCCAACTGGCACCACAGCGGTCGAAGTCCCATAAAAGTGCTGGAGAGCTTAGCATTATGATGGAAGATAGTTGGAGATGATTGAACTTACAAACTAATGTGATGAATGGTAAATTGATACAACAGTTCAGCATCAACACATAGCTACCACCATAATGCTAGTTTGATTATTTTTACTTTTTTAAAATATAAAGCTCATGTCATATGTAAAGTTATGTTGTTAGTTGCTTGCATGTAGGAGTGTCTATGTGAGTTTCTGAGGTAGTTTTTGAGTTGAGGCAAGCCTTATGTACATGTTATTTTATTCATGTACTAGTGCACGAAGAAGGAAGGATTAAAGGAGTATATAACTACTTAGCTAAAATTTTCTAGGTCATTTTTATCCTAATTTTTATTTTGCATTATTATTTTTTTAATGTAATCATGTTCTTTGTGTTGATTCTTATTAAATCTAGAATAGGTTGTTAAACCTAAGCTTATGTCCCAAGCTAATCAAGAAGGGGGGTGAATTGGTAATTTAAAAATTAACCTTCTTGGATTTTAAAAAAGTGAGAAACCGATTAATGATTCGTAGTAAGTTGAGTTTATAATTTTTAAAGCAATGTTTCAACTATAAAAAAAATAAACTTGCAGAAATTAAAAGCAGTGAAAATAAAAAGACACAAAGGTTTATAGTAGTTCGGTCAAACACGACCTACATCCACTCCCTGAAGCCTCCCACTTCAGGTATTGCACTATTACCAAAGTGACTCTCCTTTTGCTCCTGCAACAAGGTGGAGAAGCCTTTACAAAACTCTCTTCCACTAATCCTTGGTGCGGCAAAGAACTATCATCCTTTCACACCCTCCAAGTATAGGCAGAGAACCTTCATCCTTTCACACCCTCCAAGTGTAGGCAGAGAACCTTCATCCTTTCACACCCTCCAACTATAGGCAGAAAATCTTCAACTGTTCACACTCTCCAAGTGTAGGCAAAGAATCTTCGTCCTTTCACACCCTTAAAGTGTAGGCAGAGAACCTTCATCCTTTCACACCTTCCAAGTGTAGGCAGAGAATCTTGGTTCTTTCACACCCTTCAAGTGTAGGTAGAGAACCTTCGACTGTTCACACTCTCCAAGTGTAGGCAGAGAACCTTCATACTTTTACACCCTCCAATTGTAGGCAAAGAACCTTCATCCTTCCACACCCTCTAAGTGTAGGCAGATAACCTTTGGCAGTTCACACTCTCTATGTGTAGGCATAGAACCTTCGGCTGTTCACACTCTTTAAGTGTCGGCAGAGAACTGGATCTTCTTGAAAGATCTTCACACGAGCAATCTAGAAAGACAAGAGAAAGAGTGAAGAAACAAAAATCACACACAAAGATCCTTACCCTTGAATAACCTTATGAACCCTTTGTGCTCCACTAGGAAGAAATCTCTCTCAATCACTCTCTCACACTCTCTCCTTCAATTGCCCTTTATAAATCATAAAGACCAGATGACAAAAAGATTAAGTGATAGTTTTGATGGACCTTTTATACAAAAGACATGAAAAACCGTCCAAAAAACTAAAATTTTCAAATTTGATTATCCACGATCGCTCTGTATGATCGTATTTTCATACGTATGGATAGTTTAAATAATGTTGCATATGAACTAATTATGAATATGTATGAAATCTTTTTGTACCCGATCATCATCTAGTATGAATTGTGTTTGTCCGGTACGAATAGAAAAAAATTCAAAGTACGTATGTATGAACCGTCAGGACAAATAAATAAAAATAAAATAGATCCCTTCATCTCAATACGATAAAAAAATATCATCTGTATGAACTTCGTTCGAGGACAAACCAGAGCCCATCATCCTGGTACGATCAAAATATCATCCCGTATAATCTTCGTTAGAGGATGAACCATATCCCATCATCCTAGTACGATAAAAAATATCGTCCATAAGATCTTCGTTCGAGGATGAACAAGGGCCATCGTCCCGGTATGATCAAAAAATATATTTCATACAATCTTCGTATTAGGATAAAATAGAGCCATTTGTCCCGGTACGATCAAAGAATATTGTCCGTATGATCTTCATATTAGGACAAAACAGAGTCATTCATCCCGGTATGATCAAAATTATCGTCCGTACGATCTATACTTAGAAAAATTTTGGCCATTTATATTCGCTCCATTGCTCGCTAGGGAAAATAACTGACTAGATTGTCTCGTACAAACTAGTTTCGTACTGTACGGTCAGTTTAAAAATATGAATTTTAAAACTCTCCCCCGGTGTGTGTGTGCTCAGTTACTCAATTATAATCACACTGTCTCAGACTCAATAAAATAAAAAATACAAACTTCAATTTATAATTCACTCTAAGCTAATCTTGATTTGAAGTCTTTAACAATCTGGAGTATAATTTCTCTGAAATGTTAGTACACCCAAGAGCAAAAATAATTCTTCCAAAATATGTTAGGAGAAAAAATAATCAAAACAATAGTATTTGAAATCATAAAAAATATACAAGTTGAAAGAATGCCAAGCATGCAAAACTAAGTAACAACTATCTCAACAATTTGTTGAGTGAACTTTTATCTCCATGATTGGATAAAGTATTCTCTTTGAGGTTATGATGCTTAGAAAACATGTATTTCATGTAGAAGATTTTAAGTTTTGTAAAAAAGCTAAATGTTTATTTTAAATCTCTCGTACTTCGTTTAAGTTTTGTAAATGCCTTGCATAAATTTAAAACCTAGTGTTATTTAGGGCCTTAATAGAGGAGTAAGAAATTAATAAGGGTTTTAACACATAAATTTTCCATGCATAGAAATATGGTGGTAAGAGTTATGGGATCTTAAGAAGATTTTAGAACTATAGTTCTGAGGAATCTTAGCTAATGCTCTAATGAGCTCGATAGAGATAAGGAGTACTTATGGTTTGATTCACCGCAACATTAGGAGGAATTTACCTTTAAAAATCATTTATTTTCAATTTAGATTTTCAATTGTTTAAAATAAAACAAGAACACCTAAAGACATGTAAATAAGAGAGGTTTGGTGATCTACCCAAAAGAAGTTCATCTAGGGTATTAATTAAGTTAGCTCTAATATTCACCTTGTTCAATACATAACAAGTCATATTCACTACTTTAGCCAAGAATTACTAAGGTAACATATATTCATTCTTTATAAATTGAAAGGATTTGAACATTTCAATTCACTCAACTCACTACTCCGTCAAACTCATACCCTATGAACCTTCTTATCCAATGGCCAGTAGAAGCAAATGTGATCAAATGACTCAGGGGAGCTCCTCCTCCTCTCGACACTTTAATGATCGTTTCTTGTCCATAAGGGATGAAAATGCATATTACAAGTACAAGGAGGCAAAAATCACCCCTTCTAGAATGTTAAATAAGTTTAACCTTTAACTTCGAGGTGATGAACCTCTTTGCCTCCACTACTCTTCAATTTCACCTCGCTCTGACTTTTCCCTTCAACTATGAAGTTCTTTATGAATTCTTAGTCAACCTTATGCTAAATTTGAAGACCTCTATCATGACTTCCTTTGTTTTCCTCCAACATGTAGAGGTCACTAAGGAAGATTTAGGAGAACATATATGTCTTTCTATCGAAGGACCTCATCCACAATCCCTTATCTCTATAACTAACTTTGATTTGACTTCTATCAACTTGATTATTAGGAATGTGCCCATAAACCAACATCAATAAATAGTCCCCACCTTAAATCAAAATGCTCAAGTCATCCAGCATGTCCTTAGAACCTTAATCATACCTAAAGCTGGGGATTGGGTTAACATAACGCCACTTCTTTCTATAGTCACCTACCTAATCATGTCGAATGCCCAATTTTATGAAGCCAAAATTATTCTTGATTATATCCAAAATATGACTCATATTTGAAATCCTAGTATCTGAAGAAAACAAATGGTTACCTTAAGACATATCATAGGATATATCCTAGACAAAAATACCAAATCAACTTTTCTGCTCAACCCGATAATGTCTCTATTTTCTATATGAATTCCTCTTTCCATATCCTTTTCCATCAGAGGAACGAGCATGACGAGCCACAGTTTGTTGAAGAAGGAGAAGCTACTCCTACAGATGGACCAGCACTGCCACCAATACCACCACCTGCCCTTGCTTACCCTCATGACAACATAATTTAATGACTCGAGCGATTAGAAACCTTGCCTGACTTTCACATCCAACAACAACAATAGCACGAGAAAGAAATGAGATGGTTTGGAGAAAGATTTTCCTCAATTGATAATTAATTTGCCTCCATCTATAATTTCTTTTGAACTACAACCACCACCACCTGATCAAGATCCACCTTACCTTTAATGCTTGTTTGTTATGTTTTATTGCTTTTATTTCTTATATTATTTTCTTTATTTATTATTCCTCCTTTCTTGGTGATGTCAAAAGTGGGAGAAAATATGTGTTTTTGTTATATATTTTAATAGAATCCTGTGTTTACATTACTTTATTTTTGCTATATTTTTTCTCTTTTTGTTTTTTATTAAAAAAATTAAAATTAAAATAAAAAATAAAAAATTTGCAACCCCTAATTTTTAAAGCTATCACCTAGTGAGGGAGAGCTTAGGATAAAAGAATTTTTATTTTTTCTATCAACCAATATTATTTATCATCATAAAAAAGGGGAGTTTGTATCAATCCAAGATCCCTTGTCTTTTATTTTGATTGAATTATTACTTTTCTCATTGAATATTTTAGATATTTCTTATGTTTGTGAGCACTAACATTGTAGGTAAGACATGCACTGCTCAAGGCTACTTGGTCAAGGATGGGTAAAATATAAATGTCAAGTAAAAAAAATATGTAATTTTTTTCTCTATTTTTTTATTTATTGAGTCTAGCCACATAATAGTGTATGTAATTGGGTGACTGTGCACACACACACATAGGGGGAGAGATAAATTTTAAAAGTTAAATTTTTTTCACTAATCATATTGTACGATTTACAACATTCTATACAATCAGTCTAGAAAGAATAGGCTGATTAAAAAATTAGTTTATGTAAACTAATTGTACTGTATGATCTGGATTGTATTGTATGATTCGTTATGATTTGAAAACCCTAGTAGTCGGATGAATTAAGTAAGATTTTAAAATTTCAATTTTTGAACTAACTTTACTGTATGATCAAATTTGTATTGTACAAATATTTGAAATCTTACTTAAATTAACCCTCATAATTAGTTAGTTAAATTATGATTTAATTAATGATAGTAGATCATACAAAATTATTTCAAGAGATGAAATTTGGGGTCCCTAGAGATCGTACCAAACAAAATCATGATTTTTTTAACTAGTTGTATTATACGATCTTCATATTGTATTGGACGACCTACTTGAAATCAACCAATCATACTGTATGATGATAATGGTATGGGCAACTTACAAAGATAATTTCTAATCATCATAGTAATTGTCTTGTATGAATTTGAGAGAAGAGCTAATAGATCGTACTAGATGAACTTTGGATGTGCGATATAATGTGTTTGAAAAGTTGAATAGTTTGTTATTATTTACATCATACTAGATGGGTTTAGTTTTAAACTAATTGTACTATATGAGATCAAATCATACTATACAAATAGTGACGGCTAACTTGAATTTTTAAGGTTTCTTGAAGCCAAATACTTAAGAAAATTATTGTGATTCTCTTTGTAATAGAGAGATGATTATGTGACTGAATAAGGAACTCTAAGAGAGGAGTGTTTGAGAAATACAGGGTTTGAGAGGAAGGAGATGGTGAGTTTAAGCGTGAGAGAGAAGGAGTGTGATTGGATCACACGATTTCTCCGGGCTAGCTACACCCTTGCTCCTACTATGACCTTAGTGAGGCTTGAAGGATCTCTTGAGAGAGAAGCTTCTAGGTCAAGTTCTTGAGTTAATTTGTCTTCTCCATGTGTGAGAAAAAGAAGCTGAGGTGCTCTATGTTCTCCAGGAGGAAGAAAATGGAGCTGAGGAACCTTGCCTTCTCCAGGAGGAAGAAAAATGAGCTGAGGTTCTCTTCCTTCTCCAAGATGGAGAAAAATGAGGCAAGGTCCATTTCCATCACCAGGAGAGGGATATAACATCTAGCTATTGACCTCATTTTTGAATGAGGTCATCAAGATTTTTCCAATCCCCTATTGGTGATCCAATGGAGGAGAGTTGCACACTTGTCATTTATAGAGATCATAATCAACTCTCAATTTAAGCTTCAATCAACACTCAACCTAATCTTCAATCAACAACCTATCCAACCCTCAATCATACTCAATCAATTTTAACCATATTTATGGTTATAATTGATATAAATAATTCAACATCAATTATTTAAACTCAAGATCCACCTCAAATCCAAAATTTTAAGTCAAAACCTAGACCCAAAAGCCAAGGTAACTTTTATATCATCTAGAAACCTACTCTGTTGGCATCTAATTCATAGTCTATTAATTGCATGTTGATATGAAATGTATCTAGTGCTAACCCGCCAAATTTGAGCTCAATTGGAGGACTATACCCCCAGAAACTAGGTTGATTTCTAAAGGCTATAAAACTTTCAAATATTTACGATAAAAGTTCGTTAGGGATGTTAAGCCCTTATGAACTAGCCCATGGCTAACCAATAGCAAGGGTGAATTGGTATTTTAAAAATCTTTCAATCAAAAACACAAACTCAAACCAAACCAAAATTCACCACAAAGAAATTTAAAGTGTGGAACTTAAATATGGAAAAAATAATAATAAAGAACACAGAGATTTATAGTGGTTCGATTAACTCCATCTACGTCCACTCCCCGGAGGTGCCCTACGGGTATTGCACTAAACTCAATGACTTTCATTTTGCTCCATAGCAAGGCGTAGAAGCCTTTACCAAACCTCCTTTTCACCGACACCGATGAGGCAGAGAACCCAACTCCTTTTATTTCCTTCTAAAGCAGGTAGAGAACCTTGATCGATTACTGAAGTAGACCTCTCTCTAACCTCTAAGGACAAGGGATTATGATCGAAGTAGACGATATAGATCATTGCTTGGAGCAACCTTTATGAAAACCCTTACAAACTCCCCCTCACAAGATCCTCTCTCTCTCCCTCTCCCTCTCCTCTAGGCTCTCTTAGGTCAAGACAACAGCAAAAGATTCCCTCTTGGCTGAAACAAGAGGTTTTATATAGAAGAGCTTTGGAATAGCTCTTAATTACAACAAACCAATATTATCTTCCAAGACTATATTAATATCATCCTATACAATCAGTGCAAATTCAGTTTAATAAGACAGGATGATTTGGGACGATCAGAAGAAAATTTATTCATATCGTCCAGGATGATAGTATATCGTCCTGTACGATTAGTTCAATCTGTTGAATATCATCTAGCACGTACATAGCCCTGGATGGGAGTCTGAATGATTAAAAAGTAACTTGATTGTTTAGGACGATCTCTCGATCGTCCTGGATGATTAGTTCAAAACATCAAAGGTCGTCTAGAGCATCGCCCTAAATAGACACAGGACGATGTTTGATCATCCAAGAAAAATTAAGGTTTGTTAACTGATTATCCAGGACGATCTTGAGATCGTCCATGATGATGTAATTGTGTAATCAAACCTTAATTGCTTTTCTTAATTACCATATTAATTTAGGCGTAATTGTACTGATGTCTAAAAATAAAACATGCCTTAACTGATCTGGCGGCTGATTCTTTCTGATGATAACATTGTCCGGGATGATGTGCTTGATGATAACTGTCTTAAGCAGGATGCCCTAATTAGGGTTTTTAATTTAACTGATTGTCTAGGATGATGTTTGGATCATCCAGGGTGATGTGATCAAAAATAGAGAACTCTAAAACAATCTGCATTTTTTCCTCAAGTGTGTGTGTGTGTGTGTAAGGTTACTTTGCATCAGAACCCATATTGATACATTTGACTCAAGAAAAGGTAAAAGATTACAAACTGACTCAGTCCTAGTCTACCCAATCTTGAGCTAGCTTGAGTTACACTCAATCTTATGGATCTGAAATGCTAGTAGGCAAGGTAGTCGTAACAAAATAGAAATATTTGCTATCATCAAAATTCTATTCCCTGAAATTAGATTCGCAATAATCTCCCCCTTTTTGATGATGACGAAAATATAATTAAATTTTAGATTTTCAATTGAAGCACCATAATAAAAGAGCAGTAATAATGAAACAAAAAGTTCAAATTGCACTAAAAAACCAACACAGTATAGAAAATCAATACAAGTATAACTACTTCCCCTTTTGACATCTAAAAAAGAGGAGGGAAAGAAAAACAACAGAGGCTATAAAACATAAGCAAACTACATCAAACAAAAAAAGACACAAAAACATTAAAAAATGATGAACAACGTTGTTGTTTTTTTTTTAATCAAAGCTCGAATATGATAAATTCTCCATATGATTGAATTAAAAATTTATAAGAATCAATGAGTTAACATCATCAAAATTCAAAAAATGGTAGAACAACCAATCCTGTTAGCCCTACCTCGGACTTCTCCAGGGCTAACCATCTTTTGAAACCAAAGATCTAAATCAGAAAAATAATTGGATAAGTAAAAGAGATCTTTTTAAAACTTGGTTTCAGAAAATTATTTAATAGAATAATATATCAAAGTAATTAATCACGATTGTGAATTCTGAAATCATGCCTTTGAAAAATATTAAGTGACCCACAAATTCTTCTAAGATTTAAAAATTTTGAAAGAGAAGAAGCTTGCTTTTAGTGGGCTCATTTTATGCCTCTTATTAATTTGATTGACGCTCTTTACGCATCTTTTGATTTTTGATACACTTGTGTATTTTTTTTCAATTTGGCGTCATTGTGCATCTTTTAATTTTGGCATCATTGAACACTTTTTTTATTCATTTTTTACAAATTAGATACCTTTTTCAAAATTCTTAAATATTTTTAATTATGATTATATCTTTCAGATATTAGAGAAGAAAAAAACTCACTCTCTAATATAAGAAAGAATAAATCACAAAATAAAATCAAAAGTCATAAGATAAATACAATGACAAGATTACAAAAATTCTAAAGGTAATATAAAGACTTTGAATATTATATATATATATATATATATATATATATATATATATATATATATATATATATATATATATATATATATATATATATATATATATATATATATATATATATATAAGATATATTACTATAGTAAGATTAAAATGATGTTAATCGCAAAGTCCAATTATTAATTTGAGATAGACTTTTGCTTAGAAAAGAAGATTACACTATAAATGAAGTTAAAGAAAATGAAATAATCAATGATGTTTTCCCGTTTAACTAAGTTAGAGATGTCAAACATTGACTACAAATTTTCAAAAAAAAAAAAAGGCATAAGATATCAATTCAATATTGATTAAAAGAAAACGAAGTGAAATTAAAGCATACGAAGGAAAATAAAACAAAAGAAATAAACAGGAAAAAGTAACAAAAAGAAAGCAACAAGCAATAGATAAAAAATCAGAAATCAGTAAGAATCAAGTTCATGCATTTATGTCAATTACACCCAATCTGGTCCTGAAAGTGCTGAAAGTGTCGATGGACAATGGTTTAGTAAAGATGTTAGCCAGTTGATTCTTAGTTGCCACATGGTGTAACTAAATATCTCCTTTGGCCACTTGATCTCTAGTAAAGTGATTCCTTATGTCTATGTGCTTGGTCTTTGAATGTTAGATAGAATTCTTAGAAATACATATAACACTAGTATTGTCTCAAAGGATCAAAATTATGCCTAAAGGTAATCCTAAATCTAAAACTTACTGCTTTAACCAAAGGACTTGGGTCACACAACTTCCTAAAATAATATACTCAACTTTAGTAATGGAAAGTGCAGTAGAGTTTAACTTTCTACTAGACCAAGAGTCCAATGCAGAATCTGCCCAAAATCTTTTTTGGAACCACTTCTTGTCCTTATCCTTTTTGAACTTGGGTTTCTCCTCACCCTATCCTTCTCCTTGCTAGGATGAGCCTTGAGTGTAGTACAATCAGCTTTAACATGTCCTGACTTCCTATATTCAAAACAAATAGTATCATTATAACTCTTAAAATTTTTGTTACCCTTACCTTTATTCCACTTCTGATGGTTCTCATGCTGCTTCCTTAGAAAGCTTTTGAATTACATTGTGATTAAGGAAAGATCATCGCTTTCAGACCCGAAAGAGTCAATGTCCGTGTCGTTGGCCTTCAGCGCCATATTTTTCTCCTTCTTTTTCTCACCCTCATCAATATTTTTTTGATTCACCACTTACTCGTAAGCAATGAGTGATCCAAGTAAGTTATCAATTAAATAAGTATTCAAGTCTTTAGATTCAGTAATTGCAGTAATCTTTGCATCAAAAGAGGAAGGCAAGCATCTTAAAATTTTATTCACTTTTTCATAGTTACTGAGTTCTCTTCCTAAGACATGCAAAGAGGTAACAATTTGAGTAAATCTTGTATACATTTTAGAAATTTATTCAGAAGGTTTCATACAAAAAAGTTCATAATCTTATAATATAATATTCAATAGAGATTGCTTAACTTCATTTGTTCCTTCATAAGTGATACACAATTTATCCAAAATTTTTTACCAGTAGTACAAGTTGAAACACACATGTAATCTTTAGATTTTAAAGCATAGAAAAAATAATTCAAACATTTCATATTAAGTTGTGCTAAATCTCTATCATCAAGAGTCCATTCAGTGAAAGGAACTAGAGTAGAAATGCCATTAATTTTACTTGTCGGAGGTGTATAACCTTTTAATAAGCATTTACATGCGATAGTCAATCGATTATAAAAATGTAGACATGTGAGTTTTCTAAAAATCAAAAGAAATATTATCAAAAAAAGGTGGTCGGCTAATAGAATGCCCTTTTGCTGTATTACGATTATCGAAGTTAGCTATAGATCGAAATTCAAAAGTTTTCAAAAACTTAATTTTATGAATCCCACTCTGATACCACTTAAAAGTTCGTTTGGGATGTTAAGCCCTTATGAATTAGCCCAAGACTAACTAAGAGGGGGGGGGGGGGGGGGGGGGGGTGAATTGGTATTTTAAAAAATCTTTCAATAAAAAACACAAACTCAAATAAAACCAAAATTCACCACAAAGAAATTTAAAGTGCAGAAATTAAATACGTAAAAAATAATAGTTAAAAATATAGAGATTTATAGTGGTTCGATCAACTTGACCTACATCCACTCCTCGGAGGCGCCCTCCGGATATTGCACTAAACTCAGTGACTCTCCTTTTGCTCCAATAGCAAGGTAGAGATGCCTTTATAAAACCTCATTTTCACCTACACTGGTGAGGCAGAGAACACGACTCATTTTTCTTCCTTTTGAAGCAGGCAAAGAACCTTGATTAATTGCTAAAGTAGACCTCTCTCTAACCTCCAAGGATAAGGGATAATGATCAGAGTAGACAACTTGGATCCTTTCTTGGAGAAACCTTTGTGAAACCCCTCACAAACTCCCCCTTACAAGATCCTCTCTCTCTTCCTCTCCTCTAGGCTCTCTCAGGTCCACACAACAACAAAAGATTCCCTCTTGGATAAAATAAGAGGTCTTATATAGAAGAGCTTCGAAATGGCTTTTAATTGCAACAAACTAACATTAACGTTTAGGAAAATATTAATATCATCATGTACATCGGTGTAAATTCAGCTCAATCAGCCAGGACAATTTGGGACGATCAGAAGAAAATTTATTCCTATCATCCAGGATGATAGTATATCAGCCTATACGATTAGTTCAATTTGTTGAATATCATCCAGCTCATTGCCTTGGATGGGAGTCTGGACGATGAAAAAGTAACTTGATCATCCAGGACGATCTCGCAATCGTCCGGGACAATTAGTTCAAAACATCACAGATCATCCAAAGCATCGCCCTGAATAGACGCAGGCTGATATTTATTCATCCAGGAAAAATTAAGGTTTGTTAACTGATCATCCTGGATGATACTGTAATTATGTAGAATAATTTGATCATGCAATCAAACATTAATTACTTTCCTTAATTATCAGATTTATTTATGCATAATTGTGCCGCATTATCTAGGACATCATCCTGGATGATGTCCAAAAATAAAACATGCCTTAACTGATCTAGCAAGGGATTCTTTCTGATTTAAGCCTATCGTCCAAGACGATGATAACATCATCCGAGATGATTTGCTTAATGTCGGCTACCTTAATTAGGATGTCTTAATTAGGGTTTCTATTTTTAACTGATTATCCAGGATCATATTTGGATCGTCTAGCATGATGTTATAAAAAATAAAGAATTTTAAAATAATTAGCATTTTTTTCTCAAGTGTGTGTGTGTAAGGTTACTTTGCATCAGGACCCACATTGATACATTTGACTCACGAAAGATAAAATATTACAAGCTGACTCAATTCTAGTCTACCCAATCTTGAACTGGCTTGAGTTGCACTCAATCTTTTGGACCTGAAACGTTAGTAGGCAAGGTTGTCATTAAAAAATAGGAATATTTGTTATAGTCAAAATTCTATTCCCTAAAATCAAATTCACAACATATGACTCGTGCCAATGGACCCTCCACCCTATAGAATTTGACCTTGGGACCCTCCATTAAGCCTTTGACCATATCCATGGCATGTTGCGAATTTTATTTTAGGGAATATTTATTTGATGATAGCAAACATTTCTATTTTTCTACGACTGCATTGCCTTCTAATGTTTCAGGTCCATAAGATCAAATTGCAAATCTAACCAGCTTAAGATTGGGTAGATTAGGACTGAATCAACTTGTAATATATATTAAGTGTCTTTTACCTTTTCTTAAGTCTATTATAATAATATAAGTCATGATGCTAAGTAATCTTGCACACACACACTTGGGGGATAAATTTTGTCTATTTTTTATTACATCATCTGGGATGATCCCAAATCATTATGGACGATCAGTTAAAAATAGAAACCCTAATTAGGGTATCCTTGTTAAGGCAGTCGTAATTAAGCAAGTAGTCCTAGATGATATTATGATCATCTAGGATGATAGGATCAAATCAGAAAAAATCAGCTGCCAAATCCTTTTAGGTATGTTTTATTTTTAGATTTCATCCAGGACATCATCCTGAACGATGTACTATAATTATATCTAAATTAGTTTGGTAATTAAGGAAATTAATTAAGGTTTGATTGCTCGATCATATCATCTTGGACGATCACAATATAGTCCGGGATGATCAATTAACAAACCTTATTTCTTCCTAGACGATCCATAATCGATCTGGCTCCATCTAGAGTAATGTTTTGGTTGATATGTAATATTTAAGATTGTTTTTTTATTTGGAGAAAATTTTAAAATACTAATTCACCCTCTTCTTGGTTAGCTTTTGGCTAGTTCATAAGCGCTTAACATCCCTAATAAACTTTCATATGGTATCAGAGCACTTTCAAGTGGTATCAGAGTGGGATTCATAAAATCTAGTTTTTGAAAACTTTTGAATTTTGATTAATGGCTAACTTCAGAAATCATAATACTGCAAAATAGTATTCTTTTATCCGACCACCTTTGTTTGATAATATTCTTTTTAATTTTTGGAAAACTTGTGTGTCTGTATTTTTATAATCGATTGACTATCACATGTGGATGCTTGTTAAAGATGGATATTCACCTCCATCTCGTAAAATTAATGGCATTAAAATTGAACTTTCTTTTACTAAATGGACTTTGATGGTAGGGATTTAGCGCAATTGAATGCAAAATGCTTGAACTATTTTTTCTGTGCTTTGAAATCTGAAGATTACATGCGTGTTTCAACTTGTTCTATTAGTAAAGATATTTGGGATAGATTGTGTATTACTTATAAGGGAATAAATAAAGTTAAGCAATTTAGGTTGAATATTTTATTGCATGACTATGAATATTTTCATATAAAACCTTCTGAATCGATTTCTAATATGTATACTAGGTTTACTCAAATTGTCACCTCATTGCATGCCTTAGGAAGAGAGCTAACTAACTATGAAAGGGTTAATGAAATTTTGCAATGCTTGCCTTCTTCCTTTGATGCTAAGATTACTGAAATTACTGAATCTAAGGATTTGAATACTTATTATGTTAATAACTTACTTGGGTCACTCATTGCTTACAAATAAGGGGTGAACCAAAGACAACCTGATGCAGGTGAGAAAAAGAAGGAGAAAATTATGGCGCTGAAAGATAACGATACATATTCAAATTCTTCCGGGTTTGAAAGCGATGATGCTGCCTTAATCACTAGGCAATTCAAAAACTTTATAAGAAAAAATCACAAGCATCATCAAATGTGAGAAAAGGTAAGGATATCAAAAATTTTAAAAGTTCTTCTAATATTATTTGTTTTGAATGCAGGAAGCCTAGAAATGTCAAAGCTGATTGTCCTACACTTAAGAATCACTTAAGCAAGGAGAAGAGTGAGGAGAAACCCAAGTTTAGGAAGGAAAGTAAGTAGTTGCAAAAGACATTCTAGGAGGATTCTTCATATGACTCCTCTGAGACTAAAGCTAAGGAGGAGATAACAAACTTGTGCTTGATGGTCAATGATCATCTTGGTCAGTCTGACTAAGAAGAGGTATGTGAACTAAGTTATGAACAATTACTTGAAGTTTGTGAGAAAATTCATGCTTCATACATGAAACTTAAGAAATCGCATGCTAGTCTAAAGTTGGAGTTTTTAAATTTGCAAAAAGAGTATGAAGTTTTACTTTTAGATCATGCCCAAATTGATAACAATCACATGATTTTGCCTGATGAGTTTGATGAGTTAAATTAAAAATATTGAATTAACTGATGCACACGATTTCTTGAAGTCATCTCATATTGAGTTAGAAAAGGAGTTTAAGAAGTTAGAAAAACTCAAAGCTTTTGAAAATGATAAACCAACTTTGTATGCATCACATAATATTAAGAAGAAGCACCACCACCCGAGTATATTGGTAAATTTTTTTCTTGGTGTAAAATATTTTTCATGTGGCATGCTAGGATATATTTCACACACTTGTACTATTTACCATAGTATACATTGGGTGTGGAGACCCAAATTGTATGATTCACAGCATAACGCATATGCATCACTTTCTTCCTTTCATAAGAAGGGACCCAAAGCTGTTTGGGTTCCTAAATATAATTTTTAATAATTTTGCAGGCTTGGTCTTTAAATAACTAGATTGACAAGAGGGGGGGGGGGGGAGAATTGTGAAAACTTTTTAGTGATAATTAAAACCTAAGCAGGAGTTCTATTTTTTTTTTTTATTTTAAAATTTTAAACATAAAAATTTAAACTACTACGAAGGCAAACAATTGAACTCAACGTGCAACAATAGAATCCTTTTCTTCCACAAATTTAACCAGATAAATATTTTGAAAATTAAGTGCAAGCAAAAGTAAATAGCGATAAGGAAAAAGCACACCGGAATTTAATAGTGGTTCAATCAAACCATGACTTACGTCTACTCCCCGGAGTCCTTCGCTCCGGGAATTTCACTACAAACTATAGCTCTTCTTTTACCCCCCTCGGCAAGGCGGAGAAGCCCTTACAAGACTCACTTTCACCAACCCGGCGTGGCGGAGTTCCAAGCGCTATTTTCACCCTCCTGGTGATGGCAAAGTACCTTCTCATTTTTCTCCCTTTTGGAGAAGGTAGAGTACCTTCTCATTTTTCTCCCTCTTATAGATACCTTCAAGGCTATGGATGTAGAAGAGTCTCCCCCTTAGAGAACCTCCCACAAGTTCTTCTCGAGCCATAGGAGGAGCAAGATGCAGCAAGAATGGAGCAACCGTGTGATTTCCCTCACACCTCTTCTCCATCACCAAGCTCATCTTCTCCTTCTTCTCGCAAGCCCTAAAAACTTCTCAAGAGCTCTCTCCCAAGGATTCTCTCTCTAATCATGTTCCCCTCTTTCTATCTCTCTTTAAAAACATAATAATTTTGACACTTAAAATGGGCTCCAAAATCCCTAATTTATTCAAAGTAGTCGTTACAATCGTACAGTATGATTTCAAATCATACAATACGATATGTATAACATGCCTCATCCTGGTATGAAGGTGTAGGAACAGTTCAAAATATAATTGTACAATACGATAATCAATCAACATTACTACTCATACATGACGATAGCCAGGATAATCAAATATCATCTCTATACATCATATGGTACGATATACATCATACAATACGAATGGTCAAAATCAAGGCATCTTCCAGGATGATCTCCGGGATGATCAAAATTCATCTCTATTCATCGTATAGTACGAATGTGTTCGTATAGTATGATTTTCAATTAGTAATTAAGCCTTGATTTATTCCACTAATTACGGGTTAATTTAAGTAAGTATTTAAAATAAATCGTACAGTACGAAGTCCTTCGTACAGTACAAGTGGCTGAGAAAAACTTAAGTTAATTTGACGTCTAGGATTTTGGATTTGGAACACATCGTACAGTACGATAGTATTCGTACAGTACGATCTATTCATAAAAATCGTTTTACAAGCTCAGATCGTACAGTACAAAATAAAGTTGTATAGTACGATCACCAGAGAAAGAAAATCTACATTTTTACTTTTAAAATGCTCTCCCCCTGTGTGTTTGCATGATTTCTCAGAATTATATGCAGTTTGTGGGCAGACTCAAGAAAATAAAAAATAAAATAAATAACAAATTATATTGTCATACTCGTACTCCTAATCTAACCAGTCTTGTGTCTTCCTGTTGTCCTGAGTAGCTTATGATATTCCTGAAATGTTAGTACTCATGAAAAATAGCAAACAATAAATGATATTGAATGAATAGTAGTTCAGGCGACATTATTTGTCATAATCAAAATCTCAAACTTAGGATCATGGGTCGCAACAGGTCTCTCAAAAGGCTTCGTGAGAGCATGTTGTACTTGAATAATGGATGCTCATGACACATGATTGGAGAAAATTCATTTCACTGGAGGCTAGGGCTAGACGCACGGTCAGTCTTGGTGACAACACCACCAAGAAAGTGGTGGGCGCAGGTATAATCAGAAACTCCAAGAACCTTTTGATTGAAAATATTTTGCATGTTGATGGACTGAAACATAACTTTTTAAGCATCAGACAACTGTGCGATAAGAGCCTCATCATAAAATTTGTGATGAATATATGTATTATTTGCTTGAATAACAATACTATTTTGTAGAAAAAGTGGATCAACAATATTTACATGCTTAATTTAAATAATATTAAATGAGCTACTTCATTTTGTTTAAAAACTGTTACTGATGATTCTTGGTTATGGCACAGGAGGTTATGTCAAGCCAATACGAAAACCCTTAAAAGAGTGACCCAAAAGGACCTAGTTAGAGGTGCCCCCAAGTTTAAGTTTACTAAAGACCACCTATGTATTGCCTGCAAACTAGGGAAGCAAGTCTAATCCTATTTTAATTCCATTAATGACATTAGCACCTCTATGTTTTGATTGAAAAATATATATTTATGTATATATAGTTTTGAAAAAGAATTAATTTTCTTTGGGAATATTTTTAATTTTAAATTTTAAAATCGAACGCGTCATTATGAATAATATATCGCCTCGAAAGACGAACATATCGTTCCCTAATGGGTTCAAATTTTAGAATTTTGAATTTATCCGGATTATCGTCGTCAAACTCAAAGGAAAAATCACATTTGACCCCGGAGGATCAAAATGGAATTTAACCAATTGTTTGAATATTCTAATTCGGATAAAAGATCGTTAATTTCATAATCGAAGCCACGATAATAATTGATATATCTCTCCGAAGAAAGAAGATATCAATTATTATGGATCGTTCGAAAATGACGATAATGATCGTCGGGTTTGATTTTCCCAAAGAAAGTTAATTAGAGATTTTGAAAAATTATTGGTTTTGAAAATAATTTCTGGGTTTCTAAATCTCCTACGAGCGCAAGCCCTCGTAGTTAATTACATCGTAGAAAATCGGAATTTTCTACGAAAACTCTCGATTAAAATAGCGGTGTAAATTTTATTTTTAAGATTTTCAAAGTTTGATATCAAAGGAGAGAGATGATAGGAATTTTCAAATGGGATCGGTTCAATGTTGAACACTTATTTTCAGAAGTCAAAGGAGGAGAAGTAGGAGGTGCTTTGAGATTCTGAATTACTTCAGAAACACCTCAGCTTATCCTAAGTATTGAGCTTGAATTTGATGGAAAGATATATTTAATTTAATGGTCAATTTTATTAGAAAGTGGGATTCAAATCCCGGAAGTTGAGGTCTTATGGCCCGAGCCAGCCTCAGAACCTAAGTCTAAATTGGGCACTAAAAGTTAATGCCCCGAACCTAGTTAGTGCAATGCGAATCTGGTCTTACCCCGGCCTGGATTGGGGAGCCAGCTAAACCATCTAAACGATTTTAAAAATATGTATCCGGTCTTTTGTGTAGAGTGGTAGGGACGTTATTTAAGAAAAGTTTTTAGAACGGGGCCGATATCTAGAGCAGATCCTAATTGGCCCCTTAGACTTATGTTGGGTTTGATGTCTAAATAAATGCAATTAAATATTAGACTCTTTTAAGTTTGTTACTAATGTGATGCATGCTAATTGACTCGATTGAATGCAAAATTTGTATGTAGCAGTTTAAAAATCTTTTTGGCTTATGAAAATAGGTTTTATCCTAGAGATTGCATAACATCCCCTTGACAGATCGGCACCCTCATAGGTCAGGTGGTCTGCCAGAACCCACAGGCGGGGAGATGCCTAACAAGGTTGAGAAAGTATAATATGTATGCATGAAAAACCCTCGGCGAGTCC
Source organism: Dendrobium nobile (assembly GCA_022539455.1). Lineage (NCBI taxonomy): Eukaryota > Viridiplantae > Streptophyta > Magnoliopsida > Asparagales > Orchidaceae > Dendrobium > Dendrobium nobile. Next base: position 10,414,139 of record CM039722.1, read on the forward strand.
GAGCTTACTTCTTAGGACCGTTTAGAGTTGCTATCTTATCTTAAAATTTTTATTTAATTGAAGTAGAAGAATTTTTTTGACAGACCCCTAAGAGCCTAAATTCGCATTCCAGGTCAATCCAAATACGACATGCAAATAAAAAGACTAGAAAAACATGAGTTCTAATGCGCAATCAAATTAAATAAATCAACTACATTAAATATATCAAATTGAATGTCCATAGGCAAGTGCCCTTATTATTACATCACAGAATTGCAAGAAAGTAAAGTGGCCGGGCACCACTGACTACAACCCGGATTTCTAATCCTAAATTAAATGAATTTGAAATTTGGGATTCTTCTCGTTGTCCATTTCTTCGTCTTCCCACGAACATCTTGATTCGCCGGTTCCGAATACCCAAATGAAAAGAAACTCCTCCCTAATTGGGGTGTTATCTTTCCTCTTTGGATATTTGAAAGAGATCCTAATTTGATTTCCAAATGGAAGAAGACTCTCCCCTTTAGGGATGTCTTCACCTCTTTGGAATTCAAATTGGATCGAATATCCCAAATTCAAATCATTTCAAATAATTACAACCTTAATTGAATTGAATTTACATTAATTTGAAATAGAAAATCTAGACTCGATCCTGCAAGGTTATCTTAATAATCGACAGTTGTATACTCATTCCCAAGCAGTTATAATATAGAAAATTGAAATGCATTTTTTTTTAGCCACGCTTGGCCATGCTCTTTTTATTTAAAGGGGGCCTTAAGCGCGGCAGGTACCTGTGCAAAGAGTTATATTTTTTTTTAACTGCCCCCTTTAATTTCAGCTCCTTGTATGAGCATGGCCACCTGCATAAGATTGCACAAATATATATATTTCGTTCCTAGCCTATGGGTAGGTCTAACGCACAATCAAACACAGAGTGCAGAAAGCAAGTAAATAAACATAACAATTCTACACTAGCAAACAACATGCAGTGAAAGATACGAAAATCCGGCACACAGCAGGAAAAGTAAAACACCGGCCTATCCTAAAACTAGAGTCGGTGATCCTAGCACAACATCTAAAGTGTGTGAGGTAGGTTGTGTGGTTTTGATATGTCTTAAATAGGATTATTAATTAAAGTTGTTTCAAGTTCGATTGGTTGAAAGGCTTAAGGGATATTTAATTAAACTGTAAATATTAATGATTTAAAATCAATTTTAAAAGACTTATTTAATTATTTGTTGGATACCACCTTTGTTTCACACCGAGGCCGTGAAGTTTATTTCACCTTCCTTGGGGCTAAATTAATAGCCTCGTAGGCCTGGGTTACCTAGTGGTACCCGATATAATTAAGTAGATTAGGTTGATTAAGGGTTAAAGTTAATGGATTTTGTTAAAAAAAAAAGTTCAATTACTGATTTTAAAGATTGATTAATCAATTCTGGAGTTTTTAAAGCAATTTTGAGTTTTTAAGAATTTTATTGAATATTTTAATCATTTAATTAAGGGGTCAAAAGTTGAGTTTTTAATTAAGCCTAAATTCTGGAATTTTAGAATTTTATTAAAATACTAGACCTTACTACGATCAGTTAGACAGTAAGTACGTTGAAAACGGATTTTTCTACATTTTATTATGAAGGTTTGAAGTTTTGAACTAGTTTTTAACTACGGTTTGACCAAATTGTTGACTTTTTCAAATATTACAGATTTCTGGATTTTAATATTTTTAATAAATACTAGGCATTATTATGAGAAGAATGCAATTGAGTTTGTTCAATTTCAATTTTTCTTGAATTAGTTATGAATTTTTAAAGTTTTGACTATTTATTGAATTATTGAAAATCCTTAATTAAAGGCCCCTTTTTGTGATTTTGCTCCAAATAGGATCCCAACTCCTTGAAATCAGCTCCGAAGGTCAGAAATGACCTAAGGAGAGATTCCCGAGTGTTTAGGAAATTTTTGAAATTTTTAATTATTATTAATTAATTATATTAATTAAACATTCAATTTCACTTAAAATTTGATTAAGGTTTAATTTGCTATCAAATCAAGGGGCTTTCAATTTTCATGAGTTAAGGATTTAATTCTGATCAGTTAGAGGGTTTATACATAATTTTTGGGTTTAAGTTTGATTTATTATATTTTCTGGAAGTTTAGGTGATTAAGGATTAATTAGGGGTTTGATTTAGACTTAATAAAATTTAGTGAACTTTGGATTTGTATTTTGATTTTAAAAGATTTGATATGTGTTTGAAAGCTAGTTAGGATAATTTGGAGTTGATTTAGATTTTTGAAGATTTTCATTTGATTTTATTAAGATCAAGGAAAGGAGAATCCTTAATCTATTAGTTGTTTTGAGATCAATTAATGTCCAATCAAGATGTATTTGATTACAAAGGTATATGACACTAGTTTTCTATGTTTATGTTCAATCCCAAAAGGGATATATGTGGTTCTTCCTAAATTGATCTAAATTTACTAAGACACCACCTTAATTGTTGTCCTTAGTGTCACTAAGTTATAGGAATGAAATCAATGTCTACTAACCCTTTGGACACTAATTATAAACACATCAAAGCAAACATGAACAGGATAAAGTGTCCTAACGCTCTATGGAATTATTCGTGATAATTATTAAGTCATAGACTACAATGTAATCTATTAACCTAACAATTCTCTATGAAGAGATGGCTAATCAAATTGAGTTGACAATACTTAGAGAAAGAAAGGGATCTCTCTAAGCATATTTTCTCTCAATTTCATATCTTAATTATGTATGATTTGATGATTATATATGTATATAGATGACTATATACATGTATAATCTAGTATTCCAAAACAAATAAATCTCTATAAAATCATACATAATTAAGAGACCAAATCCATTTATCAGTAAAAGAGAGACTCCTACTAACTCCATAGAACCCTAATATGCTTGAAATGAGTTTTAGATTGAGTAGATTATGAATTTCCAAAAATCAAGATCAAATTATGATCAAAATTTTGTAAATTCATAATCCAGTTCATATTGCATCAAGATGGCTTAAGAAAATTATGGAGCATCAACCCTAGATCCTAAGACCTCTCTGCCAAGTTTTAGCCAAAGATGTTTTATATTTTTTTATTTAAAAATAAAGTAAGGTTTTATGTATAATTGAAATTATTAATAAACTATTTCTTAAAAGAATTTTTAATTATTTTTAAAATAAGGTACTCGAAAATATGAACAAAATGAGCCCAAGAACTCCAAAATTGAACCAGAAATGAAATTCCAGTAATTTTTTGAAGTTCTGAGCATTTTTTGAATTTATTTTGAGGGTTTTAAATGCTAGTCAAATAGCGGCTTTGATCGGGACACGCGGCACGCGCAGGGACGGCCATGTGGAAGGCGGCGGTCACGCGGGGTCCTCCACTTAACCAGCTCAGCGGGGTAACAGATGCCGTCGGATCTAACACAGGGCTGATCCGACGGCTGAGATCAGATCCCGTGGTGAATGTCTGATCTGAGCAATCGGACGGTTGATCAAAGTACCGCGGTTTGGAATGGATGAACCAGATCACGCCGTATGCAGATGGTTCTTCCAGCCGTTCATACGAATCAAACCAGACGGGATAGATGACCAAATCTCGTCCGTTAAAACTAAATAGATGAGATCAACGGACGTGATTTCGTCTTCCTCTTCCAGCCAAAACCGAGAGCCCTAAGCTCATTTTTTATTTCGTTCTTTTAAAATACCCAAGCAAACGATGTAAAATTTTTAACAGATGTGTATTAGCATCCAAAGAAGAATGTGGAATAATTTTTAAGCCATTTGATGCGTTATTTAGTGAGTTATTTAAGAAACTATGTAAACGCCTAGGGTTAGAGATTTACATTGATTCAAAGGACGGATTGAACCGTTTATGGACTTGTTGCATTTGTAGATTGTCCACGCTCCTTTTTGTAGAAGACACCACGGTCAGAGGAGCTACGGATCGAGCTGGAGAAGACCTGGACGTGGTTAGCTCTCGGTTTGGCCGGAAGCTCGCCGGCGGCAGTCTCCAAACGTCGGATTCTGGCCTTAGGGATGTATAGGGATTGGTTAAAAGCCTAAAGGAGCAATGAGTTCGGCTGAAGCGGCTGAATATGGAGAGATATTGGAAAACTTAGAATGATGGCTCAAAATGGGGTATTGCCCTATTCAAGCAGCCCTAGATCTATTGGACGGCTCTGATAGCTCTAGTAGCCTGATAGGATGATGCCATGTGGCCTAGGGCAGTTATGAGCAGGTGGAAAGGACACTTGGAAGGACAATGAGGTGGAAAGCCTCTCTTGGTCCCCACTTGGGCATGTGAGTATTGCAAGCCATTTGATGTTGATCGAATGGCTTGGAATGAGGTTAAGAAAGTTCTGGAATGGCTCCAAATTTCTGGAGCTGAGTTGGCATGGAAATGCCATGTCATTTGGGCATTTAAACCCCTTAAAAGGGGTTTGTTGACTATGTTGACCAGTCAACTGGTCAACAAAGATGAGGTGGCACCTAGAAAGTTCTAATGAGCTGATTAGAAGGATCCTAAGGCAACCTATTAGAAGCTTGGGTGATTAAAGCCTAATCATGCAAATTTGACCAATATTTTCACATGTATAACTTGGTCAAATTGACTATGATGTGACTTTAAATGATTTGGATATGCTTTGAACCATTTAATGGGATTGATTTAAGGATTTAGATTACTTGAATGTGTTGATTTGGCTAGATTGGGTGATTTGATTGAATGTATCGAATTGGTTCATATGGGTCAAATTCGACCAACCTTGGCTTAGTTGACTTGGTCAACTATTGGTTGGGTCAAGGGTCCAATTTTGAGTTCAAGAAGTTTGAAATGTGGTTTTGGGTTTGTTGAATGTGTTTTGAAGGTTCAAGGAGATCAATTAGGTCAAAACACCCATTTGGGCCCTTAATGGGCCCCTTAGGTCAACTAGGTTGACTTGATCAACCAGGTTGACCCAAAGTTTGGAAATGGATCCAAAAAGTTTGATTTGACATTTGAAACTTGCTGGAGGTGGTTGCATTCGATTTGGAGTTCATTTTGTTTGAAATCACTATTTGAGCCCCATAGGGGTATTTTGGTCATTTTGGGCTCATGACCACTAGGGGCTGAAATGAGTCCAGAAAAATGCAGTTTATTGATCAACATATCAGGATTAAGGGTCTAGAAGTGACTAGAGGCTTTGGTGAAGGCTCTAAGGTCAGAATCTTCAAGGTGATAGGTCTAGTGGCATAGGCTGTAAATATTTGAAGGTTTTATAGCCTATGTATTTTAATTAAGTTTTTGAGGTTAGAGACCTCAGAATTGGCTCAAATTTGGAGGGTTGCCTCCAGAGACATGTCCCATCAATATGCAACTAACAGACTCTGAATCGGAGGTAATTTGATTGGTTTTTGAAGTGTTTAAAAAAAATTGCTGAAAAAGGTCTTTTAGGATGGCACCTTTTAGCATTGAATTTTGGTTTCAAATTCTAAGATCTGGGTAGATCCTAAGGTTGAGATTCTAGGAAGATCCTAGAATTTGGATTTGTGATTTAGAGTCAAGAATGGCCCAAGTGACCTCATACAAAAATGAGGTCAACACTCTAGACCTTTAAAAGTCCTTCAGATGGATTTGTTTGGACCCATTAGCACTTCTAGCTTAGGGGGAAAGTCTATGATTTTATGATTATCAATGACTACTCGAGGTTCACTTGGATTAAAATTTTGTCTCATAAGAGTGAGTCTTTTGATGAGTTTAGATCCTTCTCCACTTAGATTTAAAAAAAGTTAGGTTATGAGATCTTGACCATCCATAGTGATCATGGGGGAGAGTTTGAAAATGAGAAACTTGGAGGCTTGTGTGAGGATAAGGGGATTAGCCATAATTTCTCAGCTACTAGGACCCCTCAATAAAATGGGGTAGCTGAAAGGAAGAACCTGACCATAGTAGAAGTTGCTGGAGCCATGCTTGATGAGTTTTTACTTCTAAAATACTTTTGAGCTGAAGCGGTAAACACAACTTGTTATGTGTTGAATAGGATGAATGTTTAAGCAAAACTTGATAAGACACCCTATGAGATCCTTAAGGGTAGGACACCCAACCTTTCTCACCTCCAAATATTTAGCTGTAATGTTTTCATTCTTAATAATGGGAAGTCACACTTAGGGAAATTTGACCCAAAATCTGATGAAGGAGTGCTCTTAGGATATTTAAGTGTTGGGAAATTCTTTAGGGTATTTAATAAGAGAATATTAGTGGCGGATGAGACTACTCATGCTGTGTTTAATGAATTTGATCCTAAGGAGGCTAGAGTTGAGGATGAAGATGGTGTTGGAGATATTTCCAAAGGAGTTGAAAATTTGGATAAGAGGGTAGAGTCCTAAAACACCTAAGGAGTAGATGAGATTACCCAAGATGTAGAGAATGCAAATCTGGAGGAATGGATTGAACCTACACACACTTTGCCTAGAGATTAGAGATATTATTTGAGTCATCCTAAAGAACTGATCTTAGGAGACCCTTCTGAAGGTGTTAGGACTAGGCATAGACTTAGGAAGGAAGTGAACCACTCTGTCTTTATGTTAATGACTAAACCCACCAATATTAATCATGCCCTATCTGATGAGTTTTGGATCTTAGCCATGTAAGAGGAATTAAATCAATTTGTTAGGAAAGATATTTGGGAGCTTGTAGAAAGACCAAAGGGGTAAAATATAGTCGGAACCAAATGGTTCTTTAAGAATAAAATGAATGATTATGGTGTGTTAATTAGGAATAAGATGAGATTGGTGGCTAAGAGGTGCAACCAAATAGAAGGGATTGATTTTGAGGAGACCTTTGCCTCTGTAGTTAGATTGGAAGCCATTAGAGTGCTACTAGACTTTGCCTATTATAAAGGATTTAAGCTTTTCCAAATGGACGTCAAGAGTGCCTTTTTGAATGGGATAATAAAAGAGGATGTGTTTGTAGAGCAACCCCCATGTTTTGAGAGTTCCCAATTTCCAAATCATATTTTTAAATTAAAAATGGCCTTATATGGATTAAAATAGGCACCAAGAGCTTGATATGAGAGGCTTAGCATCTTCTTACTAGAGAGAGAGTTTGTTAAGGGGAGCGTAGCCATCACTCTTTTTCTAAGGAGAGTAGGAGATGAGTTACTCATTGTTCAGATCTTTATTGATAATAAATTTTTTGGATCTTTTAATAAAAAGTTATGTGATGATTTTTCTAAAATAATGAGTAAGGAGTTTGATATAAGTATGATAGGAGAGTTATCATACTTTTTGAGGTTTAGCATAGGATAATTGGATGATAAAACCTTTTTAAATCAATCAAAGTATATAAAAGAAATCTTGAAAAAATATGAAATAGATAAAGCCAAGCCAATAAATACTCCAATGATCTCTAGTGTTAAATTGGATAAGGACTCAAATAAAAAATCTATTGATCAAAAGAAGTACAGAGGGATGATTAGATATTTACTTTACCTGACTGCTAGCTAACCTGATATAATGTTTATTGTTTAACTTTGTGCCAAATTTCAAGCTGATCCTAAAGAATCCCATCTGACTGTAGTTAAGAGAATTCTTAGATATCTCTTAAGGACCCAAAACTTAGGAATCTGGTATCCTAGGCACAACACTTCTTTTAAAATTATTGAATATAGTGATTCTAATTTTACGGGATGTATAGTGGATAAAAAGAGCACTTCTGGGACTTTTCAATTCATAGGATAGTCTTTAGTTTCCTAGTTTAGTAGAAAGCAAAACTCTATTGCACTTTTTACTGTTGATGTTGACTACATTACCTTAGGTAGTTATTTGGCCCAAGTCCTCTAGTTGAAGCAATAAATTCTAGATTTAGGATTACCTATAGACATAATTTCAATCTTTTGTAACAACACTAGTGCCATATACATCTCTAAGAATCCCATCCAACATTCAAGGACCAAACACATTGTTATAAGACATCACTTTATTAGAGACCATGTGACCAAATGAGACATTGAGTTACACCATGTGACAACTGAGAATCAACTGGCTGGCATCTTTACTAAATAATTAGCTTTTGACACTTTCAACATCTTAAGAACCAGATTGTGTGTGTTTGACATAAATGAATGAACTTGATGTTTACTGAATTTGATTTTTTTATTTTGTTGCTTGTTGTTATTTTTCTACTCTTTTGTTTGTTTCTCTTTTGTCTTCTTTTCTTTGAACTCACTGTTGAAATGATATTTTATGTCTTATTTTTATTTTTTAAAAAATTATAGTCAATATTTTACATCTCTAAATCAGTTACAAAGAGAAACATTATTGATTGTTTCCCTTCCTCTAACCTCCTTTAGTGGTGTAATTTTTTTTTCTAAACAAAAGTCTATCTCAAATTCATAATTGGACTTTGCAATTGAGATTTTTTCTATCTTGGTACAGTAATCTATCTTATATATATAATGTTCAAAGTCTTTATATTACTTTCAAACTTTCATAATCTTATCGTTGCATTTATCATTTGAATTTGATTCTAGTTTATGACTTATTCTTCCTTATATTAGAGAGTGAGTTTTTATTCTCTAATATTTGGAAGATATGCTCACAACTGAGAGTTTTTAAGGGATTTGTTGCGTATCTGATTTCAAGGAATATAATTTTTATGATAGTAATTACTTCTATTTCTTTACGACTGCCTTGCCTACTAATATTTTAGGTCCACAAGATTAAAATTATAATTTGAAATAGCCCAAGATTGGGTAGACTAGGTTTGAGTCAGTTTGAAAATCTCTTATTTTTCTTAAGTCAATTATTAATGATGTGGTTCCTGATACTAAGTAACCTTACACACACATACACTTGGTAAAATTTTTGACTATTTTTAGAATTTTTTATTTTTACTCATATCATCCGGGACGATCCCAAAATTGTCTTGGACGATCCTTTAAAAATAAAAACCCTAATTAGGGCATTCTGGTTAAGGCAGCCATCATTAAACACATCTTCCTGGATGATATGATCATCGTCCTAGACGATAAGCTTAAAATCAGAAAGAATCAGCCACCAGATCAGTTAAGGCATGTTTTACTTTTGGACATCATCCACGACGATGTCCTGGATGATGTAGCACAATTATGCCTGAATTAAATCTGGTTATTAAGGAAAGTAATTAAGGTTTGATTGCACGATCACATCATCCTAAACGATCACAGGATCATCCGGTATGATTAGTTAACAAACCTTAATGTTCCCTAGACGATCAAACATCGGCCTGCGTTTATTTAGGGCAATGCTTTGGGAAATCTGTGATGTTTTGAATTAATCATCCTAGAAAATTGTGAGATCATCCTCGATGATCTAGTCAATTTTGCATCATCCAGGATCCAGGGCGACGATCTCGATAATATTCTATAAATTGAACTAATCATACTGGATGATATAATATCATCCTGAATGATATGAACAAATTTCCTTCTGATCATCCCGGATCATCCTAGCTGATTGAGCTGAAATTATATTGATCATACAGGATGATCTGCCGATCGTCCTGGACAATAATATTCGTTTGTTACAATTAAGAGCTATTTTGGAGCTCTTCTTTATAAGTTGTCTTGTTTCACCCAAGAGATAATCTTTTGCTGCTATCTTGACCTAAGAGAACCTAGAGGAGAGGGAGAGAGAGAGAGAGAGAGAGAGAGAGAGAGAGAGAGAGAGAGAGAGAGAGAGAGAGAGAGAGAGAGAGAGAGAGGATGTTATAAGGGGGAGTTTGTGAGGGGTTTCACAAAGGTTGCTCCAAGCAAGGATCCAAGTCATCTTCTCCGATCGTCATCCCTTGTCTTTGGAAGTTAAAGAGAGGTCTACTTCAGTAATCGATCAAGGTTCTCTAACTGCTTCAGGAGAAAGCAAAAGGAGTCTGGTTTTCTGCCTCACTGGTGTCGGTGGAAAGGAAGTTTTGTAAAGGCTTCTCTGCCTTGCTGTTGTAACAAAAGGAGAGTCTCTGAGTTTAGTTCAATACCCGAAGGTCACCTCCGGGGATTGGAGATAGGTTGAGTTGATCGAACCACTATAAATCTCTGTGTTATTTACTATTGCTTTTTTCACATTTAATTTTTGCACTTTAAATTATTTTGTGATGAATTTTGATTTGGATTGAGTTTGGTGTTTTGATTGAAATAATTTTTAAAATACTAGTTCTCCCCTCCTTTTAGTTAGCCTTGGGCTAGTTCATGAGGGCTTAACATCGCTAATGAACTTTTAACTGGTATCAGAACGGGAATCATAAAAATGAGTTTTTGAAAACTTTTGAATTTTTATCTATGGCTAACTCCAGAAATTGTAATACTGCAGAAGGGTATTTTATTACCCAACCACCTTTGTTTGACAATATTCCTTTTGATTTTTGGAAAACTCGCATGTCTACATTTTTACAATAAATTGACTATCGCATATGGATGCTTGTTAAAGATGGTTATACACCTTCAACTAGTAAAATTAATGGCATTACTATTCCATTTCCTTTCACTGAATGGACTCTTGATGATAGAGATTTAGCATAACTTAATGCAAAATATTTGAATTATTTTTTTTGTGCTTTAAAATTTGAAGATTACATGCGTGTTTCAACTTGTACTACTGGTAAGAAATTTGGGATAAATTGTGTATCAATTGTGAAGGAACAAAAGAAGTTAAGCAATCTCGATTGAATATTTTATTACATGATTATGAACTTTTTTGTATGAAATATTTTGAATCAATTTTTGAAATGTATATAAGGTTTATTCAAATTATTATCTCTTTGCATGCCTTAGGGAGAGAACTCATTAACTATGAAAATGTAAATAAAATTTTAAGATGCTTGTCTTCCTTTTTTGATGCTAAAATTATTGCATTTATTAAATCCAAAGATTTGAATACTTATTCGATTGATAACTTACTTAGATCACTCATTGTTTACGAGCAAGGGGTGAATCGAAGAAATCTTGATGTTGGTGAGAAAAAAAGAAGAAAACTGTGACGCTGAAGGCCAACAACACACACTAATTCTTCCAGGTTTGAAAGTGATGATGTTGCCTTAATCACAAGGAAATTCAAAAGCTTTATAAGGAAGAAACAAAAGAACCATCAAAAGTGGAGTAAAGGTAAGGGAAACAAAAATTCCAAGAGTTCTAATGATATGATTTGTTTTGAATGCTGGAAGCTAGGACACGTTAAAGCTGATTGTCCTACACCTAAGGCTCACCCAAGCAAGGAGAAGGGTGAGGAGAAACCCAGGTTCAAAAAGAACAAGAAGAGATTCCAAAAGGCGTTCTAGGAAGATTCTATATCAGACTTCTCTGAAATTGAAACCGAAGATGAGACAACAAACTTGTACTTGATGGCAGACGATTATCTTGGTCAATGTGACCAAGAAGAGGTATGTGAACTAACCAATGAGCAACTACTTGAAGTTTCTGAACAAATTCATACATTATATAGGAAACTTAAGAAATCTCATGCTAGTTTGAAATTGGAGTTTTTAAATTTACAAAAAGAGCATGAAATTCTTCTTAAAGATCATTTTATAATCGATAGCAATCACATGTCATTACTTGGTGAGTTTGATGTATTAAATAAAATACATATTGAATTATCTATTGCACATGATTCCTTGAAATCATCTCATGCTGAGTTAGAAAAAGAGTTTAGGAAATTAGAAAATCTCAATGCTTTTAAAAATAAACCAACATTGCATGTAACACAACTTTAAAAGAAAGCATCACCACCCGAGTAGATTAGTAAATCCTTTTTATGGTATTAGTTATTTTTAATGTGACATGTTAGGACATATTGAACACACTTGTACCATTCACCGTAGTATACATTGAGTGTGGAGACCCAAATTACATGATTCATAGCATAACACACATGTATTGCATTCTTCTTTCTATAAGAAGAGACCCTGACTTATTTAGATTCCTAAATCTTTTATTTGATGATTTTATAGGTGTGCACTCATAAAAGATCTTGTTAGAGCATGTGGTACTTGGACAACGGATGCTTACGACACATGATTGGAGATGCTAATCAATTCGTTTTGCTGGAGGCCAGGGTTAGAGGCAAGGTTACTCTTGGAGACAACGCCACCAAGAAAATGGTTGGTGCATGTATAATTGGAAACTCCAAGAATATTTTGATTTAAAATGTTTTGCTTGTAGATGGACTGAAACATAACTTGCTTAGCATCAGTGAGCTTTGCGATAAGGGCTTCATCATAAAATTCTTGAAAAATACTTGAATTATAAGCTTAAATAACAACACTATTTTGCAGAGAAAGTGGATTAATAATATTTACATGCTTGGTTTAAAGACTATTAAATGTGCCACTTCATTTTGCTTAAAAAATGCTACTAATAATTAATGGTTGTGGCATAGAAGATTATGTCATGCCAGTATGAAAACCAAAGTGACCTAGAAAGACCTAATTAGAGGTGTCCCCAATCTTAAGTTTTTCAAAGACCACCTTTGTGATGCCTGCCAATTAGGGAAATAAGTCCAATCATCTTTTTACTCTATTAAGGACATTATCATCTCTAGACCATTAGAAGTCCTTCACATGAATTTTTTTGGACCTATTAACACTTCCAGCTAAGGGGGAAAGTCTATGGTTTTGTAATTATCGATGACTACTCGAGATTTACTTTGATTAGATTTCTATCACATAAGAATGAGTATTTTGATGAGTTTAGAACCTTCTTCACTTGGATTCAGAAAATTCTGGTCAGTAAGATCTTGACCATCCATAGTGATAACATGGGAGAGTTTAAAAATGAGAGATTTTGTGACTTTTATGAGGATAATGGAATTATTCATAACTTCTCAGCTCTTAGGACCCCTCAGCAGAATGGGGTAGCTGAAAGGAAGAATCAGACCTTAGTTGAAGCCGCTAGAGCCATGCTTACTAATTATTCACTTCCTAAATACTTTTGGGCTGAAGCAGTAAACAAAGCTTGTTATTTGTTGAATAAGGTGAATGTTAGAGCCAAACTTGAAGGAGTAGGTGAGATTACCCAAGGAGTAGAAAATACAAATTTGGAGAAAATGGTTGAACCTACATATACCTTGGCTAGAGAATGGAGATTTTCTTTGAGTCATCCTAAAGAACTGATCATAGGAGACCCATCTGAAGGTGTTAGGACTAGGCATGAACTTAGGAAGGAAGTGAACCACTCTGCCTTTATCTTAATGACTAAACCCACCAACATCAATCAAGCCCTGTTTGATGAGTTTTGGATCTTAGCCATGCAAGAGGAGTTAAACCAATTTATTAGGAATGATGTTTAGGAGCTTGTAGAAAGACCAAAGGGACAAAGTGTAGTTATAACCAAATGGGTCTTTAAGAACTAAATGAATGATTCTGGTGTGGTGGTTAGGAATAAGGCAAGATTAGTGGTTAAGGGTATAACCAAATAGAAGGGATAGATTCTGAGGAGACCTTTGCCCCTGTAACTATATTGGAAGCCATTAGAGTGCTATTAGCCTTTGCTTGTTATAAGGGATTTAAACTTTTTTAAATGGATGTTAAGAGTGCCTTTTTAAATGGGGTAATAAAAGAGGATGTGTTATTAGAGCAACTCCTAGGATTTGAGAGTTCCCAATTTCTAAATCATATTTTTAAATTAAAAAAGGCCTTATATGGATTAAAGCAGGCATCCAGAGCTTGGTATGAGAGGCTTAGCACATTCTTATTAGAGAGAGAGTTTGTTAAGGGGATCGTAGACACCACCATTTTTTTTAGGAAGGTAGGAGATGAATTACTCATTATTCAGATCTATGTCGATAATATACTTTTTTAATCTTCTAATAAAAGACTATGTGATAAATTTTCTAAAATAATGAGTAAGGAATTTGAGATGAGTGTGATGGGAGAGTTATCCTACTTTTCAGGGTTTAGTATAAAACATTTGGATGATGGAACATTTCTAAATCAATTAAAGTACATAAAGGACATGTTGAAGAAATATCAAATGGATAAAGCCAAGCCAATTAATACTCCCATGACCTCTAGTGTTCAGTTGTATAAGGACCCTAAAGGAAAATATGTTGATCAAAAGAAGTATAGAGGGATAATTGGATATCTACTTTACCTGACTGCTAGCCGACCTGATATAATGTTTAGTGTTTATCTCTATAATAGATTTTAAGCTGATCCTAAAGAATCCCACCTGACTGTAGTTAAGAGAATTCTTAGATGTCTTTTAGGGACCCAAAACTTAGGAATTTAATACCCTAAGCACATCACTTCTTTTGAGATCATTGAATATTATGATTCTGATTTTACAGGATGTAGGATGGATAGAAAGAGCATTTATGGGATTTGCTAATTCATAGGATTATCTTTAGTTTCCTGATCCAGTAGAAAATAAAACTCTATTACACTTTCTACTACTGAAGCTGAGTATATTACTTTAGGGAGTTGTGTGGCCCAAGTCCTTTGATTGAAGCGGCAAATTTTGGATTTATGATTACCTATAAGCACAATCTCAATCCTTTGTAACAATACTAGTGCCATTTGTATTTCTAAGAATCCTATCCAACATTTAAGGACTAAACACCTTGACATAAGACATCACTTTATTAGGGACCATGTGACCATTCGAGATATTGAGTTACATCATATGGCAACTGAGAGTCAACTGACTGACATCTTTACTAAATCACTGGCCTTCGACACTTTCAACACTTTAAGGACCACATTAGGTGTGATTGAATAAATGCATGAACTTGATTCTTACTGATTTTTTATTTTTTATCTATTATTTTTTTTTCACTTCTGTTGTTTTATTTTTGTAGTTTTTCCTTATTTTTTTTTTCACTTATGTTATTTTATTTTCCTTCATATATTTTAATTTATTTTCTTTTTCTTTTAATCATTATTGAATTGATATCTTTTGCCTTATTTTTGTTTTTGAAAATTTATAGTTAAAGTTTGACTTCTCTAAATCAGTTAAAGGGGGAAACACCTTTGATTGTTTCCTTTCCTCTAACTTCTTTTAGTGGTGTAATTTTCTTTTCTAAACAAAATTCGATCTCAAATTAACTAATGGACTTTGCAATTGAGATCTTTTTAATCTTGCTTCAGTAATCTATATTATATATATAATATTCAAAGTCTTTATTTTACCTTCAGATTTTTTGTAATCTTGTCGTTGCATTTATCATATGATTTTTTATTATCTTTTATGATTCATTCTTCCTTTATTAAAGAGTGAGTTTTTTTTCTATAAATATGGAAGATATAATCACAACTGAGAATATTTAAGAATTTTGAAAATGGGGTCTAGCTTGCAAATAAATGAAAAAAAGGCCAATGATGCCAAAATTAAAAGATTCATAATGATGCCAAATAAAAAGAAAATATACACAAAGTGTATAAAAAAATAAAAGATACACAAAGATCGCCAATCAAATTGATAAGAGACATAAAATGAGCCCACCAAAAGCAAGCTTCTTTTCTTTCAAAATTTTTAAATCTTAGAAGAATTCATGTGTCACTTGATATTTTTCAAAGGCTTGATTTCGGAATTCATGATCATAACTAATTACTTTGATATATTATTCTATAAAATATTTTTCTGAATCCAAGTTTTGAATGGATCTCTTTTTCTTATCCAATTTATTTTTCTGATTTAGATCTTTATTTTCAAAAGACAGTTTGCCCTAGGAGAAGTCCGAGCTAGGGATAACAGGATGAGTTGTTTTACTATTTTTTAGATTTTTATGATGTTAACTTATTGATTCTTATAAAATTTTAATTCAATCACATGGAAAATTTATTATATTCAAGCTTTGATAAAAAAAACCTTTATTTATCATTCTTTTTATATCTTTTTGTCTTTTTTTTTTTGTATTTATCATTTTTATTTGATTTTCATATTTTTGGGCCTTCTCTGATCATCTCCATTAATCCTCTGATTTTAAACTTTTTGTTACATCGGCTTCTGCTTCAATCATTTGTGATCATCCTAGACGATCCTCTTTGTCCTGGACGATGCTCTTACTCTTTTCTCAATTTTTTTACTATAGTTTGATTCTATTTGGTAGTCTCTAATTTGTTTCTTTTCTACCTTCCTCCTCCTTTTTGTGATGTCAAAAGGGGGAGTAGTTTGTTATATTATTTATTATGTAGTTTGATTCTATTATTGGATAATTGAACTGAGTTTGTCTCTTCTCACTATTTTCATTAAACTGCTTTAATTACTTTTGTGTTTGCCATCATCAAAATGGGGGAGATTATTGCATATCTGATTTTAGGGAATAGAATTTAAATTATAGCAAACTCTTCTATTTCTCTACAACTGCCTTGCCTACTAACATTTTAAGTCCACAAGATTAAAACTGCAATTTGAACTAGCTCAAGATTGGGTAGACTAGGTCTAAGTCAGTTTATAAATCTCTTACATTTTCTTGAGTCAATTGTAAACTATGTGATTCCTAATGCTAAGTAACCTTGCACACACACACTTGGGAAATTTTTTGATTATTTTTAGAAATTTCTATTTTTACTCACATCATCTAGGATGATCTCAAAATCGTCCTGGATGATCCTTTAAAAATAGAAATCCTAATTAGGGCATCCTGGTTAAGGCAGCCTTCATTAAGCACATCGACCCAAATGATGTGATTAACTTCCTTGACAATAGGCTCAAAATTAGAAAGAATCAGCCACAAGATTTGTTAAGGCATGTTTTATTTTTGGATATCATCCAAGATGATGTCCTGGACAATGCAGCACAATTATGCCTAAATTAAATATGGTTATTAAGAAAAGCAATTAAGGTTTAATTGCAGAAACACATCATCCTAGATGATCGAAAGATCATATGAGACAATCAATTAACAAACCTTAATATTCCTTGGATGATCAAACATCGTCCTGCATCTATTCATGGTGATTTTCTGGATAATTTATAATGTTTTGAACTAATCGTCCTAGACGATCACGAGATCGTCCCGAATGATCTAGTTAATTTTGCATCATCCATACTCTCATCCAGGGTGACAGTTTGGATGATATTCTACAAATTGAACTAATCGTACAGGACGATGGACGATATGAACAAATTTCCTTCTATTTTTGCATCGTCCAGACTCCTATCCAGGACGATGAACGATGGACGATAGGAACATTCTGACTGATTGAGCTGAAATTGTATTGATCGTACAGGACGATCAGCCGATTATCTTGGATGATAATGTCGGTTTGTTGCAATCAAGAACTATTCCAAAGCTCTTCTTTATAAATTTTTTTTTTCACCCAAGAGGGCATCTTTTGTTGCTGACTTGATCTAAGAGAGCCTAGAAGAGAGGGAGAGAAAGGGAGAGAGAGGATCTTGTGAGGGGGGAGTTTGTGAGGGGTTTCATAAAGGTTACTCCAAGCAAGGATCCAAGTCATCTTCTCCGATCATCATCCCTTATCCTTGGAGGTTAGAGAGAGGTCTACTTCAGTAATCAATCAAGGTTCTCGGCCTGCTTCAGGAGGAAGCAAAAGGAGTTGGGTTCTCTGCCTTACCGGTGTCGGTGGAAAGGAA
The DNA here is from genome assembly GCA_022539455.1 of Dendrobium nobile. Lineage (NCBI taxonomy): Eukaryota > Viridiplantae > Streptophyta > Magnoliopsida > Asparagales > Orchidaceae > Dendrobium > Dendrobium nobile. The sequence continues at coordinate 10,431,681 of CM039722.1, forward strand.
GTTTTGTAAAGATTGTGGGAGTAAAAGGAGAGTCATTGGATTTAGTGCAATACCCGAAGGGCGCCTCTGGGGACTAGACATAGGTTGAGTTGACCAAACCAAAATAAATCTGTGTTCTTTACTACTGCTTTTTCCGCATTTAATTTCCACACTTTAAATTTTTTAGTGGTGAATTTTGTTTTAAATTGAGTTTTGTATTTTGATTGAAAGATATTTTAAAATATCAATTCATAAAGGCTTAACATCCCTAATGAACTTTCAGGATCTAGCTTGTAAAAAATGACAAGAGCATAAAATAAGCCCAAAAAAAGAAGAAAATTTGAAAAGTTGTGCAATGACCGCCAAAACAAATTTGAAAGATTCACAAAGTGTATCAAAAATCAAAAGATATGCAAAGTGTGCCAATCGATGGACAAGAGGCATAAAATGAGCCCACAAAAGGTAAGCTTTTTTCTCTTTCAAACCTTTAAATCTTAGAAGAACTCATGTGCCACTTCATATTTTCAAAGGCATGATTTTGAATTTCATGATTGTGACAAATTACTTTGGTATATTATTCTATTAGATATTTTTCTGAAACCAAGTTATGAATGGATCTCTAATTTTTTTTATCCAATTAGTTTTTCTGAGTTAGGTCTTTTGTTTTCAAAAGATGAATATGCCCTGAGATAAGTTTGAGCAAGGGCTAACAGGATTAGCTATTTTACCATTTTTTTATTTTCGACGATGTTAACTCGTTGTTCGTATAAATTTTTTAATTCAGTCACATGGATACTTTATTATATTCATGCTTTGATAAAAAAAAACTTTGCTTTTGTTCTTCTTTTTCGTCTTCTATTATGCTTTTCATTTCTGGCTTTCCCTCCTCCTTTTTATGATGTCAAAATGGGGAGTAGTTATTCCGTATACTGTGTTCGCTTTTTAGTAAAATTTGAATTTCCTGATTTACACTTTTTTGTGATTAAACAACTTAAATTATTTTTTTTTTGTCATCATAAAAAAGGGGGAGAATATTACTAATCTGATTTCAAGGAATATAATTTTGATGATAACAAACATTTATATTTTTTTATGATTGCCTTGCCTATTAACATTTTTGGTCCACAAGATAAAATTGCAAATTGAACTAGCTCAAGATTGGTAGATTAGGACTGAGTAAGCTTATAATATACGTTAAGTGTCTTTTATCTTTTTTTTAGTCCATTATAATAATTAGGTCCTAATGCAAAGTAACCTTGCACACACATACTTAGGGAAAATTTTTTGTCTGTTTTTAGTGTTCTCTATTTTTGATCACATCGTATGGGATGATCCTAATTCTTCTTGGATGATCAGTTAAAAAAAACCTTAATTAGGATATCCAGGTTAAGACAGTCGTAATTAAGCAAATTATCCTGAAATGGGATGATATGATCTAATTAGAAAGAATTAGCCACCAAATCCTTTTAGGCATGTTTTGTTTTTGGACATCATCCAGGATATCGTCCTAATCGATGCATTACAATTATGCCTAAATTAGTTTGGTAATTCGGGAAAGCAATTAAGGTTTGATTGCTCGATCATATCATCTTTGATGATCGTAGGATCGTCCGGGACGATTAGATAACAAAACTTAGTTCTTCACAAATGATCCATAATCGGCCTGCTCCATCTAGAGCGATGTTCTAGCCGATATGTGATGTTTTTTTACTAATCATCCCGGACGATTATGAGATCGGCCTGAATGATCTAGTTAATTTTTTATCGTCTAGACTTCCATTTAAGGTGATGTTTTGAATGATATATTACATTTTTAACTAATCGTCCCAAACAATTGTGAGATTGTCCTAGACGATCATGTTACTTTTTCATCATCTAGACATCTATCCAGAGCGATGGTCTGGATTATATTTGATGACTTAAACTAATCGTAGATGATGATATCCTATTAACCTGGATGATCTGAATAAAGGAACCTTCTGATTGTCTAGACTTTCCTAAATCGTCCTAGCTAATTGAGCTGAATTTATACTGATCGAACATGACAATCTCCCGATCATCTTGGATGATAATGTCAGTTTGTTACAATTCAGAGAAAATCCAAAGCTCTTCTATATATGACTTATTGTTTACCCAAGATTATATCTTTTGCTGTTATCTTGACCTGAAGGAGCCTAGAGGAGAAGGAGAGTAAGGGGGAAAGAGAGAGAGAGAGAGAGAGGATCTTCTGAAGAGGAGTTTGTGAGGGGTTTCATAAAGGTTGCTCCAAGAAAGGATCCAAGTTATCTTCTCCGGTCGTCGTCCCTTGTTCCTCAGTGGTTTTAGAGAGGTATAGTACAGCAATTGATCTAGATTCTCTGCCTGTTTTAGGAGGAAGCGAAAGAAGTTGGGTTCTCTGCCTCACCAGTTTTGATGGAATGGAGGTTTGTACAGGCTTCTTTGCCTTGCTGTGAGAGCAAAAGGAAAGTCACTGAGTTTAGTGCAATATTTGGAGGAGAGGTTCTTGGGAGTGGACATAGGTCAAGTTAACCGAACCACTATAAATTTCTGTGTGTTCTTTTTACTACTTTTTTGTATTTAATTTTTGCACTTCACTTTTATTGTGGTGAATCTTGGTTTGATTTAAGATTGTATTTTTGTTTGGAGAAATTTTAAAATACCAATTCACCCCCCCTCTTAATTAGCTTTGGGTTAGTTCATAAGGGCTTAATATCCCTAACAAACTTTTAAGTGATATCATAACACTTCCATGGCCTTCCTTATGACATGTTGACCAGCAACCTACTCTTTGCTTAATCCAGTTTGACCTAGAGTTGACCAGTGGTCATAATGACCAAAATACCCTTAAATGACATTTTTAGACTTTTCTACAAAACTCAACACGACATTTTCAAATCAATCTTTGAAACATCCTCTAATGCATCCTAAATATCATTTAGAGTGCATTAGACTTAAACCCAGCTCTGGAATTAACCAGGTTGACCAAGTCAACTATTGTTGACCAAAATAACCCCTTAAGGGTCAATATGGTCAAGTTGACCAAAACGATCAGTCCAAATCTTGAAGCCACCTTCAATAGAGTTAAATCATAATTTCAAACTTGTTGAGCCTAGACCTAGCCCCTAGGTCAACCTTGTTGACCAAGTCAACCTAGGTTGACCTAATAACCTTTAAGGGCTCAAATAGGTGATTTAATCGAAATGACCAATTGGATCCCTGAAACCACCTCTACCAGACCCCATTTTCCATTTCAAATTTGGTTCAACCCAAACACAGCCCCTAGGTCAACATGGTTGACCAAATCAACCTATGTTGACCCAATGATCCCTTAAGAGCTTAAAAAGTCAAATTGACCCAGAAGACTATTCTAACTCCTAAAACCACTTATAGTAGACTATTGATCAAGCCCAATTTATTGGACCCAGACCCAATGTCAACCTGGTTGACCAAGTCAACCAAGGTTGACATAATCCACCTTTAGGCCATTCATTCTTTAAACCAAATTTCAAGTGTGTTAAAACCTTACCAACCCTTCAATTATTTTCTAATCCATGGTATAAATGTTTTCCAAATCACCATGGGTCAAACTCAAGTCAAGTTGACTAAGTCAATCCATTACAACTTGGTTAAACTTCTTTAATTTGCTTATGCATTGACTTTATCCTCTTCAAACCCATTTGAACTCAACCAACCAGCTCAATACCTCCCTCATATGCCACCTAGGCCGTTAAGTTGACTGTTGACTAGATAAATTGGTCAATAAACCATCAAAATCCATTCAAATGGCCAACTCTCCTAGCCTAGGTAAGTTCCTTTCAAAGCCAGCTGGTCAGGGTTTCCAAATGAGAGCTAAAGCTTTCTAATTACCCTTTAGACCAGGCCCAAGCTTTGGTTTAACAAAAAAGAGAAGGAGTGGTCCCCTCCTTCTCAAAAGCATTTAATGGAAATGAGGCCATTCCAGCCTGTGCCTCTTCTACCCAACATCTTGGCACACTTTTTCCCTCATCAGAGCAAGGCCTTTGAGCGATTAGGGCCACCCATATTAGACCCTAGGGTTTTATGTTACCCTAAGTCTCAAAATGAGCGACATTCAATCCTTAACCATCTCTCTCCATTCTAGCCTCCTCAAGCCTGACCCTCAACTTGTTTTGAATCCCTAGACATTCCTTTTCACTTCCAAAGTGAAACTCCACCGTTAAAACTTGCAGGCGATGATCCTCCGATGAACCTAAACTCAAGTTTGTCCAAGCCTCCATCCGTTTGATCCAGTGCATTTTGGGCTATAATTTATTTATTGGAAAGGAGCGTGAGTGGTCAACAAGCCTAGAGATAGCCTAAACAGTTTAAACCATCCATTAAATTGAGGTAAAACCTAAACCCTTGTTTAGGTCACTTAGTTCAAAATAGCTTTTTATTAAATGATTTTCAAACCAAACAAACATGTCCCCATAATTTGTGTTCATATATTGAACTTATTTTTAAAATTTATCGAGTTTGGTTAACTGGATAGAGAGAACGAGCTAGAAAACCATTTCTAGGATTCTTATGTAATGTAAAGTAAATATATATTTTCTAGATCGTTGATCCTCGATCAATGGTTTAGATGAGGCCGTTCTACAGCTTTGTTTAGCCACATATCCGATCCCGCAGTAAGTATTCCATCCGGCTCAATTAGAACCATTGACCCAATATTATGGATGATTCGATGGTGTTGAGGCTTTGCTAATGAGGTTTAGTGAAATCGTGTCCATGGTTTCATCATTACCCAATGATTGCTGGTAGCAAAATGATTGCACCGATAATTGATTTTATCTAATTTTTAATCTTTTTAAAATCATATTTCTTCAAAATAATCATTAAAAATTCATTTTACACCTAAAATTTAAGTTCAAAATACCACACTTCTTAGAAATTTAAGCTCTTTGATTTAATATTAAAATTAATTTAAAATATAATTTATATGTTAAATAATTTTAAATATTATGTGTTTTTTATTTTTATTTTAACATAAAAGAATTTGAAAATAATTCAAAATATTTTCAATTTTCAGAAATGTGTTTTAAAATGTTTTACTTATTTTTGTACATTATTTCAAAATTATTTTAATATTAATTAAAATTGTTTTTGAATATTGGTTAAATTTAATCATTTTAAATACACTTAATTATTAGAATTTTCAAAATATCATTAATAATTCAATTTTAATCAAATAAAATTCATTTTTTTACATCAATTTATTTGGAATTTAAATTTTTTTAATTTAAAATATAAAAAAATAAAATACATTGAAAACATTTAACCTGTTTTAAATATTACAATCATCTAATTACTAAATTGTTTAAGTAGTATTTAATTTAACATTAGCTAAAATATTTTCCAGTATTCAAATATTTTAAATATTCATAAAAACTATTTCAAAAATTTTATTTTATCATTAAATTAAATTATAAGTATTTTGTTTAAATATTTTAAATAATTTAAAACTTTAAGATTTAATTAACATTAAATTAATTTAAATATTTTCAAAAAAGATTTGAAAAATTTATTTTAAAATATTTTAATTAAATTAGTAAAACATTTCAATTATGTTAAATTGTTCGTGAGTACTAACATTTCAGGAAAGATCAAAAGCAACTCAGGACGACAGGAAGACTAAAAAATGGGTAGATTAGGAGTATGAGTCTACAATATATTTTATTGTTTATTTTATTTTTATTTTCTTGAGTCTAGCCATAAAATGCATAAAAGTTAGAGCAACCATGCATACACACAGGGGGAGAGTGTTTTTAAATGAAAAATTTAGAGTTTTTCTTTCTCTGTAGATCGTACTATACAATGTTATTTCGTACCGTACGATCAGAGCTTTGTAGGATGATTCTATGAATAGATCGTACCGTACAAATATAATCGTACTATATGATATGTTCAAATCTAAAACCCTAGTCGTCGTTTTAACTTAAGTAAGTTATTTTGCGCCGTTCATACTGTACGAACCTGTTCGTACGATATGATTTATTTTAAATACTTACTTAATTTAACCCGTAATTAGTGCAAGAAATCCGGGCTTAATTATAATTTGAACATCGTACTGTACGAATAAGTTCGTACAATACGATGAATAGAGACAAATTATAATCGTCCAGAAGATCGTCCTGGACGATCTCTTGGGTTTTGTCTCATCGTGCTGTAAGATGTACATCATACCATACGATGAGCAGAGATGATGTTGGATCGTCCATACTATCCTCATGTATGAACAGAATTATTGTGGATAGTACCGTACGATTTAATATCATATTGTACGAATGTTTTTGAACTGTTCGTACCACTTCGTACCAGGACGAAGTCTGTTTATACATATCATACTGTACGATTAGAAACCGTACTGTACGATAGTAACAGCTATTTTTGAAATCTCAGGGATTTTAGAGCCCATTTTTATGTGTAAAACTGGTCATATTTTGATGGTGTGAATCAGAGAGGAGAACGTGGTTAGAGAGGGATTCTGAAGGAGAGAGCTCTTGAGAAGTTCTTTAGGGTTTGAGAGAGGAAGGAGAAGGTGAGCGTTGTGAGGGAGAAGAGGTGTGAGGGAGATCACACGGTTGCTCCGAACTTGCTGCATCTTGCTCCTCCTGTGGCCCTAGAAGAATTTGTGGGAGGATCTCTAAGGGGAAAGACTCTTCTACATCTGTGACCTCGAGGTACTCTGCCTTCTCTAGAAGGGAGAAAAACGAGAAGGTTCTCTGCCATCACCAGGAGGGTGAAAATAGAGTTTGGCACTCCGCCACGTCGGGTTGGTGAAAGGGAGTATTGTAAGGGCTTCTCCGCCTTACCAAGGGGGGCAAAAGAAGAGCTATTGCTTGTAGTGAAATACCCGGAGCGGAGGACTCCGGGGAGTGGACGTAGGTCATGGATTGACCGAACCACTATAAAAATCTTGGTGTGCTTTTTCTTATTGTCTTTCATTACTGCGTGCTTTTTATTTTTCAATATTTGCTCGAGAAAATTTGTGAAAAAATGTTGTTTAAATTTTCATGTTAAAATTTTAAAACATCAAAAATATTAGAACTCCTGCTTAGGTTTTAACTATTGTCAAAAAGTTTTCACAATTCACCCCCCTCTTGTCCATCTAGTAATTTCATCAAAGAGTCGATGGTAGCTTCCTTAGTTAAGGAAAATATATCAATACATTTTTGAAGAAATTTAAAATGGAAAATGCTAATGCAATAAATACACCTATGAGCTCTATAATTCAATTGGTTAAGGATCCAAAAGAAAAATCTATAGATAAAAAATATAAAAGAGATTATAAGATCTTTCTTGTATTTGACTACTAGCTGACCTAAGATTATGTTTATTGTTCATCTTTGTACTTGATTTTAAGCTAATCCTAATGAGTCTCCTATGATTATTGTTAAGAGAATTCTCAGATATCTTCTAGGAGTTCAAAATAAAGGAATATGGTATCCTAGATATAGCTCATCCTTTAGAATTATATAATATTCTAAGTTAGTCTTTGCAAGATGTAGGGCTGATATAAAAAGCACCTATAGAACTTATTAATTCACATGCCAACCTCTAGTTTCTTGGCCCAAAAGAAAATAAAATTATGTAATAACTTCAAAAACTCTAAATTTTTAAAATTGAATTGCATGGTAATGAGTGTTTTCTATCCTGATAAGAAGTTGTTAATGTGCCACCCATGATGAAGTGTGCCTTAGCGATCAATTTTGAAGTTCCTTATTCAAAAGGTTTGCCAGTGACACGATGATGACATCAATATTTAGTCTATTTTTGGTACAGATTTCTTATAGATTTGTTTTCACACCTCAATCATAATTTTAAAAGTTCAATGGTTGGTTGTGAAACCAATTGAATGTTGAACTGACACACCAAGCAGGGGGGGTGAATTAGTGATTTAAAAGAATTCAAAATTTTTGATTCAAAATTAAAATCAAATTTTTATATGGAAGCATTTTAATAAATGAAAATTTCATACAAACAAAGCAAAATAATACTAATTTTTTGTTATTTTTATTTTTTATAAAATATAAATAATAATTTTTATTATTTTATCTTTAAGAATATTTTTCTTTTCTTTTTCAAAAAATATCAATCCCAATTAACCACAATGATTTTTATATCACAATGACAATGAAACTAAAACTAGATTATAGAAAAATAAATATGCAAAAAGTAAATGGAAAAAGAAAAATAAAGTAAATTTATTTTTATAGTGGTTTGGTTAGCTTGACCTGTGTCCACTCCAAGAAAATCGTTCCTTCATGTATTGCTTTAATCAATATTGACTCTCCTTTAGCCCATGGCTAAGCAGAGAATCCCAAATACTCTTCTCTCTCAGAGATTCTCTCCTTTCACCTCCTTGATTTGACAGAATCACTGAAATCCCTTTCACCTCCTCGGTGCAGTAAAGTAGCCAAAATCCCTTTAACCTCCTCGATGCGGTGGAGTAGCCAAAATTACTTCATCTCCTCTGTGTGGTAGTGTAGCTGGCCTTCATTAACACCAAAGGCTTCTTCATAGAGCTTTGCTCAAGATAAACACTAACACACTTAAAGGAACTCAGGTGCAAGTTTGTTGGAGCAATCATGTAAAAACTCTAAAATTTCCATGTACCCCATAGGGCTATTCCCTTTCTTACACATCCTCACCCTTTCTCTTGTTTTCTTAGTACTCTCTCTTCAAATACTCATATAGAAGAAATAGACCTCTAATTGCCAAAAGACTCGTCCAAAAGTAATAATAAGAGTTTATATAGAGGGCTTCAAAAACCTTATTTTTTAATTCTATAATTTTTGTTCGTACAAAATGATAGGAGTATTGTAGATTATAATTAGTTCATCCTCTGCTATATGACCCAAGATCATCTAGTATGATTAATTTAATTAAATAGTAAATTATACAAGATGAACCCCATAATGATTAATTATCATCCAAAAGGTCGCAGTATCAATCATCTAGTATGTTCAAGATTATATCATATGATCATCAATCTTAATTTATCCTGCTTCAATTGCATAACCATATGGATTAAATTATGTAAGATAACTAAACATCATATAATACAAACTAAATCATACTATACAATTGGAACAAATTTTAAAATTCAAATTATTACCTAATTTATATCATGGCGGGGATACCAAATATAGCTGATTAGTCTGTACGATGATGTGGTCGTACAGTATGACTAGTTATGGCTTTTTTACAAATTAATCTCATTTAATTAATATTTTGATTATTTTTATTATATAGATTATATTGCACATCATCTAGTATGATCTTATAAAAATTAAAATATTTAATTAAACTCCCCATTATGTTTGTGTGTATAGTTGCTAGCCTAATATACACCTATTGCAAATATTTTCTCATGAAAAATGAAAATTATGCACTCTTTGAGATAGATTGACTCACACACACTTTTTTGAGCTCTAATTCTTTGATGGTGCTTTGTGTATGTTGAACCTGAAATGTTAGTAGTGCACAGGAAAAATATATGCAATGCATGAAGTAGGAGAAAATAAATAAACTAGGGGTTTAAATGAGTCGAGTTGAGTTTATGCCCTTATTGAGCTCAGCTAGTTAGTTGGAAAGTGAGCTTGAACTCAAGCTCTCCTCACAATAAATGAGCTTGACCCAGCTTGCGAGCCGGCTTGCATGTCATGGGCTGAAATTTTTAAATTTAGGTAGGATTTTTAAAAATTAGGAAAGATTTTTAAAATTTAAGCAGCATTTTTAAAACTTAGTCAAAATTTAGAAAAATGTTAAATATTAAATATTTAAATAAAATTGGTGATTATTATTATTTAGTATTTAAATTTAATAAATAAAATAAAATTATTTTAAAAATATTAATATTTATTTGAGCTGGCTCACGAGCCAAGCCGGCTCAAGCTCTAACTCAAGCTCATTTACTAAATGAGCTCGAACTCGAGCTCAAGCTTGACTCGTGAGCTTGATAAGCTTGGATCACAAGCCCATCAATATGTAGAGCTCAAGTCGGCTCGCGAGCCAGCTCAGCTTACTTACATCCCTTATTTATCCAATATTAATTATAATCATCAAAATATAAGGTCGAGCTCCTCAATTACAACTATATATAATAATAATAATAATAATAATAATAATAATAATAATAATAATAATAATAATAATAATAAGTAAATACAAATCATAGTAATAATAATATAAATTACACTGATTAAAATGAAACATTTCAACCAATAAACGGAGAACTCTTCCTTTTGACATCACCAAAAAGTGGAACTATAAACAATGATTATAAAAAGAAAAAATGAAAAAATATAAAGTAAAAACACCCTACATATGACAAACAAGCATACAAGCACAAAAACCTAGCACTACCCCATATTTTCTAAGCACTAATGTCAACAACCTCTAGTCTTGCCCTATGTATGCTGAATGAATCAAAATTCAAGGGTTCAACAAAGATATATGCTAATTAGTTTTTATTATCAATATGTAGTAGTTGTATATTATGTTGCAACTCGAGCTTATGAGTTTATGTTTTTGATGATAATAAATATTATGACTCACTTTTTGTTGTCTACTTGTACTTACAATATATGTTTGTTTGTGTGTAAACTAACATTTCAGGAATACCATGCAACATCAAACAAAGAATCAGAGCTCAAGATTGGGTTCAATAATATTATGTTGTAAAAGGGGTTGTAGTATTCATTGTTGTAATTTTTAAATTCTTGAGACAAGTTTTGTAAGGGTGTATGCTTGCTTGGTGACCAGCACACACACACTCAAGGAAGTGAGATCTAGTCAAATCCAAAAGATCAAGTTTTGAATTAATCGTACTGGACAATTTTGGATCATCCAGGACGATCCTTAATGATCTTGAAAAAGAGTCGCCAATGACAATTTAGGCAAGGATTTAAGTTTAAATTTTTGTTCAAATCATCTCGGACGATCAGATCATCCCGAACGATCAATACAAATCATGTCACAATTGATCCTGTGATTAGGGGACTAATTATGGTTAAATTTTTTAATCCGATCGTCTTGGACGATCTGTATATCGTACAGAACGATGTTTGCCGACATACTTGATTTTCCTAAATCGTCCAAGCCGAAATACCATAATTTTTCTTCTAATCATCCTGGATGATTTGTACATTTTTTGTACTAATCATCCTGGACTATCATAATATCATCCAGAACAATCAGGTCAAATTTTGCACATCAAACTGGACGATCCTGCGATCGTCCAGGATGATTCCGGGAGCCAAAATTGAGTTTTTAGGGTTTTTTGAAGCGTTCTTTTTAAGCACATCGTACGGGACGATCCTGCGATCATCCTGGATGATGTTTGGCACCAAAATTAAATTTTTAGGATTTTCAAAAGCTCTCTTTTTAAGCATATCATACGGGATGATTCGGCGATCATCCTGGACGATAATGTTAGTTTTGTAAATCTATTTAAAGACCTCTTGCTTTCTTATGAAGAGCGTCTTTGGCAGCCATTATAGGTTCGTTCTTTTGGAGGGAACTTGAAGAGAGAGCTTGAAAGGGAGAGAGGAAAGAGTGGAGTTTGAGAGAGGGAGAAGATCCTTAGAGGGGATTTCAAGGGAGTGTGGAGGGGGATTCCACATGGTTGCTCCAGCAAGCTTGCACCTTAGTACCATTAGATTCAAGGCTTGTCTTGAGGAAAGTTCTAGGAAGAAGAAGATCTCTTTGGTGTCAAAAGACCTGGCTACTCCGCCGCACCGGGGAAGGTGGAAGAGATTTTGTAAGGGCTTTTCCACTTAGCTGTGGGGGCTAAAGGAGAGACACTGAGTTTAGTGCAATACTCGGAGGGTGCCTCCGAGGAGTGGACGTAGGTCAAGGTTTGACCGGACCACTATAAATCTAGTGTGTTCTTTCCTTTATTATTTCCGCATTTAATTTTCGCACTTTGATTTTCTTTTTGGTGAATCTTAGTTTTATTTTTATCATGAAAGATCTTTTTAAAATACCAATTCACCTCTCTCTTAATTAGCCTCGAGCTAGTTCGTAAGGGCCTAACATCCCTAACGAACTTTCAAGTGGTATCAGAGTAGAATTCATAAAATCTAGTTTTTGAAAACTTTTGAATTTTGATCCATGGCTAATTTTTATAATTGTAATATTGCAGTAGGTTATTCAATTACCAGACCACCTTTATTTGAAAATATTACCTTTGATTTTTGGAAAATTTGCATGTTAAATTTTTTGCAATGAATTGATTTTTGAATGTGGCAAATGATTTTAACTAGTTATTCTATACCATCTCATATTTTAGATGGAATTAAAACTGACATTCCTTTTAATCAATGGAGTAGAGAAGAGAAAATCAATGCTCAATTGAATGCAAAATCTTTAAACTATTTTTTCTGCACTTTAAATTCTGAAGATTGTATGTTAGTTTTCACGTGTACTACTGGTAAGAAAATTTGGGATAAATTTAACACCATATACGAATGCACTAGTGAAATCAAGGAATCCAAGTTGAATATTTTAATGTATGATCATAAACTTTTTGCATGAAATCTTATGAGATGATTTTAGACATGTATACTAGATTTATTCAAATTGTTACATCATTACATGCTTTAGGAAAGGAGTTTACAAACTTGGAAAAAGTCAATAAAATTTTACGTTGTCTACTTGATAAGTTTGATGTCAAAGTTGTTTCTATTTGTGAATCAAAAAATTTGAATGAATATTCTATTGATAATTTGATTGACTCACTCATTGCCTATGAGCAAAGTTTGGGTCAAAGACTTTTGGATGCAGGTGAAACGATAGTGCTAAAAGCTGAAGTCACAGAGAAAAGTGGCTTAGTTGGTGAGAAAAATGATTACTTAACAAACAAATTGGAAAGCTCACTAAAACATAAGCTTATGAGTTTATGTTTTTGATGATAATCAAAATTTAAGGGTTTTACATAATTAGTTTTTAATATGAATATGTATTAGTTGTATATTATGTTGCAACTCGAGCTTATGAGTTTATGTTTTTGATGATAATAAATATTATGGCTCACTTTCTGTTGTTTAGTTGAATTTATAATATATATTTGTTTGTGTGTATACTAACATTTCAGGAATATCATGCAACATCAAACAAAGAATCAGAGCTCAAGATTAGGTTAAATAATGTTATGTTGTAAAAGGGTTTGTAATATTCATTGTTGTAATTTTTGATTTCTTGAGTCAAATCTTGTAAGGGTGTATGTTTGCCTGGTGACCATATACACACACAATCAAGGGAGTGAGATCTAGTCAAATCCAGAAGATCAAGTTTTGAACTAATCCTACTGGACGATTTTGGATCGTTTAGGATGATCTTTTATGATCTTGGAAAGAGCCGCCAATGACAATTTAGGCATGGATTTAAGTTTAAAATTTTATTCAAATCATCCCGGACTATCCGATCATCCCGGATGATCAATACAAATCATGCCTAATTTGATTATATGATTAGGGGACTAATTATGTTTAAATTTTTTAATCTGTTCATCCTTGACGATCTATATATCGTACATGATCATATTTGCCGACATATTTGATTTTCCTAAATCGTCCAAGCCGAAATACCATAATTTTTCTTCTAATCGTCATGGATGATCCACATCATTGTCCTGGATGATTTGTACATTTTTTGTACTAATCATCCTGGACTATCCTAATATCATTCAGGACAATTAGATCAAATTCTACACATCATACTGGACAATCCTACGATTGTCCAGGATGATTATGGGTGCCAAAATTGAGTTTTTAGGGTTTTTTGAAGCCCTCTTTTTAAGCACATTGTACGGGATGATCTTGTGATCATCTGGATGATGTTTGGCACCGAAATTGAGTTTTTAGGGTTTTTGGAAGCTCTCTATTTATGCATATCGTACGGGATGATCCGGCGATCGTCCTGGACGATAATTTTGGTTTTGCAAATTTATTTAAAGACCTATTGCTTTCTCATGAAGAGTGTCTTTGGCATCCATTGTAGCTTCATTCTTTTGGAGGGAGCTTGAAGAGAGAGCTTGAAAGGGAGAAAAGAAATGATGGAGTTTGAGAGAGGGAGAAGATCCTTGGAGTGGGTTTGAAGGGAGTGCGGAGGGGGATTCCACACGATTGCTCTGGCAAGCTTGCACCTTAGTACCATCAGATTCAAGGCTTGTCTTGAGGGAAGTTCTAGGAAGAAGAAGATTGCTTTGGTGTCTAAAGACCCGGCTACTCCGCAGCACTGGGGAAGGTGGAAGTGATTTTGTAAGGGCTTCTCTGCCTAGCTGTGGGGGCTAAAGAAGAGACACTGAGTTTAGTGCAATACTCGAAGGGTGCCTCTGAGGAGTGGACGTAGGTCAAGATTTGACCGAACCACTATAAATCTAGCGTGTTCTTTCCTTTATTATTTCCACATTTAATTTTCACACTTTGATTTCTTTGTGGTGAATCTTAGTTTTTGTTTTAAGTTTTATTTTTATTATGAAAGATCTTTTTAAAATACCAATTCACCTCTCTCTTAATTAGCCTTGGGCTAGTTCATAAGGGCCTAACATTTCTAACAAACTTTTATATTGCCCTTAGTTACATGATCCCTAATAAAGTAACATATAATATCTATATGTTTACTATATGAATGTTGAATTTGATTTTTAAAAATATAAATTTTACTTATGTTCACACACATAATAAGGATTATATCTATAAGTTGTCCAAAAATAATAATCTATTACTTCAGCCATAGAACTAGGGCAACAAAGTTTCTTACAGCCACATACTCTACTTCAATGTGTTGCGACCTATGACCCTGAGTTTGAGATTTTGATGATGACAAATAATGTTGCCTGAACTACTATTCATTGAATATCATTTATTATTTGCTATTGTCCGTGAGTACTAACATTTCAGGAAGATCACAAGCTACTCAGGATAACAGAAAGACTCAAGACTGGTTAGATTGGGAGTATGAGTCTGACAATGTAATTTGTTATTTATTTTATTTTTTATTTTCTTGAGTCTAGCCACAAACTGCATGTAAGTCTGAGCAACCATGCACACACACCGGGGGAGAGGGTTTTAAAAGTAAAAAATGTAGATTTTCTTTCTCCGGTGATCGTACTGTACTACTTTATTTCATACTGTACGATTTGAGCTTGTAAAACGATTTTGATAAATAGATCATACTGTACGAATACTATCGTACTGTACGATGTGTTCCAAATCCAAAACCCTAGCGTCAAATTAACGTAAGTAAGTTTTTCTCAGCCGTTCGTACTGTACGAAGGACTTCGTACTATACAATTTATTTTTAAGTACTTACTTAAATTAACCTGTGATTAGTGGAGTAAATCAAGGCTTAATTACTAATTAAAATTCGTACTGTACGAACACATTCAAACTATACGATGAATAAAGATGAATTCTGATCGTCCCGGACATCGTCCTGGACGATCCCTTATTTTTATCTCATTGTACTGTACGATGTCTATCGTACCCTATAATGAACAAAGATGACATTTGATCGTCCTGAAATTCGTTCTGAATGATTCCTTAATTTTGACCATTCATGCTATACGATGTATATCATACCATACGATGTACAGAGATGACATTTGATCGTCCCGGCTATCATCCTGTATGAGTAATAGTGTTTAGGATCGTACCGGACGATTTATTATCGTACTATATGATTATTTTTTGAAATATTCATACACCTTCGTACCAGGATGAGGCATGTTATACATATCGTACTGTATGATTTGAAATCATACTGTACGATTATAATGGCTACTTTGAATAATTTAGAGATTTTGAAGCTTGTTTTAAGTATCAAATTAGTAATATTTTTGAGAGAGACAGAAAGAGGGGAACGTGATTTGAGAGGGAATCCTTGGGAGAGAGATCTTGAGAAGTTTTTAGGGTTTGAGAGAGGAAGGAGAAGGTGAGCTTGGTGAGGGAGAAGAGGTGTGAGGGAGATCACACAGTTGCTCCGTTCTTGTTGCATCTTGCTCCTCCTGTGGCCTGAGAAGAACTTGTCAGAGGCTCTTTGAGGGGGAGACTCTTCTACATCCGTGACCTCGAAGGTACTCTTCCTTCTCCAAGAGGGAGAAAAATGAGAAGGTACTCTGCTATCGCCAGGAGGGTAAAAATAGCGCTTGGCACTCTGCCATGCCGGGTTGGTGAAAGTGAGTCTTATAAGGGCTTCTTCGCCTTGCCGAGGGGGGCAAAAGGAGAGCTATAGTTTATAGTGAAATTTTTGGAGTGGAGGACTCCGGGGAGTGGACATAGGTCATGGTTTGACCGAACCACTATAAAATTCCGGTGTGCTTTTTCCTTATCACTATTTACTTTTGCTTGCACTTAATTTTCATAATATTTGCTTGATAAACTTTGTGGAAGAAAAGGATTCTATTGTTTCACGTTGAGTTAAATTGTTTGCCTTCGTAGTAGTTTAAATTTTCATGTTAAAAATTTAAAAACATAAAAAAAAAATTAGAACTCCTGCTTAGGTTTTAATTATTACTACAAAGCTTTCACAATTCACCCCCCTCATGTTTATCTAGTTATTTCAATTAGTATTAGAGCCTGTTTCAAAAATAGTGTTTTAGAAAACCTTGAAAAAATGATCATGTTGTATTTTGGTAATCGTAACACCGCGGAGGGTTATTCAATAACCCGTCCACCTCTTTTTGATAACATCCCATTTGATTTCTAGAAAATTAGAATGTCTACTTTTTTATAGTCAATTGATTACTGCATGTGGATGATAGTCAATGTTGGATATGTTGCACCTTTTAAAACTTTGAATGGAGTGAAAACTCCAGTACCTTTTAATGAATGGAGCAATGATGATAGAGATTTAGCCCAATTGAATGCTAAGTGTTTAAATTGTTTTTTCTGTGCATTAAAGTCTGAGGACTATATGAGAGTTTCTACCTGTGCTACTGGTAAGGAGATTTGGGATAGACTGTGCATCACATACGAAGGAGCTAGTGAAGTAAAATAGTCCAAGCTCAACATTCTATTGCATGATTATGAACTCTTCCGTATGAAACCTAACAAAATAATATCTGACATGTACAGTAGGTTCACCCAAATCGTGACATCCTTGCATGCATTAGGTAGAGAGATTTCAAATTCTGAGAAAGTTAATAAGATTCTAAGATGCTTACCTAGTTGCTACGATGTTAAGATAAATGCTATCATTGAATCTAAAGACCTTAACGTTTATTCTATTGATAATCTCCTTGGGTCACTCATTATATACGAGCAAGGAGTGAGTCAAAGACAAAGTGATGCAGGTGAAATGAAGAAGGAGCGAATGGTGGCATTAAAAGTAAACAACTCAGAAAGTGACAGCTTTGCAGGGGAGGAAGAAGATGATATAGCACTGATGACCCGATAGTTCAAGAACTTCTTAAAGAGAAAATAAAGGCATCATCAGAACAGTTGGAACAAAGGTAAAAGCTCAAAGTTTAATAAAGTTTCATCTAATACAATCTATTTTAAGTGCAGGAAGGCAGGTCACCTTCGAGTTGATTGCCCTAACTTAAAGAGCCAACCTGCTAAGGAAAAGAGTGAGGACAAAGCCAAGTATAAGAAAGGAAAAATGAAGACACAAAAAGCTTTTTGGGCTGACTCTACCTCAGAATTGTTAGAAGAAGAAGCAGAGGAGGAGGTAACAAATCTGTGTCTAATGGCTAATGATATTCTTGATCAATCAGATCAAGATGAGGTATGTCAGCTTTTATATGATGATTTATTGCTTATTTCTAAAAAAATTCATGACTCGTGTAGGAAATTGAAAAAGATGCATGCTAGTCCTAATATTGAATTTAGTAGTTTACAAACTGAGCATGCTAACTTAGTCAAAGAAAATTTTGATTTAGATAGAGATCATATGCTACTTCTTGATGAGTATGATGCATTAAATAAGAAGCATATTGAACTAACTGAAATGCATGAAACCTTGAAAACCACTCATGTTGAACTAGAAGAGGCTTTTCATAGACTAGAAAAACTTACATTAGAAGTAGATCACAATGAGCATTTGTTAAAAATAGAAGTTCATGGATTGACATATCAAAACAACACTTTTAAAGAAAAAATCAAAGATATAGTAAAAGAAATTGCATCACTCATATTAGCCCAACCTAGTCACATTAGCCCAACCTTGTCAACCCCCAACACAACATGCATCACACAACATTAGGAAGAGGCATCACCACCCATATAGGTTAGTGAATCCATTTCCTGGTGTTAGGTGCTTCTCTTGTGGCATGCTAGATCACATAGCCCGCACTTGCACAATTCACCATAGGACACACTTAGTATGGAGACCTAAAGTGCATCCATCACAGCATAGCATGCATACATCTCATTCATGCAAGCATAAGGAGGAACCCAAAATCACTTGGGTTCCCAAATCTAACCCTTGAATGAAATTGTAGGGATGGTCTCACAAAAGACCTAGTGAGAGCATGTGGTATCTGGATAGTGTCTGCTTGTGACACATGACTGGAGATATGAAGAAGTTCATCTTACTAGAGACCAGAACCGGAGGCAAAGTAACATTGGGAGACAACACTACCAGGAAAGTGATAGGCTCAGGTATTCTTGGTAATGCTAAGAATTTTTTAATTAAAAACGTCTTATTAGTTGATGGTTTGAAGCATAACTTAGCATTAGTCAAATGTGTGACAAAGGTTTTGATATTAAATTTCTATATGACAAATGCCTGATTAGTTTAAATGATAAACTAGTTTTAGAAGGAAAACGAATGAATAATGTTTACATGTTAGACCTTGATTACATTGATAGTTCAAATTCATTTTGTTTGAAAATAATAGTTGATGACTCGTGGCTATGGCATAGGAGACTATGCCATGATAGTATGAAAACACTTAGAAATATCACTCAGAAAAACCTAGTTAGAGGCGTACCTAAGTTAGACTTTACTAAGGATCACTTATGTGATGCTTGCCAACTAGGAAAATAAGTCAAATCATCCTTTCATTCAATTAGAGATGTGAACTCTAGGCCATTAGAAATCCTACACATGGACTTATTTGGACCCATTAGTATAGCCAGCCTAGGTGGAAAAAATTATGAATTTGTGATTGTAGATGACTTTACTAAGTTCACTTGGGTAAGATTTCTAGCACATAAGAATGAGTCTTTTGAGGAATTTATGGTATTCTCCATATAGATTAAAAAAAATTAGGTTGTGAAATCTCAACAATCCATAGCGATTATAGTGGAGAGTTTCAAAATGATAGATTTGAATCATTCTGTCAAGAGATAGGAATAGAACACAATTTCTCAGCCCCTAGAATACCTCAACAAAATGGTATAGCAGAAAGGAAGAATAGAACTTTGGTAGAAGCTGCTAGGGCAATGTTAGCGGAGTACACCCTTCCTAGATACTTTTGGATAGAAGTAGTCAACACAACGTATTATGTTTTAAATAGGGTAAACATTAGATCTAAGCTGAAAAAAAACTCCTTATGATCTTCTTAAGGGTAGGACACCAAATCTTTCACACTTACACGTCTTTGGGTGAAAGTGCTTCATCTTAAATAATGGCAAACATCCCTTAGGAAAATTTGATCCCAAGTCTGATGAGGGTGTCTTCTTAGGTTATTCATTTGTAGGTAAGGCCTATAAAATCTTTAATAAGAGAACCTTAGTAGTAGAAGAGTCCACCCATGTAGTATTTGATGAATCAGATAAGCCCTCTGAATATAAAATTGAAGATGATGAAATAGAGGCAATTCAAGGAGTAGAGACTATGACCTTAGGAGAAAGGGTAGAACCTCAAGAAGATTTGCCTAGAGAATGAAGATATTCTTCTAGTCATCCTAAAGATTTAATTTTAGAAGACCCTTCAGAAGGTGTAAGAACTAGGCATGGACTTAAGAAAGAGGTTACTCATTCAGCATTCTTCTCTATGATAGAACCTACAAGTATACATCAAGCCTTAGGAGATGAATTTTGGATTATAGAAATACAAGAAGAGCTGAACCAATTCACCAGGAATGATGTTTGGGAGTTAGTCAAGAGACCTAAATAATAAAGTGTTGTTGGAACAAAATGGGTCTTCAAAAATAAGATGAATGATTTAGGAACAATAATAAGAAATAAAGCCATATTAGTAGCTAAGGGGTACAACCAGATTGAGGAAATAGACTTTGAAGAAACCTTTGGCCCTGTTGCTAGACTAGAAGCCCTAAGAGTTCTCTTAGCTTTTGCTTGTTTCAAGAACTTTAAACCATATCAAATGGATGTAAAGAGTGCTTTTTTGAACGGAGTAATTAAGGAAGATGTTTATGTTGAGTAACCCCCCGGATTTGAAAGTTCACAATTTCCAAACCATGTATTCAAATTAAAAAAAGGCACTTTATGGATTAAAGCAAACACCTAGAGCATGGTACGAAAGACTTAGCTCATTCATATTGGATAGAGGATTTGAAAAGGGTAGTGTAGATAATACACTCTTTTTACAAAAGATCAAAAATGAAATTCTCATTATTCCAATTTATGTGGATTACATCTTATTTGGATCTTTAGATAAAAACTTATGTGATGAATTCTCAAAAACTATGAGTAATGAGTTTGAAATGAGCATGATGGGAGAACTTAATTATTTTCTTGGCTTTTGTGTAAAACAAATGGATAACGAAACTTTTCTTAGCCAAACAAAGTACATTAAGGATATTTTGAAAAAATACGAAATGGATAGTGCTAAACCCATGAACACACCAATGAGCTCAACAATTCAATTAGACAAAGATCTTAGTGGAAAATCAATAGATAAGAAAAAATATAGAGGAATGATTAGATCCCTTCTTTACTTGACTGCTAGTATACCGGACATAATGTTTAGTGTGTGCCTCTATGCCTGTTTTCAATATGATCCTAAAGAGTCTCACTTAACTGCGGTCAAGAAAATCCTTAGATATCTACTAGGCACCCCAAACTTAGGAATTTGGTATCCTAGGCACAACACTTCTTTTGAAAGCTTAGGGTACTCAAATTTTGATTTTGCAGGATGTAGGATAGATAGAAAAAGCACCTTTGGTACCTGCCAATTCATAGGACAATCATTAGTTTCTTGGTCCAGTAGGAAGCAAAACTCAGTAACCCTTTCCACGGCCAAGGCAGAATATATTGCAGTAGGAAGTTGCGTTGCACAAGTACTATGGTTAAAACAACAAATTTTTGATTTTGGCCTACCTGTAGGAACCATCTCAATCATGTGTGATAATACAAGTGCAATTTGCATCTCTAAGAACCCAATTTAGCACTCTCGAATGAAACACATAAACATTAGACATCATTTCATAAGAGATCATGTTGCTAAGGGAGATATAGAACTACATCACATCGCTACAGGAGATCAATTGGTTGACATATTTACAAAACCATTAGCATTCTACACCTTTAGCACCTTGAGGACTAGACTAGGTGTCATAGACATTAATGAATAAAATAAAAAAATAAAAACATACAAAAGCACAAAAAAATCTCTTCTAAGGTTGTTCCTGATCATCACACACTCATTACACAAAACCAAAAAATTTGACATTTCATTATCGTACTGTACGATCCTATATCGTACTGTACGATATATCTAAATCTACACAAAACTCAACCCATATGCAAATTTCGCCTTTGTTTATTGTACTGTATGATACCATCATACTGTACGATATAGCTGGCATCATTCAATCCGTCTGGTACGACATTATTGGTGGTCGTACTGTTTGATACCTCCACTTTGTACTATATGATCCACCTTAGCAAGATGGATGGAAGAATTAATGGTGTCTAGTACGATATAATTATTGTTCATACTGTACGATACACCTATTCGTACATATGAAACATTTCATCAAAGGTCGTACTGATGACCCTTGGGACGATCAAAATTCTTCTGATCGTACTGTACGATACCCATCATGCTGTATGAGTTGACTACCTTTTCCCGAAACTACCCATCAGAATATTTATTACCAATCGTACTGTACGAAACACGATCATACTGTACGATGTTGGAAAAAATCTATAAATTGCCTTGCTTGGCAGATTCTTCACTCCAAACTCTTCACTCACATCTCCTTCTACTTGCCTTCCTGATCATGTCGAGTTCCAGCAAGAGGGTCATTTGGCAGTTGGAAGTTCGTCTTCCTCTAGCCATCATAGTGCTTGCTTTCTAAATGCTGAGTGTGAAGAGGCCTATTATAGGTATAAAGCCTGCAAGATTATAATATCAAAAATGCTCAATCAGGCTGCTCTGAACTTCGAGGTACTGAACATCTTTGCTTCCACCACCTTCTAGTTCCTTCTCACCCTAGCGTTTCCCTACAACTCTGAACTTCTATTAGAATTTCAAGCAAATCTAACATACACCATCCGACAATACAACTTTCCACTCTTTTGTCTATCGCCAAAACATCGAGATTACCAAAGCTGACATCGCCCAATATATTAGGCTATCCACTAAAGGACCTCGAGTTCGTTCCTTTCTAACAAACGAATTTGACTGGAGTGATGTTAATTGTGTCTTTAAGAACACCGCATTCTATCTACACCAGCCACTCATCCAATCACTCAACCGAAATGCCAGAATTATTCAACATGTCTTTAGAACCTCTATAATACCCAAAGCTGGCGACCGGGTCAACATGACCCCGACTTTATCTATCACTACCTATCATATCATGTCCAACACCAAATTCAATGAGGTAGATTTGATTATTGACTACATTCATCATATAACTTTTGTTTGCCTCCCTACTACTCGTCAGAAACAAAATCTAGCCCTTGGTCACCTTATAGGATATATCCTTCAAAATAAATACTAATTAACCTATCCTGGTAAACCCGATAATCTTCCAATCTTTTATACGGGTGTCTCCTTCTATATTCTTACCATCAAGGATAAGAGCTTGAAGAACCTGACTTTGATGATGAAGAAGGAGAAGCTGCCCCCACAACAGCTCAAGCTCGACCATGACGACATGCAGCACCCCGAGCTCCTGCACCATCTTATCCTCATGATGATTTGGTCGAACATTTCGACCAACTTCAGACTCATCTCGATACGCACATATAAGAGCAACATCAGCAACACGAGACCGACATGTAATGGTTTGGGGAACGCTTCCAGATTGATCAACGATTTGACAACAACTTCACATTTTCAGCCAACCACCTCCACCTCAAGTGATCAGGATCCTTCCCATTGAAGTGTATGTGTTGTATTTTTCTTTCTTAGTGTTGTTTGCTCCTCTTTTTGGTGCTATCAAAAGGGGGAGAAGATTGTTGTAGGTTTCTTATTTTGTAGTTTCCTTATGTTGTAGTTTCCTTTTGCATTTCAATAGAATGCATTTCATCTATTTTCTTGTCTTGTCTAGTTCGTATTTTCTTTTTCTATTAACAAAATATATATATATATATATATATATATATATATATATATTAATATATATATATGCCTTTCAAACTTTTCTACAACAAACATTATTTGACATCATCAAAATTGGGAGATTGTTGCGACCCATGACCCCAAGTTTGAGATTTTGATGATGAAAAATAATGTCGTCTGAACTACTATTTATTGAATATCATTTATTATTTGCTATTGTTCAAGAGTACTAACATTTTAGGAAGATCACAAGCTACTCAGGACAACAGGAAGACTCAAGACTGGTTAGATTAGGAGTATGAGTATGATAATGTAATTTATTATTTATTTTATCTTTAATTTTCTTGAGTCTGGACACAAACTGTATGTAAGTCTGAGCAACCATGCACACACACAGGGGGAGAGAGTTTTACAAGTAAAAAATGTATATTTTCTTTCTTTGGTGATCATGCTATACGACTTTATTTCGTACTGTACGATCTGAGCTTGTAAAATAATTTCTGTGAATAGATCATACCGTACAAATACTATCGTACTATACGATGTGTTCCAAATCAAAAACCCTAGCTGTCAAATTAACTTAAGTAAGTTTTTCTCGGCCGTTCGTACTGTTCGAAGGACTTCATACTGTATGATTTATTTTTAAATACTTACTTAAATTAACCTGTGATTAGTGGAATAAATTAATACTTAATTACTAATTGAAATTCATATTATATGAACACATTTATACTATACGATGAACAGAGATGAATTCTGATCGTCCTAGAGATCGTCTTGGATGATCCCTTATTTTTGTATCAACATATTATATGATATCTATCGTACCCTACGATGAACAGAGATGACATTTGATCGTCCCGGAATTCATCCGGACGATGCCTTGATTTTGATCATTCATACTGTACGATGTATATCGTACCATATGATATACAGAGATGACATTTGATCATCATGGCTATCGTCATGTACGAGCAGTAGTGTTGAGGATCGTACCAGACGATTTATTATTGTATCGTACGATTATATTTTGAACTGTTCGTACACCTTTGTACCAGGATAAGGCATGTTATACATATCGTACTATACGATTTGAAATCATACTGTACGATTGTAATGAATACTTTGAATAATTCAGGGATTTTGGAACCTGTTTTAAGTATCAAATTAGTAATATTTTTATGAGAGACAGAAAGAGGGGATCGTGATTAGAGATAGAATCCTTGGGAGAGAGCTCTTGAGAAGTTTTATTTAGGATTTGGAGAGGAAGGAGAAGGTGGCTTGGTGAGGGAGAAGAGGTGTGAGGGGATCCCCAGTTGCTCGCTTGCTGCATCTTGCTCCTCCTGTGGCCGAGAAGAACTTGTCGGAGGCTCTCTGAGTGGAGGATCTTCTACATCCGTGACCTGAAGGTACTCTTCCTTCTCCAAGAGGGAGAAAAATGAGAAGGTACTTTTCCATCGCTAGGAGGGTGAATACAGCACTTGGCACTCCGCCACGCCGGGTTGGTGAAAGTGAGTCTTGTAAGGGCTTCTTCGCCTTGCTGAGGGGGGCAAAATGAGATCTATAGTTTGTAGTGAAATTCCTGGAGTGGAGGACTTTGGGGAGTGGACGTAGGTCATGGTTTGACCGAACCACTATAAAATTTTAGTGTGCTTTTTCCTTATCACTTTTACTTTTGTTGCACTTAATTTTCATATATTTGCTTGGTGAAATTTGTGGAAGAAAAGGATTCTATTGTTGCACGTTGAGTTCAATTGCTTGCCTTTGTATTATTTTAAATTTTCATGTTAAAAATTTAAAAACATAAAAAAAAAGTAGAACTCCTGCTTAGGTTTTAATTATTGTTACAAAGTTTTCACAATTCACCCCCCTCTTGTCGATCTAGTTATTTCACAATGGTAGATAAGGATATGGAGTTTCATTTTTAAGTAGACAAGGAAACCAAAGAATATCTAATGAATTGCCAAGTTCAAAATGTACTTTTCCTATCTACTCTACAACTAGAAAAATTCAAATTTGAATATCCTACAAGATCAAAGTGGAACTATTTCTAGTATATAAGATGCCTAAGTTTTATGTGCCTATCAAATATCTAAGGTTTCCTTTAACCACAGTCATGTGAGATTCATTAGGATTAGCTTGAAACCTAATACATAAAAAAATACTAAATATGATGTCCGACCTACTAGAAGTCAGGTAGAGTAGTGATTCTATAATCCCTCTATATTTCTTTTGGTCAACGGATTTTCCATATTTATCCTTGTCTAATTGGGTGGTCTGGCTCATCAGTATATTCTTGCTCTTACTACTTTTCATATCAAATTTCATTAAATTTTCTTTAATGTATACTTTATTTGACTAAGAAAGGCACGTTCTTCTCTTTATTTTACAATAAACCCAAGAATGTAAGTCAACTTACATATGATGCTCATTTCAAACTCCATACTTATAGTTATAGAAAACTCATTGCATAAATTATTATTTATGGATCCCAAGAGTATATCATCAACATAAATTTGTACTATGAGTATGTCCTCTCCAACCTTTCTTAAGAAATAAGGTGGTGTCTACACTACCTTTAACAAAAGACTTTTTTAAAAGAAAGTTTCTCAATATTTCATACCAGACCCTAGGTGCTTATTTGAACCCATATAATATTTTCTTAAGTTTGTAAATATGATTTGAAATGAAGAATTCTCAAAGCTTGAGGGTTATTCTACATATACATCATTTTTTATATCAACATTTATAAAGGAACTTTTGACATCCATTTGTTACAACTTAAAGCCTTTAAAACATGTAAATGCTACTAAAACTCTTATGACTTCTAACTTAGCTACCAGGAAAAAAGTATCTTCAGCATCCTCAACTTGATTACACCCCTTAGCTACTAACCTTGCTTTATTTCTTACTACCTACTCAAAGTCATTTAACTTATCCTAAAAAATGCATTTGGTGCCAACTACACTCTGATTGGTGGGTATTCTAACCAATTCCCATACATCATTTCTAATGAAATAATTAAGCTCCTATTGTATAACCACTAACCAAAAATGAATGCAACATAGCTAACCTCTTTCCCAAGATCTTGCCTAGTCCTAATTCCTGTAGATCTCTCTCCTAAGATTAGCTCCCTAGGATGATTAGAATAATACTACCATTCTCTAGGAAAAGGATCATGAGGTTCATTTCTATTTTCTATGTTAATTTTATAAGTTAATACGTTATACTCCACGGGTATTCTCAACCACATCATCATCGTCTATCTTAGTCTCAACAGATCTATATAACTTATCAAGAAGTATGTGGGTAGATTCCTCTACAATTAAGGACCTTCTATTGAAAATCATATAGGCTTTACCTACTAAGGAATAACCTAATAAAACATCTTGATCTACCGTAGAATCAAACTTTTTAAAATAAGATTTATCATTAACAAGCTTAAAATATTTGCTACAAAAAATATGCATATGTAATAAATTTGATGTACTATCCTTCAGTAGTTCATAGGGTGTGTTATTCAACTTTAACCTAATGTTTGCCTGATTTAGCACATAGCAAGTAGCATTCATGTCTTTTCCCAAAAAATAATTTGGTAGGTTATATTTTACCAATATTACTCTAGCTATCTCTACTAATGTTCTATTCTTCCTTTCAATATTATCATTTTATTATGGGGTCCTAATGGTTAAAAAATTATGAGTTATCCTGGATTCATTATAGAATAATTTAAATTTCTCATTTTTAAATTCTTCCACCATAATCACTATGAATTATAGAAATTAAGAATCCTAACTTCTTTTGAATCCAAATAGAGGTCTTAAATTTATCAAAAGAATCAATCTTAAGTGCTAAAGTTCTTACCAATATAAATCATAGTAATCTCAACAATTACAAATCCAAATATTTTTCAACCTAAACTTGCTAAACTAATAGTTCAAAAATAATTATTTTCATACTAGCAGGACATAGTTGCCTATGCCATAGCCAAGACTCAATAATAATTATTTTTGAATAATAGATATTATTAGATGCATCAATAAGATTCAAGTATGTAAATATTATTTATTATTCTTCATTCTAAAATAATTTGTTTTATTTAAAGCAATTAGGCATTTATTAGAAAGAAACTTAATATCAAAGTCTTTATCATATAATTGGCTAGTATTAAGCAAGTTATGTTTTAAACCTTCTACTAAAAGAACATTCTCAATAGTAAATTTTCTTGTTTTTCTAATTATGCTTGTACTTATCACCTTCCTAGTGATATTATCTATCAAGGTGATGTTACCTCTACTTCTTGCCTTCAGCATAATGAATTGTTTTAGATCTCCCATCATATGCCTTGAGTAGTCACAATTTAGATATTACATGCTCTTACTATACCTCTTATTAGACCATACCTATAAAATAAATAAAGTTTAGGTTTGGGAACCCAAGTGGTTTTGTGTCTTGCCTTATGCTTGAATGTATAAATGTTATATGTGATGTTAATGCTTTGGCCTCCAAGTTAAATTTATTTTATGGTGTAGTGTGCAAGAACATGTAGTGTATCCTAGTATGCCACACGAATAACATCTAACCCTTAGAAATGAGCTTACTAACCTAAATGGAAGATATGGCCTCCTCTTAGGGATGAATGATGCATATTGTGTCCTAAGTTGTGATTTTAATGTGTGCTTAGGCTCGGGTGTATTATTTTGAAGTGAACTTAGGGGTTGTTTTGTTGCCTAAAAAAGGAATGCAATGAAAAATTAATGTAGTGCAAAAGGAATACTTTGGAGTTATTTGGATGGAATGAATGACTTTACTGCTTTGTTTAGTTTTGAAAGTTCATGAAGGCTGTTAAACCTTAAGGAACTAGCCCAAGACTCACCAAGAGGGAGGGGGGGGGGGGGGGGGGGGGGGGGGGGGGGTTTAAATGGTAATTTTAAAAAATTTCTTAACTTGAAAATAATAATGACAATATTTTTGAAATAGTTTTCAGAAATTAAAAATTTAAATTCTAATTAATTGCAAAAGCGAATCAATTTATCAAAAATATTGATTTTACTTTGATGCTATTTTGATTTACGAGATAAAATAATAATCATCAAATTTTGGAAGCAATTATAACAAAAATAAAATGAAGGAAATATAAAAGTGCAAAATAGAAAAAATACACAAGAGATTTTTATTGTGGTTCGGTTAACCTTGACCAACATCGACTCCCTGGAGTCCTCTACTTTGAGAATTTGCACTAAAATAAAGTGACACTCCTTTTCTCCAATAGTAAGGTGGAGAAGCCCTTACAGACTCACTTTCACCAAACTTGATGCAACAAAGTGCTAAACGCTATGTCACCCTCCCGGTGATGGCAGCGAACCTTCACTCATTTTTCTTCCTCCTAGAGAAGAAAGAGAATATCAGCTCCATTTTCTCCCACCTAGAGAAGGTAGAGTTCCTCGAAGATATAACTTAGAAGCCTCTCTCTATAGAGAGCTTCCTAAGACCCACCAAGGTTACAGGAGGAGCAAGGGTGTAGCTAGCCCGGAGCGACCATGTGATCCCCTCACATGCCTTCTCCCTCATGCTTTACATCACCTTCTCCTTCCTCTGAAACCTTGGATTTCTTAAAAACTTCTCTCTTAGAGAACCTTCAACAGTCACATCATCCTCTCCTTATTATAAAGAGAGTTTAAAACATGCTTAAGTAATGGGCTTCAAGAAACCCTAAAAAATTAAGTTAGCCATCACTGCTTATATAATATGATTCCAGTTCGTACAGTACGATTAGTTCAAAACTAGTTCCATCAAGTACGAAGTAACATTCAAATAAACTATTCAATTAATTTGAATACATCATATAGTACAATCCATATATCTTCTAATATGATCTATTTAATTTCCTCTTTTCATACAGGATGATTCCTGGTATAATTGAAAATAATCTTTACTATTCACTTTGTACTTCTCTCATTGTACAATACAGTTAGTTGATTTCAAGTAGGTCATGTTGTACAATATGAATATCATATAGTATGATTAGTTTAAAAATTATGATTTTATTTGGTATGATCTTTGGGAAAATACAATTTCATCTATGCTAATCATTTGGCACGATCAAATCGTACAATATGATAGGCTATCTTTAATTAAACTATGATTTGATTGGTTAATTATGAGGGTTAAATGTTTCAAGATTTCAAATATTCATACAGTACAATTTGTTCAAAATTAAAATTTCAAAATCTTACTTAAATTAATCTGGCAGATAGGATTTTTAGATCATAAAAAATTGTACAGTATGATTAGTTCATAGAAGGTAGTTTTTCACTTAGCTATTAAGCCCATACTTTCTATATTGACTGTACAATACAAATGTAAGTCATTCAGTATGATTATTACAAAAAATTTAAATTTTAAAATTTATATCACTCCCGCTATATGTGTGTGTATAGTCACCCAATTACATACACTCTTACGTGGTCAAACTCAAGAAATAGAAAAATAATGACTAGCATGAATGACATTTGGAGGTAGTGGGTGGCTATCGGCGATGGCTAGTGGGTAGTGGGATATGGTGGCAGCGGCCGATGATGGGAGATGGTAGTGGGTGTTGGCGATGTTCAGGAAAGCGAGCAAAGAGTGTAAATCATTCTCGGCAAAAATGGGTGAGAATTCTTTACCTAAAAAATGAGCTACATTTACTTTACTTTAGAATTTCTTTTCTTCCAACAAAATACCCAAATGTTCAAAACCCATGCATTAGGAATTCAATGCATTCACTTTCCTTCCAACCAAATAACCCCTTATTTTATTTCTTGTATGCTTAATTGTACTCTTATGCATACTAACTTCTACAGTCAATGCTTGTCATTATTTTCTAATTTTATGCAATTTCTTCTAGTTCCTTAAATGTGAAATTCTAGATCAACATGTTCTTCATTTAAGGATTCATGTGTCTTTAATAATTTAATATGGTTTTTATTCAATGAAATCATATTTACCCATTAGTGATGCTTGCTCCTTATCTAATGTTGTATGTTAAATTTTAAGAACTGAATGCTCTTTAGTTAAACTTTCATGCACTTAATTTGAAGTTTTTCTTTCCAGGTGTAAATGCCACGTTTTTAACTTCTTATATGAGTCATGCATTTATTCAGATATAGAAAATAAATCATTATATGATAGCTCACATGCCTCATAATTATCAAATTTTGTAACATTATCATTAAACATTAAACAAAGGTTGATTACCTCATCTTTTGATTCAGCTTCTTAGGAATCTGACTTTGACTTTCCCCAGAACACATTTATAGTTTTTTCTTCCCTTTTTTAGAATTTAATTTTTTTCACCCTTTTACTGTATAGAGTGACTCTTGAGGTTGGCACAATATCTTCTCAAATGTTTAGGCTTCCTACACTTAAAACAAATCATGTTAGACAAAAAATTATTAAACATACCATTTTTACATTTATTCTTATAGAAGTGGCACATATGTTTGCTTTTTAGGAAGCTCTTGAATTGGCAAATCATTAATGATATGTCCTTGCTTCTATCAACTCTTGAATCACTGCTCTCGATGTCATCAATCTTTAATGCCACTGTTCTTTCTTTCTTCTTGTCAAATGCATCTAAAACCTTTAGCTCATATTTTACTCGTAAGCAATAAGAGAGCCTAAAAGATTGTTAATAGAGTACATTAAGATCTTTTAATTTAGACTTTAGCATCATAAGAATCAGGCAAATAATGTTATATTTTATTCAATTTTTCATAATTAGAAATTTCCCTACCTAAGGCATGTAATATAGTGATTATTTTGGAGAACCAAGTATACATGTCAAATATTGTCTAACTTGGTTTCATGTGAACTAGTTCATACTCATGTAATTACAAATTTAAATGTGATAGTTTAATCTCAATAGTTCCTTCATAGGTGATATATATTATCTCTTTTCTATTTTTCTACAAGTGCATATAGATACACATATATATTCTTCCAATTTTAATGCGCAGAAAAGTAAGTTTAAGCACTCTGCATTCAATTTGGCTAAATCTCTATCCTCTTTAGACCATTTAGTAAATGGAATATCAACTTTCATACTATTAACAATACAAGATGGTAAAGCATATCCTACTTAAATCATATGCCACATACGAAAATCTATATAGTGCAAGAATATAGACATGCGTATTTTCTAGAAATTGAATGGAAGGTTATCAAGCAACGGTGAATAAGTAATAGTGTACCCTTCAACAACATTACCATTTCCAAAATGTGCCATTGAATCAAACTCTTGCTATTAAAATTAAATTTCAAGAGAGCCTGCTCTGATACCAATTAAAAGTTCAATAGTTAGTTGGGAAACAAATTAAATGTTGAAATGACACATCAAGAGAGGGGATGAATTGATAATTTAAAAACTTTTTAAAAAATCTTTTTGATTAAAAACTAAAATAAGATTTTAATGCAATAGCATTTTAAAAAATGATATCACAACTCATAATAACAATCCAACTTAAATTCTAATCTTTTAAAATTTTTTATTTTGTAGAAAAAGTAAATAATAATATTTTGTTCTTTTAATCTTGCTATTTTTTTTTATTTTGTTAAAATAAATATAAATCTCAATCAACCATAATGACAATCAAACACAACCTAGATTGTAGAAAATTATATATAGGAAAGTAAAACTATAATAAGTAAATATGAATGGAAAAGAACACAAAATGATTTTTATTTTGGTTCGATCAACTTGAACTATATACACTCCCTAATATTCCTCTCTTTAGATATTGCACTAATCAATAGTAACTCTCCTTCAGCCCATGGCTAGGTGGAGAAGCCAATAAAGGATCTTATCTTTCAAAAAAACTCTCCTTTCGCCTCCTTGGTCATATGGAGTTTTTGAAAACCCTTTCACCTCCTCAATACAAGAAAAAATAAAAAAGGACACAAAATTCTAAGACTCATCTAGCACCGCGACATCAAACAAATTAATGTCGGAGTGCCACAACATTGGTATTACATCACCAACTTTTTTGGTGGATAGTGTCGCAGTGTCCAGATAGTGAGCTTTATAGAGCCATGCTTTCTATCTTTTAATGCAGCAGCATCACAATCTATAATGCTTCGGTGCCAAAATCGCCCTTTATTTGATTAAAAAAAAATAGTTTTATTGTCTTAATTTTGCTTGGGAAAATTAAATTTCTAGAATTTTAGTTTTGAAATCGAACACATCATTATGAATAGCATATCACCTTGTGAGGTGAATATACCATTCCCTAATGGGTTCAGATTTCAGAACTTTGAATTTTATCCTGATTATCATAGGCAAACTCAGGAGAGACAATATATAATCTCGAAAGATTAAAATGAAGTCAATCAAATGTTTGACTATAATAATTTGGATAAAAAATCATTAATTTCATAATCAAGATTATAATAATATAATGACATATCTTTCTAAAGAAAGAAGATATCGCTTCTTATTAATCATTTGAAATTGACGATAATGATTGTTATATTTGTATTTTCCAAGAGAGAATTAATTAAAATTTTTGAAAATCTTAATTTTAAAAATCTGGTCTGAGTTTCTAAATCTCATACGAGCGACAACCCTTGTAGTTAATTACATTGTAGGAACATAAGTCTCCTACGAATACTCTCGATTAAAATAGTGGAACAATTTTTATTTAAGAATTCAAAGTTTGATGTCAAAGGAGGTAAGGGTTGAAATTTTCAATCAGGATTGGTTCAAGGTTGAGCATTTATTTCAGGAGTCAAAGGAAGAAGGGTAGGAGGTGTTTTGAGAGTCCTAATTACTTCAGAAACACCTCAGCCTATCCTAAGTGTTGGGTTTAAATTTGATTGAAAGAGATTTAAATTTAAATGGTCAATTTTATTAGAATGTTGGGATTCAATTTTTAGAGGTTGAGGGCTTATAGCCTAAGCATGCCTCAGAACCAATGTTTAAATTGGGCACTAAAAATTAGTAATCCAAACCTACCTAATGCAATGTAGATCTAGGATTTACTTCGGCCATGATTGGGGAGCCAACTAAACCACCTAAATGCTTCAAAACCATGAGTTTTATCGTTAATAAAAGAGTTGTTAAGGATGTTAATTACATTGGGTTTAAGGAAATTTGGGCCGACATCTAGAGCAGATCCTAATTGGTCCCTTAATATATGTTGGGTATTTGATGTCTAAGTAAATACAATTAAAGATTTAGATATTTTTAAATTTGTTACTAATACAATGCATGCTAATTGACTCGATTGAATGCATGAATCAGAATGGAACAATTTAAAAATTTACCTTAAAAAATAGGTTTTTCCCTAGAGATTGCACAACATCCCCTTGACAGATTTGCACCCTCATATGCCAGGTGGTCTGCCAAAACCCGCAGGTGGGGAGGTGCCTAACAAGGTAGAGAAGGTATAATATAATGCATGAAAAAACCTCGGCGAGTCTGAGCTTACTTCTTAGGACCGTTAGAGTTTCTATCTGAGCTAAAATTTTTAATTAGTTTAAGTAGAAGAATTTTTATCGTACCTCACGAGCCTCCAATCATTCCAGGCTAAAGTAAATATGACATGTAAATAAAAAGATTAGAAAAAAACATATAATTTCTAATACACAATCAATTAAGCAAATCAATTAAATTAATCACTTAAATTGAATGTCTATATGGTAAGTGCACTTAATAATACATACCAGAATTGCAGAAAAGTAAAGTGGTCGGGCACCTCTAACAAAAACTCAAATTCTAACTCCTAAAAGACAAGTGACTTTGAGAATTAGGATTCTTCTTCACTTCCACTTCTTTGTCTTCCCACGAGCTTTTTGATCCATCAGTTCTAGATATCCAAAAGAAAAGAAACTCCCCCTCGAAAGGGGTGTTATCTTTTCTCTTTGGATTTTTAAAGATCATCCTAATTTGGATCTCCAAATGGAGAGGGACTCTCCCCTAAGGGATATCCCTTACTCTTTCGATTCCAAATTGGATGTTTTAACATCCCAATCTCAAAGCACTTTAAAATATTACAACTCATATTAAATCAAATTAAATTTAAAAAATAAAATTCTAGACTAGATCTTATAGGATTATCCTAATAATCAATAGTTATATATAATCTAAAGCAATTAATATATATATATATATATATATATATATTATATATATATATATATATATATATATATATAATTTAAAATGCTCAAATCATAGCCACACTTGTCCATGCTCTTTGAATTTAAAGGGGGACTTAAGCATTCTGAAGCATCTGTGCAAAGCATAATAATATTTTTTTTATTAAATACCCCCTTTAATTTAATTGCCCTGTATGAGCATGGCTACCTGCATAAGATTGAATTAGTATAAAGTGTTCCTAACCTACGAGCAAGTTTAACGCACAATCAAACACATCATTGAGTGTATAAAATAAGTAAACAAACACATCAATTCTAAACAAGCAAACAACATGCAGTAAAAACTATGAAAAACTCGACACACAACTGCATAAAAGTAAACACCGGCCTAACCTAAGACTGAAGTAGGTTATCCTAACAAATCATCTAAAGTGTGTGCAAAGACCGTGTGGTTTAGATATATCATATATAGGATATTTGATTGAAGTTGCTTAAGGTTTGATTGATTGGAAGGCTTAAGGAAAATATTTTTAATTAAAGTTTAAGTATTAAAGATTTAAAGTTGATTTTAAGATTGATTTTTAATTATTTGTTGTATATCACCTTTGTTGCACACTAAGGCCACGAAGTTTATTTCACCTTCCTTGGGGCAAATTTAATAGCCTCG
Organism: Dendrobium nobile; assembly: GCA_022539455.1. NCBI lineage: Eukaryota > Viridiplantae > Streptophyta > Magnoliopsida > Asparagales > Orchidaceae > Dendrobium > Dendrobium nobile. Next base: position 10,466,914 of record CM039722.1, read on the forward strand.
TAGGCTTAGGTTACCTACTAGTACCCAGTATAATTGAGTTAAGTTGATTAAGGTTTAAAAGTTAATGAATTTTAATTAAGGTTCCTCAATTGCTAGTTTTAAGGTTGACTAAAGATTTCTAAAATTTTAAAGTGATTTTTGAGTTTAAAGAATTTTTTGGATTGTTTTAATATTTAAATAAGGGGTTAAAGGTTGACTTTTTAATTAAAGTTGAATTCTAAAAAGTTAGTATTTTTATAAAATATTAGACCTTAAGATGAGTTGTTAAACACTAACTTTGCTGAATTTAGATTTTTCTACAATTAGTTATGATTTTCCAAAGTTTGAGAATTATTCAAATTTTTAAAATTATTTATTTAAGGGTGTTTTAATGTTTTGAGTCCAAATGAACTCCAAACTTCTTCGAATTAACTTCAAATGTTAGGAATGATCTAAGGAGCGATTCTCAAGTGTTTGAGAATTTTTTTAGAATTTTTATTTATTTTTAATTAATTAAATTAAGTAAATATTCAATTTCACTTAAAATTAAATTAAGATTAAATTTGCAGTCAAATCAAATGGATTTTATATTTTATTGATTAAAGTTTGAATTCTAGTGAGTTAGAGGTATTATATGTATTTTGTGGATTTAAATTTGATTTATTAGATTTTTTAGAAGTTTTAATGCTTAATTAAGAGTTTAACCTTAAGAAAATTAATTAAAGTGCTTAATGACATCTAAAATTAGTGAGAATTTTTCTATGGACTGTATGTGTCACTATGTTTAAGTGTTCAAAATTTCAATCAAAAGGATGTGTATCCTAATTATTAGATTTTCTTTAAGTTTTCTAAACATGCCTTAATTATTATCCTTAATGATGTCACTAGGTTATGTAGGTTTGAATCAAAGTTTCTAATCCTTGACCAATCTTGAAATAAGCACACACAATAACACAATCAGGTCCTTAACACTAGAAGAGCCTTGGCTATGTGGTGTGTGCACCCTAAGCATGCAAAGATTGATATTAATTAAGGTGACAATAAATTAATTAGTGAATAATTAGAACATAATCATTCACTAATCATTCCCCAATAAATTCCATTTACACATTTAATTTATATTTAAGATTTCAAAGGGATCTCTCAAATTTTTAAGATATATATATTAAAATAGATTTTAAAATATATAAATATATATATATATATATACATATATATGTAAATATAAGTTTTAAAATAAAATAATTGAAAATATTATTAAAATAAGTTTTAAGGGGTTGAGAGATCCATTGATTTTCAAAGTTATTTGAAAATAAATTTTTAATTTTAAAATAATTAATATAAAATTAATTTAAATAATAATTAAATATTATGGTATTTAAATAATTCAAATTATTCAAAATAAATCAATATTTAAATTTTAAAATTAATGTTAAGCTAAAGTATTTTGAATTTAAAAATTTTTGATATATTATTTATAATTTTCTAAATTAATTTCAATTTAATTTAAATTTTTAAAGTTTAAGGTTAAATGTATTATTTAAATTACTTTTAAATTAATTAATATTAAAAATACTCCTTAACTTAAATTAAATTAAATCTTAAATATTTTTGGAATTTAAAATTATTTAAAATAATATTTAAATTTAAGTTTAATTAAATAGTGATTAAACACTTATATTTTTAAATATTTCAAAAAAACTATTTAAAATATATATTATATCTTAAATTAAATTAAATTTTAAGTTAAATTAAATATATATTTTTTGAAAATATTTTAAATATTAAAACATATTTTAAAATAAAGTTTAAAATTTTATTAATATTTAAGATTATTTTAATTAAATAGTAACATAAAATAATTAGTATTTAAAATATTTCAAAATATATTAATAATTTAACTTAAAATTAATTTTAAATTACCATTTTGATTTTTTTGATAATATTTATATAAAATAAATATTTTTTTTTAAGAATTTTAAAATAATTTTAAAAAATTTTAGAAGTTTCTCGACTTAAAAAAATTTAAAAACAATTTTTAAATCATTTTAAAACAGGTTGGCGGCACCAGCTGTGGCTATGGACGCGGACATGATCAGATTGGAGGGATTCGACCGTGACCAATCATTAGATGGCGGCGTAATGATTATGTCACCATTGATGATTAGGGAAATGATACCGTGGGACGCAGTATCACTTTAACCACGTCGGACGGCATTGCGAGCCGTCTGATCTTCCTCCTTTTAAAATCGATGACCCAGATCAGATCACACAGTCTGATGTCATGGAGAGAGATCAGACGATGAGATTTTAATCTTGCGGTCTAGATCAAGGGCCTAGATGCTACCGGATGGAATGATTGACCATTAGATCAGATTCATAGTCAGACGAAGCTGCAGAAAGGCTATATTCAGGCCATTAATCGTAAGATCAATGGTCTAGATCTTACGTAGTTGGAGAGTTACATATGTTGATCCCTAGAATGAGTTTTTTAGCTCGTTTGTTCGATCCAATCAACCAAATCAATTAAAATTTTAAATCTAGATTAAATAGTTGAACATAAATGATGGGGAATTAATTTTACGATAAATAGAGCACTTAATAAAAAACAAAATTACCCTAAGTGTCCTAAGCTAGGTTTAGGATTTTCACCTTGATTTATGGATGAATTAAACTATTAAAGATAGCTCTAAAACTGTTGTCTGTCCACGTATAATTTTGTTGAAGACACCACGATCAGAGGAGCTATGGATCGGGCTGGAGAAGAGTTGGATGAATTGGGAGTTGGGCTCACTAGAAGTTCACCAACAACAACTTTGACTGGTGAGGCTTGAGTGGGGTAATGTGTAGGAGATTCAAGGGAGCTCAAACAAATAAAGAGTTTTACTGGAGGAGCTCAGTATAGTGAGAGAAGGCTAGGTAGTGAATGAGATTTATTTTGAAACTTTTGCCCTATTCAATCCACTCCAGATTGAATGGAGGGCTGGGATTCAATTGGAAGCTTCCTAGATGAGTGCCATCTATCGAGGGAGTAGGTAGGAGTAGGGAGAATCAAGGACAAGGGTACATCCTATATAGAAAGCTTCCTTTGTCCTTCTAGAGCATATAAAATTTATCTAAGCCATTGGATCTTGATCCAAGGACTAGAGTGGGCCCTAAGAATGTTTTAGAGTATATTAAAGATGTTAGGGCTGAGTTGGCATGGGCTTGGATGTAATTTGAGCTTTTTTGACCGAGTTTGACCACTCATAATGCCTTAAATTCACTGTTTGACGAGTCAAAGTCCAGGTGGATTGATGAGGTGGAAATGAGAGGTCTTAAATGCTAGTGAGATGATTTAAAAAAAAAAAGGTAGAAGGCTAATAGTTGGGGTTTGAATAGAAGTATGAGGGCTTGAAGTGGTTTGACCAAGTCTAAATGTGTTGACTTGGTCAATGTGACCATTACTTAGCTCATTATGCATTTGGCAAGGTTCAAGGTATTGGTAGAGATGATTTGAAAGCTTGATAGATATTTGACCAAGTGCACATGGTGGTTTTGATCTAAACATATAAGTTTGACCAAAATTAAAATATTGACTTATTCAATTTGATTTGGGTTTGAATTATCAATGGTTAAGACATGATTGAACCATGATTAGGAGTTGATTTAGAGTTTGAATGGGGTCAAATGGGTTGAATGGGTTAAAATAACCCATTTAAAGCCTTAAGGGGCATTTGGGTCAACCTAGGTTGACTGGGTCAACCAGGTTGACCTAGGGAGTGGGTCCAAGAACATTAGGTTTGGTTTGATGTTTTGAGACTATGAGAGGTGGTCCCAAGGTATGGAAAGATCAATTTGATCAAAATGCCTATTTTGACTCTAAAGGGCTTGCTTGGTCAACCTAAGTTGACTTAGTCAACCAGGTTGACCCAAGGTTTGGGTTTGGGTCCAACAAGTTTTGTTTGATGTTTTAAAATTGTTGGAATTCATTCCAAGCAACTTGGAGATCATTTGGTTTTAAATGTGTATTCAAACCTCTAAGGGGTATTTTGGTCATTTTGACCCCTAATCAACTGGAGGTCAAAATGGGTCTACCAAAATACAGTTTAATGATCAACAGGTTAGGATTAAAGGTTTGGAAGTAATTAAATAGTTTGGATAAGGTTCCAAGGTCAGGATCCACTAAGTGGTAGGTTCAGTGGCAGAGGCTGTAAATATTTTAAGGTTTTATAGCCTTTAGATTTCAATTTAATTTATGGGGTTAAAGACAATAGAAAGGGTTAAAATTTTGAGGGTTGCATCTAAGGATATATCCTATAAATATGCAATTTATAGACTCTAAATTAGAGGTCATTTGACTAGGTTTTGAAGTGTTTGAAAAATCCCTGGAAAAAGCTTTCAAGACAAGGCCTTTCAACCTTGGATTTTGGTTTGAATTTCTGGGTTTGCATTGTATTCTGGAATTGATTGATTAAATTTGAGTTACCAAAATCATTTATGATTATTTGGATTATTATAAATGATAGGATAGGGTTGAAGCTTGATTAGAGGTAGGATCAATGTTTGAATTGGAGATTAGATTTTGAACTAGACTGGGTTAAAGTCTGGATGGGTTTGATGCTTGAATTGATTTGAATTTTAATTGATTGAGGTCTAGATTGGTTTAAGATTTTAATTAATTAGAGTTCTGGATTGGTTTAAAATCAAGATTGATTTGAAGTCTAGATTGGTCTAGGAGATTCCTAGGGTTTAGATTAGATCCTAGATTCTAGATTCTAGGAGGATACGAGATTCTAGATTGGTTTGGAAGAATCCTAGGGTCTAGAGTCTAAGAAGATCTTAGAATCTAGATTGGTCTAGAGGCTGAAATTACTAGATGTGCCAAGAGGGGGGGTGAATTATAAAAATTATTGCAATAAAAAATCCTAAATAGGAGTTCTAATATATATATTTTTGTTTTTAAATTTTAAACATAAAAATTTAATGCAAAAGCGAGCACTTAAACTCAATTTGCAACAACAAATTTTACCATGATTTTAGCCAAGCAAATATAATGAAACTAACATGCAAATGAAAATAAAAGCGGTAAAGGAAAAATCACATTAGAGATTTTATAGTGGTTTGGTCACTTGACCTACGTCCACTCCCCAGAGTCCTCTACTCCAGGAATTTCACTACTAAACAATAGTTCTCCTTTTGCCCCTTGGCAAGACAGAGAAGCCCTTACACGACTCACTTTCACCAACCCAGCGGGTAGAGTGCCAAGCGCTTTGTCACCCTCCTGGCGACGGTAGCATACCTTCTCATTTTTCTCCCTACTGGAGAAGGTAGAGTACCTTAAAGGATGCGGATGTAGAAGAGTCTCCCCCTTAGAGAGCCTCCTACAAGATCTTCTCGGGCCACAAGAGGAATAAATAGCAGTAAGAACGGAGCAACCGTTTGATCTCCCTCGCACTACTTCTCCCTCAACATGCCTACCTTCTCATTCCTCTCTCAAACCCTAAAATCTTCTCAAGAGCTCTCTCCCAAGAAACCCTCTCTAATCACATTCCCCTCTCACAGTCACACCCCAAAAACATAACTTTTTGATACTTTAAAACGGGCTCCAAAAACACCCTGAAATTTCAAATTAGCAGTTACTATCGTACAGTATGATCCAACATCGTACAGAACGATTAGTACACAACAACCTTCATTCTAGTACGAAGGTTTATGAATAGGCCAAAAATTTTGAATATAATCATACAATACGATTAAAACTTGTATGGTACAATATGAAAAATTCTACTGTTCGTACAGGAAGATTATTGGGACAATTAAAACTCATCTTTGTACATCATAGGATACGACCTACTTCATACAATATGATTAGTCAAAATCAAGGGATCATCCAGTACGATGTCTGGGATGATCAAAAATAATCTCGGTTTATCATACAGTATGATGTTATTCGTATAGTATGATAACCAATCAAAAATTAAACCTTGATTTGTCCACTAATCACAGGGTTAATTTAAGTAAGTTTTAAAAATAAATTGTACAATATGAAATGTTAATAAACTTACTTAAACTAATCCGGCAATTAGGATTTTGGATTAGTAACACATCGTACAGTACGATATTAATCATATAATACGACCTATTCACAAAAAGATATTTCAGCCAGATCATATCGTACAGTTTGATAAACAGAGAAAAAAAATCTACATTTCTTAAAAACTTCTCCCTCTGTGTGTGTGCATGGTTACTCGGACTTATATGCAATTTGTGTCCAGACTCAAGAAAAGAAAAAATAAAATAAATAAAAAATTATATTGTTATAAACTCACATTCCTACTCTACCCAATCTTGAGTCTTCTTGTTATCCTGAGTAACTTGTTATCTCCCTGAAATGTTAGTACTCACAGACAATAGCAGAAATCAAAGATATTCTATGAATAGTAATTCAGATGACATTATTTATTATCATAAAAATATCTCAAACTAGGGGTCATGGATTGCAACAGAGGCTAGACTGATCTGGGGTAGAATTGGTCTAAGTGACCTCATACAAAAATGAGGTCAACAAATAGACCCCCTATATGTATAATAGAACATAGTTCTATTGCATATATTGGCATTGATCAAATTCAAAGGGCAAGTCTGGAGTTTTAATCCTAAGGGAAGGAAAAAGTCTATCCTTGGGGAATCGAGGTTTAAATTGATACTAGGGTAGTGCCATGGAGGGCGTACTCTACCACTAGTGGGTCTAGTCTTAAGGAAAGGAAAAGTCTATCCCTATAGGAAAGAAAGTCTGGGTGATCATATAGGAAGGAAGAATTCCTAACTATAGAGGATCAAAATTGAATTTAATACTAGGGTAGTGCCATGAGGGGTGTACTCTATCACTAATGGGTGTAATCCTAAGGAAAGGAGGAAACCTAACCTTAAGGAAGAGAAGGCTGGAGGACCCTGTGGGAAGGAAGCATTGATTCCCACAAAAGATAAAATTAGGATTTTGAAACTAAGATGGTGCCACAAAGGGCATGCTCCATCACCAAAAAATCTAATCCTAAGGAGAGAAATTGTGATGTCTCACATCTGTCCTTAAGGAAAAAAAGATGGAAGATCTTGTGGGAAGGAAGCATTGCTTCCCACAGAAAATCGGGTCTAGAATTTGAATCTAGGATGGTTCCATGGAGGGTGTGCTCCATCACTAGAATATTTAATCCTAAGGAGCGAAAGCATGATGACTCACATCTGTCCTTAAGGAAGAGAAGATTTGAAGCTCTTATGGGAAGGAAGCATTGCTTCCCATGAAAGATCAGATCAGGATTTAAATTTAGGATGTTGCCACAAAGGATGTACTCCATCATTAAAGAACAATCTTGTGGAGAGGAAATTTGCTCTACACAAAAGGTCAAATCTAGAATTTTGAACTAGGATGGTACCATATAGGGAATGCTCCATCACTAGTGGAAAATTATGTGAGAAGGAAGCTTGCTTCAAACAGAATCTAGTCTAGATTATCATGTGGGGAGGAAACTTACTCCACACAAATGATGGAAACTGAATGATCATATGTAGAAGAAACTTGATCTTCATAGAGGATCAGGTCTAGATGATCATATATAGAGGAAACTTGCTCTATATGGATTATCAGATATGGATTCTTTAAAATTTTAAACTAGGATGGTGTCGTAGAGGGCATTATCCATCCCTAGTGAATGATCGTATTAGGAGGAAACTTGCTCCATATAAGATCAAGATAAGGATTTTAATTTTAGGGTGGTGCCACAAGGGGCGTTATCCACCACTAAGAGATCAAGTCCTGAGGTGAGAAGGAATGATGACTTATGTCCAGCCTTAAGAAAAGAGACACAAGATGTTGGGATTTAAATGTTTGAGAAAAATTGAGTAAACTTAATTTTAAAATTGAGAATTTTATTGATTCAAATATTAAGCTACATCAAGCATAGTGTCTTCTAAGGAATCACCCATTTATAGGAAGCATTGGGTGATTTCCTTTACAATCCACTAGCTGATATGAGCCTCCTTCGTAGACTGTCTCTACTATGAAGGGTCCTTCCCATGTTGGTTCAAACTTTCCACCAATATTTCGGTGAGCTAAGATATGCATCCGAAGAACCATGACCAATTCGCCTATTTGGAAGGTTCTAGGTCGCACTAACTTATCATAAGCTTGAATCATTAGAGCTTTATACAACTCTAAGTTTTTTTGAGCTTGGAGACAACGTTCTTCAAGGCCCTTGAGCTCTTCTAATTGGTGTTGTGCACTTTGTTGAGTTGTGATCTAGTTCTGGATTGTGATTCTGAGTGAAGGGATTTGAACTTCTAGAGGGAGTACGGCCTCAGACCCATACACTAGTGCAAACAGTGTGGATTGGGTCGAGGTTTGATAAGTTGTCCGGTAGGCCCACAAAGCTTCCACCAACCTCTCATCCCACAGACATTTATTATCATCCAGGGTCTTTTTGATGATTTGGACCAAGGTTTTATTGAAGGCCTCAACCAATCAATTAGCCCATGGGTAATAGATTATTTAGTATCTCCAATCAATACCATGGAGATTTGCAAAATTATTGATCTTTGTAGACTTAAAAGCGGTCCCATTATCGGATATGATTCAACATGGCACACCGAATCAATATATGATATGGTCATGAAAGAATTTTATTACATGGTGTGATGTTATATTTCTTAGTGGGACTTCTTTCGCCCACTTTAAAAAGTAATTAGTCACTGCAAAAATGAAGCAATAACCCTTTGAAGAAACAGGGTCAATTGGCTCGATGATATCTGTGCCCTAGCTTTCAAAAGGCCACAAAGCTATCATCGAATGTAACACGTTGGGCGGCTGATATAAAACCACACCATGTATCTAACACTGATGACAACATTTTGTAGTTTTCATGTAATAGTCAATCATTTTAGGCCTATAGTAACCAAGTCTTTTTATTTCCATTTTCATCTTTGGACCTGATTGATGAGCACCACATAGTCTAGCGTGGACTTTATTTCAAACCTTATTTCATGGCTTATGTTTTGATGATTGGCAAACCCTACTAATTATCTTGGACTGCCTATTTTTTCTAACATTTCAGGAATCGAAGATTGGACGAACAAACGATGCAAATGCAGAAGTGGGTAGGATAGGGTTGAGTCAGTCTGTAATATATTTTTTCTCTCTTCTTGAGTCAGTTTGTAATGTTCAAAAGACTGATACTAAGTAACCCTACACACACACACTTGAGAGATTTAGAATCTTTATTTTTGCTCACATCGGCCAGGCCGATCACTTGGATCGTCCTAGACGATCGAGTTCAAAACAGAGACTCTAATTAAAGATTCTTAATCAAGGCAGCCGACATTAACATATCGGCCTGGACGATACGTGTATCGGCCAGGACGATAAGCTCAAAACAGAAAGAAGTAGCCGCCATAGACAATTAAAGTATACTGTATTTTTAAATTATCGGCCAAGATAATCCAAGGATCGGCCTGGACAAAATTACCAAATGATGCCTTAATTGATCAGGAAATCAAGGGAGTAATTAAGGATGAATGATACGATCATATCGTTCTGGACGATCTAGTCAAAAACCTTAAGTTACTTCAGGACGATAAATATCGGCCAGCTCAAAAACAGGGCGATGCTCAGGATGATTTGCCTTTGATTTGAATTGCTCGGCCTGGACGATCGTGAGATCGGCCAGGATGATCAAGCCAAATTTCAATCGTCCAGCACCCAAAACAGGGCGATGCCCAGGCCGATCTTCTGAGATTTGTACTGATCGGCCAGGCCGATGTCCATATCGGCCTGGACGATAATGTCGGCAACTTGAAATTAATGAGCTCCTTTGAAGCTTTTCTATTTAAAGAGCTCTTGTTCAACATTTTTGAACACCTTTTGCTGCTACCTTGACCTGAGAAGACCTTGAGGAGAGAAAGAGAGAAAGGGAGAGAGAGAGGATCTTTTGAGGGGGAGCTTGTGAGGGGATTCACAAGGGTTGCTTCAAGGATCACTCTGCTTGTTCTTCGTCTAGAGTTTCTCGTCCTTGGAAGGGTCGATAGAGGTAAGGAGTTAGCTTTTGGTTGTGGTTCTCTGCCAGCTTCAGGAGGAAGCAAAAGGAGATAGGCTCTCTGCCTTGCCGGGGTGACAAAAAGGAGGTTCTTGTGAGGGCTTCTCCGCCTAGCCGTGGGGGCTAAAGGAGAGTCACGTTTTGTAGTGCAATACTTGGAGGGTGCCTCCAAGGAGTGGACGTAGGTCGAGTTGACCGAACTACTATAAATTCCTGTGTTCTTGTTTTCTTGCTTCCGCATTTTTAATTCCACATTTATTTTTGTGGTGAGATTTGGTTTATGTGTTTTTCATTCTTTGTGAAAAGAAAATTTTAAAATATCAATTCACCTCCCCTCTTGGTTAGCTTGGGACTAAGTTCATAGGGCTTAACATCCCTAACGAACTTTCAAGTGGTATCATAGCGATTTTCATAAAATAAGTTTTTAAAAGCTTTTGAATTTTTGATCCATGGCTAACCTTGGGAATCGTAACACTACGGAAGGGTATTCTATTACCCGACCTCCCCTGTTCGATAACCTACCTTTTGATTTTTGGAAAACCCGCATGTCAACGTTTTTACAATCTACTGATTATCGCATGTGGATGCTTATTCAAGAAGGTTATTCTCCACCTTCTTGTGAAATTAATGGTGTTAAAACTGAAATTTCTTTTACTGAATGGACTTTCGATGAACGTGATTTAGCTCAATTAAATGTAAAATGTTTGAACTGCTTTTTTTGTGCTTTAAAATCTGAGGATTACATGCGTGTCTCCATTTGCAAAACTGGTAAAGAAATTTGGGATAAATTGTGCATCACCTTTGAAGGTACTAATGAGGTTAAACAATCCCGTTTGAACATTCTATTGCATGAATACAAACGTTTTCGTATGAAACCTTATGAATCGATTTCTGACATGTATACAAGATTTACTCAGATAGTTACTTCACTACATGCACTAGGAAAAGAACTTTCAAACTATGAAAAAGTTAACAAGATTTTGAGATGCTTGCCTTCGTCTTATGATGCTAAAATCACTGCAATCACTGAATCTAAGGATTTGAACACCTATTCTATTGATAACTTACTTGGCTCACTCATTGCTTACGAGCAAGGGGTGAATCAAAGAAATCTTGATGCAAGTGAGAAGAAAAAGGAGAAAACAATTACACTAAAGGCGCACAAATCGGATTCTGAATCTCCCGGGTCTGAAAGCGATGAAGTTGCCTTCATCACAAGGCAATTCAAAAGCTTTCTAAGGAAGAAACAAAAACATCATCAAAGTTGGAGAAAAGGTAAGGATCATAAACATGTTAAAGGATCTTCTGATGTTGTTTGTTTTGAATGCAGAAAACCTGGACATGTGAGAACTGATTGCCCTACACTTAAAGACCACTCAAGCAAAGGAAAGGGTGAGGAGAAACCTAAGCCAAGAAAGGACAAGATGAGAGTACAAAAAGCATTTTGGGCGGATTCGGCATCGGATTCATCAGAGACAGAACCAGAAGATGAGACATCAAAATTGTGCTTGATGGAAGACAACAATCCTGATTAAGAAGAAGTATGTGAACTTTCCTACGATCAACTTCTTGAAGTTTCAGAAAAAATTCATGCATCATATAGGAAATTAAAGAAAACTCATGCTAGCTTGAAATTAGAATTTTTAAATCTACAAAAAGAGCATGAAATTTTGATTAAAGACCATCAAACAATTGATTCAAATCACATGACTTTACTTGATGAATTTGATGAGTTAAATAAAAATCATTGTGAGTTAGTTGAAAAGCTTGATGCACTAAAAGTCTCACACACATCACTTGAATCTGATTTTAAGAAGTCTAAGGAGATAGAAAAATTTGAGGATTGAAAATGAAGTTTTAAAAGGCACTAATTTGAAGATTCAAAATGATTTAGAAGCATGTAAGAAAACTAGGATGACATCTACTTTTGATCAATTGTCAAAACCTAGGAAGAGGCACTATAACTCAAACCACTTAAGAAATCCCTTTCCTGAAGTTAGATGTTTTTCAAGTGGCATGCTAGGACACATCTCACACACTTGCACGATTCACCATAGTACACATTGGGTGTGGAGACCTAAAGTGCATGATCCATAGCATACCACACATGCATTGCATTCTTCTCTTCATAAGAAGGAACCCAAACCTGCTTGGTTTCCTAAATCTAACATTTGGTAATTTTGCAGGAAGGCTCTCACAAAAGGCGTCATGAGTGTATGTGGTACCTGGACAGTGGATGCTCTCGACATATGACTGGTGATGCCAACCAGTTTGTTGTACTAGAGTCCAGGACTGGAGACAAGGTTACTCTTGGAGACAACACCACCAAGAAGGTGGTAGGAGCAGGATGCAAGGTGGATAGAAAGAGCACTTCTGGAACTTATCAATTCATTGGACAATCTTTGGTCTTTTGGTCTAGTAGGAAGCAAAACTCTGTTGCACTTTCCACTGCTGAAGCTGAATACATTGCCCTTGGAAGTTGTGTGGCCCAAGTTCTTTGGTTGAAACAACATGTATTGGATTTAGGAGTTCCGGTAAGCACTATCTCAATTTTTTGTGACAACACTAGTGCCATATGCATATCTAAGAATCCTATCCAACATTCAAGAACTAAGCACATTGACATTAGACATCACTTCATTAGAGATCATGTGACAAAGGGGAACATTGAGGTAAACCATGTGTCAACTGAAAATCAACTAGCCGATATCTTTACTAAACCACTGGCCTTCGATACTTTCAGCTCATTAAGGACCAGATTGGGTGTGATTGACATAAATGCATGAACTTGATTTCTTTACTTGCTTTCCTTCTTTTTCTTTCTTTCTTTTTCTTCTAGTTTATATGTTTTTTTTGTTTTGGTTGTTTGTTCCTTTTTATGTTATTTTGTTTTGTTTGGTTTATTCTTTTTGAAAAAAAAATTATCAAAATTTTTCAAAATCATCGCTAATATGATATCATTTGCCTTGCATTTGCTTTTAAAAATTTGTAGTCAATGGTTTGCATCTCTTAAATCCATTAGATGATTGAAAAATTCTGTTGATTGTGTCTCTTTCTTTAAGTATATTTTAGTGGCACAGTTTTCTTCTCTAATCAAAAATCTATCTCAAATCAAAGATTATATATGAAATTAAGGTCTTTTCTAATCTTGCTAAAGCAAATCTATCTTATACTATAGGGATTAAAGTCTTTTTATCAAATCAAGATTCATAGTTACTCTTGACATTGGTCCGTGATTCTATTTTGTGGATTGTTCTTCTCTATGTTAGAGAGAGAGAGCCCCTATTCTCTAATATCTAGAAGATATACTCACAACTAAGTCCTTTTTAAGAGATGACTAAAAGAGAATCTAGCTTGAGAAAAAAAATTGGCCAAAGATGCCAACAAAAGAAGCGCAAAGCCGCTAAATTGAATTTATGAAAAAAAAGGGATGCGCAAAGCTAAATTCAAATGACAAGAGGCATAAAATGAGCCCATCAAAAGCAAGCTCTTCTCTCTTTTCAAATCTTTTAAAAACTTAGAAGCTTTCATATACCAAAGACTTGAGTTCGTTTTGCGATTATGATGTATCTAATTTGATCCTTTATTCTATAAGATGTTTTTTTCTTGACTCAAGTGATGATTAGATCCTTTACACTAATATATGATTGAAGTTTTGAGTTAGGTCACTTATTTCAAAAGACAACTCTACCCTACAAAGATGCTTCAAGCTTAGGGTAAACATGATAGGATACTTTTCTGATTCTTTGAATTTTTGTTGTTGTTCAACTCATTAACTTACATGCTTTTAAAATCAATCCCATGGAATGCTATATCATATTCATGCTTTGAATCAAAAAATTTAAAAACTATGGGAGAGATTCTTTTTCTTTCTTGTTTTTGCATATTTTCTTTTTGATATGTCAAAAGGGGGAGAAATAGGAAAAATAGGAATTGCTTATTTATTTTGCCATCATCAAAAAGAGGGAGATTGTTGCAAACCTTATTTCATGGCTTATGTTTTGATGATTGATAAACCCTACTAATTATCTTGGACTGCCTATTTTTTCTAACATTTCAGGAATCGAAGATTGGACGAACAAATGATGCAAATGCAGAAGTGGGTAGGATAGGGTTGAGTCAGTCTGTAATCTATTTTTTCTCTCTTCTTGAGTTAGTTTGTAATGTTCAAAAGACTGATACTAAGTAACCCTACACACACACACTTGAGAGATTTAGAATCTTTGTTTTTGCTCACATTGGCCAGGCCGATCACTTGGATCGTCCTAGACGATCGAGTTCAAAACATAGACTCTAATTAAGGATTCTTAATCAAGGCAGCCGACATTAACATATCAGCCTGGATGATACGTGTATCGGCCAGGACGATAAGCTCAAAACAGAAAGAAGTAGCTGCCATAGACAATTAAGGTATACTGTATTTTTAAATTATCGGCCAGGACGATCCAAGGATCGGCCTGGACGAAATTACCAAATGATGCCTTAATTGATCAGGAAATCAAGGGAGTAATTAAGGATGATTGATACGATCATATCATTCTGGACGATCGCACGATCGGCTAGGACGATCTAGTCAAAAACCTTAAGTTACTTCAGGACGATAAATATCGGCTAGCTCAAAAAGAGGGCGATGCTCAGGACGACTTGCCTCTGATTTGACCTGCTCGGCCTGGACGATCGTGAGATCGGCCAGGACGATCAAGCCAAATTTCAATCATCCAGCACCCAAAACAAGGCGATGCCCAGGCCGATCTTCTGAGATTTATACTGATCGGCTAGGCCGATGTCCATATCGGCCTGGACGATAATGTCGGCAACTTGCAAATAATGAGCTCCTTTGAAGCTCTTCTATTTAAAGAGCTCTTAATCAACATTTTTGAACACCTTTTGCTGCTGCCTTGACCTGAGAAGACCTTGAGGAGAGAAAGAGAGAAAGGGAGAGAGAGAGGATCTTGTGAGGGGGAGCTTGTGAGGGGATTCACAAGGGTTGCTTCAAGGATCGCTCTGCTTGTTCTTCATCTAGAGTTTCTCGTCCTTGGAAGGGTCGGTAGAGGTAAGGAGTTAGCTTTTGGTTGTGGTTCTCTGCCAGCTTCAGGAGGAAGCAAAAGGAGATAGGTTCTCTGCCTTGCCGGGTTGGAAAAAAGGAGGTTCTTGTGAGGGCTTCTCCGCCTAGCCGTGGGGGCTAAAGGAGAGTCACATTTTGTAGTGCAATACTTGGAGGGTGCCTCCAAAGAGTGGACGTAGATCGAGTTGACCGAACCACTATAAATTCCTGTATTCTTGTTTTCTTGCTTCCGCACTTTTAATTCTGCATTTATTTTTGTGGTGAGATTTGATTTATGTGTTTTTCATTCTTTGTGAAAAGAAAATTTTAAAATACCAATTCACCCCCCCTCTTGGTTAGCTTGGGACTAAGTTCATAGGGCTTTACATCCCTAATGAACTTTCAGACTTCATTAATGATCTTTAGGGACTCTCATTTGTCTAAATAATGGAGCCTCATCTGATCGAACGATCGATGGTACAAAGTATTGTTGACTAGAGCATACGATAGGGCACATTTCTTGATTTGATTGATAAGTGATCTTTTGTGAGGGAGCTTGCCTTCTTGAAGGTATTCAATTATTGGTTGTCTACAATCTTCTCCTTTATCAACTACCGAAGAGGCAAAGAGAACCTAGAAAGTTTGTTTGTTGATGTACTCCATATCTATAGGAGACAGGACTTGATGACCCCATACTTTTATAGTGATGGAGTCTTTTTCTATACATGTAAATTCCTTTGTAAGCTTTGCAAGGGCGTCCACCAAAGAATTACTTCCATGGGGAATCCTATATATAGTCATGATAGGAATTTGCTCAAGCAAGTGACTGGTGTACTGGTGGTACTTCAAGAGTTTAGGATTCAAAATCTTATAGGTCCCTGCAATCTGGTTAATCATCAATTGAGAGTAACCAAAGATTTTAATCTCTTTAATCTCTATTAATATTGTAAGTTCTAGGCCAATTATCAGAGCTTCGTACTCAGCCTCATTATTCATACAAGGTTCTGATAAATGATAGGAAAAGTATATCATTCCCTTATCCAGTGTTATGAAAACCAGGCCAATTCCAGCTTTTCCAGGAACGGTAGGTTGATGTGCATTGCCTCGCTGGGAAGTCGCTGCTCCATCAAAATACATTTCCTAGACTTAATTATTGGATTCCTCTAAACTCATGATTTTCTAGTCATGCAAATCATCATTTAGAGGAGACTCCGCTGGCAGCGGATGTGCTGCAAGGATGTCGGCAACAGCCTGCTCTTTCACAGCACACAGAGGAATGAAAGTGGTTTTGAATTGAAGCAATATTATAGACCAATGAGCTAGATGTCCTGACAACATAGGCTGGGTCATAAGATACTGCAGAGGGTTAACATTGGAAATCAAATTGACTTGATGAGAAAGCATGTAGTGCTTCAGTTTTTTGGCTACAAAGACTAATGCAACATAATGTTTCTCAATCGTTGGGTATCAAATTTCCATTTGGGGAAGTCTCTGACTCAGGTAGTAGAGAGCGTTCTCTTTTCTCTCATCACTGACTTGAGCAAGGAGGGCCCCAAGAGACCCATCAAGGGCTGCAATATAAAGGATTAAAGGGCTCCCCGGAATGGGGGCTGCCAAGACTGGCAGATTTGACAGGTATTGTTTGATATTTTTGAAGGCAGATTGAAATTTTTCATCCCAAATGAATTTGGCATCCTTTTTAGCGAGGATTGAGAATGGATGACATCTTTCGGAAAGATTAGAAATGAATCTTCTTATATATGCCAGCCTGCCCTAAAGGGACCTTAGTTGAGTAAGGCTCTTGGGAGGCACAATATTTAAGATAGCTTCGATTTTGGTAGGGTCAATTTTAATTCTATGGTGTCTCACTACAAAACCTAGAAATTTTCCTGATGTGACACTAAAGGCGCACTTCATGGGATGCATCTTAAGGTCATAGTGGCGCAACAGCTCGACGATGATTCTTAAGTCATAAAGATGAGCATCTTTAACTTTATTCCTGACAACCAAATCATCGATGTAACACTCGACTTTATTATGGATTAAGTTATCAAAGATTCGAGTCATAGACCACTGGTAGGTTGCACCAGTACTTTTAAGGCCAAATGGCATCACTTTATAACAAAAGATCCCTATAAGACTTTTGAATGCAATATTTCTCTCATCTTCTAGGGCCATATTGATTTGGTTATAACCAAATGAGCCATCCATAAAGGAGAAAACAACATGCAAACAGGAAATGTCCACCATGAGTTCTGGAATTGGCAAAGGAAATTCATCCTTAGGACATGCCTTATTCAGGTCTCTATAGTCAACACATACCTAAATTTGAGTATTATTCTTTCGAAATGGCACAACGCTGGCTACCCAAGAGGGATGTTATTCCTCCCAAAAAAAAAATTTGACCTCGCCGAACTTCTTAACTTTAGAAATAACTTATTGTTCAATCTCCAGACGTATGCAATGTGGAGCTTGCTTAACAGGGATGGCATCATGCCGGATTTTGAGTTTATGAATTGCTATGTCAGTGGACAAACCTGGCATTTCATTATATATCCAGGCAAAGTAGTCCTTAAACTCAGACAGAAGTTAAATTAGATCCTTAGACTCATCCTCACTCAACGAAGAAATTATGAAGATGGAGCGAGGGTTATCCTCTATTCCAAGGTTGATTTCTTTAAGTTCATCAACAATTAATTTGATTTCTTCTTCAAATTCAGAGGGTGCATCACGAACTTGAAGTTCATTAGAATCATCTATGGTCTCCCAACAAAGTCTATCGAGCGAATCAATGACTTCAGTAGGGACACTTTTAAATTAAGGATGACTAGTTATCAATAAGCAATATTCATCATCATCAAACAAACTAAGGGTACCAAAGCCGATACCACTTATCCAATTTTTATTGAATTTTGAATTCCAAATATTCTGGTGGTATCTGGCTTGACCCTTAGTCCATCGACTCGGAGTGAAGCCTTTAGAGATAAGAGTTTTAACACCAATAGGAAAGTATCCAAAAGGTAATTTGATTAATTCATTAAAATTTGCCTCCTCAAGGATTATATCACCTTAATTCCTTGAAGAGGAGGAGCAAGGGATGAATCTCTATACTTTCCTTACATCTCCATCTAAGTTAGGGGCATTCTTAGTTACTACCCTGAGATCCTGTCAACGGATAGTGGGGTTAAGGTTAAGGATTCAACTGCCCTATTAAGCTTTTCATATAGACTCAATTCAGGCTCTTCACTTTGAGGTTTAGACTTGTTACCCTCTTGGTCACTATCTGAATCTAAGGTGAGATCAAACTTTGGAGGAGGATTGATTTTTCTGTAGTCAAAAGCAATTATGGCACCCCTTTTTCTTAATTCTTCATCAGAACTTGACTCAAGTTTGATGTACATTGGGGGATTTCTCTTTTTAATTGAAGGGTGGTCTCGGCCGTGTACTCTTTGGGCCGTCTTCCCACCTCTTTGAGGTAAATTATTTGGAGGCCTAAAGACTACGCGCTCAACGTCACCTTCAATACTTAAATTTTATCTTTTTTTTATTTTTAACATTTTCTTTTCTCAACTTTTGAATTGATTTTGAACCTTGACTTTCTGCTTTTTCCTCCTTAATGTTGATCTCTATCTTAGAACAGGAAGTGGACCCTTTGGGAACATAGTATGCAGCATCCTCATAGATCCCGATCTTGTGAATAGAGAATGAAAATAGATCACCCTTAATTTTAAACTCAATGCCACCTCGTTGGTACTTGATTCATTGATGTAGAGTAGAAGGAACCATCCTATACTCATGGATCCAGGGACTACCTAAGAGCACATTAAAGGATGTCTCCAAATCAATTATATGAAATTTTGCTTCAGTTTTTAACTCTTCTTTCTCTAGAAGAAGAGTGATTGAACCTAAAGCTTTCTCACCTTTTTCGTTGAACCCACAAAGCACTAACTTATCAGTTGAGAGCTTGCTAGTATCAACTCTAAGGTATGTGAGAGTCTTTATGTTCATCACATTGATTGATGCACCCAGATCAACAAGAACTCTTGATAGCTTAAAATTGCCCACATTTACGATGATGTAAAGTGGGCGATTATGATAAGTAGTTCCAAGGAGTAGATCTTCATCAGAGAAAGTAACTCTTGGGACTTCCTTGAAGTACAAAGCTTCTTCTAGGCCAAGAAATGCTTTAATTAGAGTCTCCCTCATCTCTTTTAAAAGAATAAGGGCGTCATATATGCTCAACTTAGCAGGCAACTTCCTAAGATGAGCTAAGACATTATAATGACACCTGGAATAATAAGATCAGGACCCATGGATTTAAAGGAGGGTTTGAATATTGAGTGAGGATTTGAATCAGATCAGCAGAAACAACTTGTTTTCCCTTTTAATGTGGAGGAAGCCTAGGGGATATAACCTTACCTCCACTTTATTGTACTTGCATGATTTCATCAAAAGGATAAGCTATAAGGAGCTCTATGCTCTCCTTAGGCAATTAACTGTCATTTCTTGAGTGGGAATCCAAATATGAAAAGTCTATCACAACGGGACTCCCTTGAAAGTTAAATTTAGGGGTATCACTATTTGATAAGACATCAAATTCATTTTCCCCTTGAGAGGTCAAATTTGGAGAGCTGAGTTTTTGAACTTCATGATTGATCTCAGCTAGTTCCGGGTTATTTTCAACAGAAGAGTCATTTGAAAGTACATTCTCAATATTAATCATCTAAGTTTGAGTAGAAGGATCTTTCTTTTTGTTTGATTTTTAACCTTTTCTTTTGATGGGACAAAGTAAAAGTCAGATAACTTCAACGGGGCTAATGGTTTTGAGCCACTATCCACCACTTATACAGATCTCTCATCAAAAATTTTTCTCTACAAAAAGTTCACTCTTTTCATTCTTATTTATTACAGTAGTTCCTGCAACTATTAGTGAGGAAACTATCCCATCATCCCCCTGAGATGCCTCCAGGTCAACCTCCCAGATCAGGCCCCAACTCTCGTTGGTAACTATTTAGAAAGATGAAAAGATTGGTTAATCGACTTTTTAAAAGCCTGGGATAATACTACATCCTAACCATTCTCAAGGCATAAAGAAAGATTAGAATTTTTACCTGAAATGGTTTTGATAGACCCCTGATCCAGATCGACTAGGTACTCCTTTGGAATTTTGATGTTACCTTGACAGAAATTCTTCTCGAGCCAGTCCTTAAAGACTATGTAGTCTTCGATTGTGTGCCCTAATATGCGGTGGTAGGGGTAAAAGGTTGGATCATCCTTTTTATTTACCTCTTCTGGCTTCTTGGCCTCCAGTAATAAAAAATCTAGCTTCTTTTGAAGGCTCTTAAAAATCTTTCTCACCGACTCCCTTATAGTTGTATACAAATGAGTTAATCTCTCTTTAAAAGTAATCTGATGAGATTCCCTAGTAGATTGAGAGGTTACCTAAAAAGGTTGAGATTTCTAAGTTTGTTGAACTATGGAATTACTCGATTGGATATCGACTGGTTTCTTCCCTTTATCAACAGTTGAAACCGTTGTTGTTCTCTTTTCAAAGGACTTTAATGGTTTACTAGCTTTCTTATCTTTAGCAGAATCATTTAGGAATCGCATTTTAGAAGCCTCTTCCTATATATTACTAGCTTTGTTAAGAAGTTTTTCAAAGGTTTTGATTGTAAATCCCTTTAGCAGAAAAGCAATAGACCCATGGATATTCTTTAGAAGAATCTCCACTGCATGTTGCTCTTGTAACTAGGGTTCACATTTCATTGAGAGGTTTGGCCACCTCAAGATGTAGTCAACTAAAGACTCGCCCAATTATTGCTTTTCGATGACAAGATCGCCAACAATTACACGCTGTTGAGCTCCTGAAAATCTCTTTAAGAATAGACCCTCGAGCTCTATAAAAGTTTTTACTGAACTATTTGGCAAATCTGTGTACCACTCAAAAGTAATATCAGACAGACTACTCATAAACTAGCAAAAGAATAGATCATCTGACCCTCCTGCGTTGTAACAACTCACTCAAAAATGGGCCAAATGCTATCTCGGATTTTCTAACCCACTAAAAAATTTGAATGAAGGTGTCACAAAGCCCTTCGAATAAGAAACTAAATAATATTCCTTGGGTAGGGTCTACCCTTTGGAATAGATATAGTTCCCTGAGAGTAATCTCTGGAAGCTTGGGGTTTGAATTTAACTTCCTTTTTTGCTCTCCCACTATGTGTACTGTAGGCTGTAACTGCCCGAGTTTAGATTATTATGATTGGATAAGCTGATTCTATATTTGCTCGACTCTTATCATCATTTCCTCAACCTTTCTTTCAAGAGTCTTAATATACTCATCCTGTTCTAGAGCCTGATGAAATTGTTAGAATCTGAATCCACTACTACTGATTCCTCCTCTCTAAAAGATCGGTGTTTAGAAGGCTCAGCATCCTTAGCTGATGCTGGAGTCTCAACCATACAAATAAACCCCGGTGAATCCTCCTCCATCAATAAGTCATCATCATCAGGATTGAATGCTTCAACATCATTATTTTTAAGAATGTCTAGAATTTCTTATACTACCTCATCATCTGGCCTCCCATCAATTGCCTCAATGTTGATTGGTAAGTATCCTTTATAGTCCAATATCTAGTCAAACTCCTCTACATCTAATTTAGCTAGAATGTCTTGGACTTTGATGTTCTCTTCAGTGAGTTGTTCAACAACTATTTGATCTAACATTTCTTTATCTGGATCCAGATTGTCCCCTCCCCTCCAACTTTCCTAAGGTAGGTAGCCGTGAGGGTGACATCCTTAGTAGGGCGAGGGATATCCATCTTAACTGGTGATGGAGGAGCTTGAACAACAGGAACTCCATCATCAATAAAAATAGAATCCTCACATCCCTTAACTGGGAGTTGGGGGAGCTCAACTGGAAAGTGAACTATATTGTCTTTACTCAAAATTCCAATAGATCTGCTTAACTTCCTTGGTATATATGGCTCATCTGGCGACATGGGCCTCTTACCCTTAACATCAACTGGTTTAAACTCCTCAATAATTTCTTTGGATTTAATGATCACTAGGGCTAGCTTGGATAATCTTGAAGGTGGGATCGGTGGTCTACCTTTGAGAGGGTGACTCTGGCCAGATCCGATTAACATTATCTCCTCCATCTTTACAGATGGGAGGTGAGGCACCCAATGATATCCATCCACTAAAACTAAAGTCACATGTTGCTTAACAAACTTCTTATTTCTCCTTACTGGCTGAGGAGTCAAGTTCTTAGCTTCAGACTTTTCTTCTTTCAATACCTCCTTCTCAAGCTTATGTGAGATCACTCCTTTCAAGTGTCTCACATATTGTTCCTTAGTCTGACTTATCTGAGCAACATAGGTATGGAAGACATTTCTCAGCATTCTAGTCCTCAAAGTATGCTTTTCCTTTGGAGTCCTCTTAACAGAATAGTCCACTGGACTCGACGGAGTGCTAGCTATCCTGGTGACTCTCTCCTCCCCTGTAGCAGCTGTGAGGGGGTGGAAATAGCTCCCTTTTAGCAGTGGAGATGAGGCAAGGATTGGCAGGTCGTCAGTAGCCTCAGGTTCAACTTTCGTTAAGGCCTTCAGCTCGGCCATCTTCTTCAACTTGGTGATTTTCTTCCTCACCCTCCTAAGGTAGTTCTTTCTAGCATTCTTGCTACCCAAGAGGGTTTCAGAGCTAGAAGACCCTTCTCAAATACAGTCTTACTTTTAGCAGTAATTTCTTTTTCTTTATCCTCCTTTGAGGATACCAGAGGCACAGAAGTGACAGGTACTATTGCCCTAAGGTTTGGAGGAGCATTATTTCCCGCTCCTACTACTAGCTCGACTAAAGGAGCATCCTTATCACCTTCAACTGTGTGGTCTACTAAAGTTTCTCCATTTATTTTCAACCTCAAAGACTTGAAACCTAATCCAAATTGAATTGTGTTTTTATGAATTAGCTCTTGAATATACAGATCTCGGTCCAATGAGAAAAGCAGTTTTCCAGCCATTACAAATGTTTTGATTATCTGAGATTTAGAAAAGAGAAGATTTGAATTAGAACTTTGAATTTGAATTTAAAAAGGAATCTATATCTTATTATTTATATCGAATTATAAGAATTATAATCCAGTATATGATGATAAGATATAAAGATTAACTTTGATTTGAAGAAAACTTGAAATTTTATTATATATGTCTAACTACAAGAGAATGTTATAGAAAACATATAACAATGATGATTTGAATTTGATTTGAATGAATTTTTGAAAGAAAATTCAAACTTTAGAAGGATTTCCTCAAATTTTGAAACTCAATGTATTGAATTTGATTTCAACATAATGGTTTACAAATTTTGAGAGGAAAAATGAAAGAATTCTCACTCAACTCTTTTACTTTCCCAATCTTCTCAGGGTAAAATGTCAGAGTTCGAATTTAATAGAAAAATTGAATCTTGAGTTTGAATTTGAAAATGGACAAATTTGCATCATACATGTTATATTACCAGAGAGTAGTAATACATGTAACAATGAAAATTGAATTCGATTCAAAAGATGGATATTTGAAAATTTTGAAAATCCAACAGCATCTCCCCTTATTTTAGAAACTCATTATGTTGAACTTACATTCAATGTAAAGGTTTATAAAAATTAAGCAGGAGATTCTAAGAAGTCGACTCAACTCTTTCACCCCGATGAACTGCTTGAGAGTGAAATGTCAAAATCAAACTTTACAGGAAGATTTGAACTTTATAATTTGAATTTGAAAGGGACATCTATATTCAATCACATATATTGAATTGTAAGGACTATTATCCAGTGTGTTGTGATAAAATATAGAGGTCTAAAAAAGATTGATTTTGTTAGGGAATTTGAAAATCTGGTAGCATCTCCCTTTATTTCTGAAACTCAACGTGTTGAATTTGCATTCAAAGTAAAGGTTAACAAAATCTAGAGGAAGATGCTAATAAGTCAACCTGACTCTTTCACCCCAATGAACTATTCAGGAGTGAAATGTCAAAGCTTGACTTTACTAAAAAGATTCAAATTCTAGAGTCCAATTTAAGCAAGAAGTCTATATTCTATCATATATATATCAAATCATTGGAATTACAATTTCATATGTAATGATAGGATATAGGGCTCAATTAAGCTTTGAAAAAGATCAAATTTTGTTAGAGGATTGAAACTATGATTTTGAAGTCGAATGATTTTTTTATAAATTGTGAAACTTAGCATGCTAGATATTTGATTGCATGTAAGTTTACTGCATATATAGGAGGATTTTGGCTTGACTCTTTCGCTCTACCAATCAAGTTGGAGGCAAAATGTCAAAGCCCGACTTTAGAGGAAGGTTTCCTACACCCACCTCTCTTTTGACATGTCTTAATTTAGTTGGCCACACTAACCCAAGGGAGAAATGGGTAGAGGGACCAACAGAAGGAAAGGTAGTCAAAACTACCGATGCAATAAAATGTATACCGCTATTAAAGATGGAGAGTGAGATTTATCCCTAGTGGAGTCACCATTTTTTTTGTTTGATTAAAAAAATGTAGTTAATTATCTTAATTTTCTTTGGGAAAATTGAATCTCTAGAATTTTAGTTTTGAAATCAAATACGTTATTATGAATAACATATCATATTGTGAGGTTAATATACCATTCCCTAATGGGTTCAGATTTTAGAACTTTGAATTTTATCTTGATTATTGTAGGCAAACTTAGGAGAGACAACATATGATCTCGAAAGATCACAATTATGTCCAATCAAATATTTGACTGTAATAATTTTGATAAGAAATCATTAATTTTATAATCAAGATCATAATAATATAATGATATATCTTTTAGAGAAAAAAGATATCACTTCTTATTAATCATTTGAAAATGATGATAATGATTGTTATATTTGATTTTCCCAAAGAGAATTAATTAAAGATTTTTAAAAACTTGATTTTAAAAATTTGGTTCTAGTTTCTTAACCTCCTACGAGCGCAAGCCCTTATAGTTAATTTCATTGTAGGAAATATAAGTCTCCTATGAATACTCTCGATTAAAATAGCGGTAAAAATTTTATTTAAGAATTCAAAGTTTGATGTAAAAGGAGGTAAGGGTTGGAATTTTTAATCGGGATTGGTTCAAGGTTGAGCATTTATTTTAGGAGTCAAAGGAAGATATGTAGGAGGTATTTTGAGAGTCTGAATTATTTCACAAACACCTCAGCTTATCCTAAGTGTTGGGCTTAAATTTGATTGAAGGAGATTTAAATTTAAATGGTCAATTTTATTAGAATGTTGGGATTCAATTCTTGGAGGTTGAGGGATGATAGCCTAAGCTTACCTCAAAACCTAAGTCTAAATTGAGTACTGAAAATTAGTAACCAAAACCTAGCCAATGCAATACAGATCTAGATTTACCCCGGCCTGGATTGGGGAGCTAGCTAAACCACCTAAATACTTCAAAACCATGAGTTCGATCATTAATAAAAGAGTGCTTAAGGATGTTAATTAGATTGGGTTTAAGGAAATTTGGGCCGACATCTAAAGTAGATCCTAATTGGTCCCTTAACATATATTGGGTATTTGATATCTAAGTAAATGTAATTAAAGATTTAGACACTTTTAAATTTGTTACTAATATGATGCATATTAATTGACTCTATTGAATGTATGAATCAGAATAAAGTAGTTGAAAATTTTGGCTTAAAAAATAAGTTTTTCTCTAAAGATTGCACAACATCCTCATGGCAGTTCTACACCCTCATAAGCCAGGTGGTCTACCAAAACTCATAGGCGGGGAGGTGCCTAACAAGGTAGAGAATGTATAATATGATGCATGAAAAACCCTCGGTGAGTCTGAGCTTACTTCTTAGGATTGTTAGAGTTTTTATCTAAGCTAAAATTTTTAATTTGTTTAAGTAGAAGAATTTTTATTGTACCCTCACGAGCCTCCGATCATTCTAGGCTAAAATAAATATGACATGCAAATAAAAAAACTAGAAAAATATATAATTTCTAGTGCATAATC
This sequence comes from Dendrobium nobile, assembly GCA_022539455.1. NCBI lineage: Eukaryota > Viridiplantae > Streptophyta > Magnoliopsida > Asparagales > Orchidaceae > Dendrobium > Dendrobium nobile. The sequence goes on from CM039722.1 coordinate 10,493,033, forward strand.
AAATAAACAAGTAAATTAAATTAATCACTCAAATTAAATGTTCATATGACAAGTGTCACTTAATATTACATCCCAAAATTGCAGAAAAGTAAAATGGCCGGGCACTACTGATAATAACCCGGATTCCAACTCCTATAAGACAAGTGACTTTGAGAATTGAGATTCTTCTCAACTTCCACTTCTTTGTCTTCCCACAAGCTTCTTGATCCATCAGTTCTAGATATCCAAATGAAAAGAAACTCTCCCTCAAAAGGGGTGTTATCTTATCTCTTTGGAAATTTAAAGATCATCCTAATTTGGATCTCCAAATAGAGTGGGACTCTCCCCTAAGGGATGTCCCTTCCTCTTTGGATTCCAAATTAGATGTTTTGACATCCCAATCTCAAGGCACTTAAAATTTTATAACTCAAATTATATTAAATTACATTTTAAAAATAAAATTCTAGACTCAATCCTACAAGGTTATCCAAATAATCAGCAGTTATATATAATATCAAGAAATTGATATATATATATATATAATCAAACACATCATAGAGTGTATAAAGTAAGTAAACAAATACATCAATTCTAAACTAGCAAACAACATGCAGTGAAAACAAAAAAAAACTCAGCACACAACTGTAGAAAAGTAAACACGGGCTTAACCTAAGACTAGAGTAGATTATCCTAGCAAACCATTTAAATGTGTGCAAAGTTTGTGTTGTTTGGATATATCCTATATAGGATATTTAATGTAAGTTGCTTAAGGTTTGATTGATTTGAAGGCATAAGAAAAATATTTTTAATTAAAATCTAAGTATTAATGATTTAAAGTTAATTTTAAGATTGATTTTAATTATTTGTTGGATATCACCTTTGTTGGTCACCTAGGTCATAAAATTTATTTCACATTCTTTGGGGCTAATTTAATAGCCTCTTAGGCCTGGGTTACCCAGTAGTACCTAGTATAATTAAGTGAGTTAAGTTAATTAAGGTTTAAAAGTTAATAAATTTTAATTAAGGTTGGTTGATTGCTGGTTTTAAGGTTGACTAAAGATTTCTAGAATTTTAAAGTGATTTTTGAGTTTAAAGAATTTTCTGAATTATTTTAATCATTTAAATAAAGGGTTAAAGGTTGCCTTTTTAATTAAAGTTGAATTCTAGAAAGTTAGTATTTTTATAAAAAATTAGACCTTAAGTAAGTTATTAGACACTAAGTTTGCTGAATTTAGTTTTTTTTCTTTAATTAGTTATAATTTTTTTAAGTTTGAGAATAATTTAAATTTTTAAAATTATTTAATTAAGGGTGTTTTAATGTTTTGAGTCCAAATAAACTCCAAACTTCTTGAAATCAACTCCAAAGGTCAGGAATGATCTAAGGAGAGATTCCCAAGTGTTTAGGAATTTTTATTTATTTTTAATTAATTAAATATTTAATTTCACTTAAAATTAAATTAGGATTAAATTTGTTTTCAAATCAAAGGAATTTTATTTTTTTATTAAGATTTGAATTTTGGTCAGTTAGAGGTATTATATGTATTTTTTGGAGTTAAAGTTGATTTATTAGATTTTGTTAGAAGTTTTAATGCTTAATTAAGGGTTACCTTAAGAAAATTAATTAAAGGGCTTAATGACCTCTAAAATTAGTGAACATTTTTCTATGGATTTTATGTGTCACTATGTTTAAGTGTTCAAAATTTCAAATCAAAAGGATGTGTATCCTAATTATTAGAATTTCTCTAAGTTTTCTAAACATGCCTTAATTATTATCCTTAATGATGTCACTAGGTTATGTAGGTTTAAATCAAAGTTTTTAACCCTTGACCAATCATGAAAAAAGCATACACAATAATACAATCAAGTCCTTAAAACTAGGAGAGCCTAGGCTATGTGGTGTGTGCACCCTAAGCATGCAAAGATTGATATTATTTAAGGTAACAATATCTTGATTAGTGAATAATTAGAATATAATCATTCACTAATCATTCCCCAACGAATTCCATTCACACATTTAATTTATACTTAAGATTTCAAAGCGATCTCTCAAATTTTTATGATATATATATATATATATATATATATATATATATATATATATATATATATATATATATATATATATATATATATATATATATATATATATATATATATATATATATATAAGTTTTAAAATAAAATAATAAAAAAGATTATTAAAATAAGTTTTAAGGGGTTGAGAGATCCACTGATTTTAAAAGTTATTTGAAATTAAATTTTTATTTTTAAAATAATTAATATAATACTTAATTAAATAATAATTAAATATTACAATATTCAAATAATTCAAATTATTCAAAATAAATCAATATTTAAATTTTAAAATTAATGTTAAGTTAAAGTATTTCGAATTTCAAAAATTTTGATATATTATTTATAATTTTCTAAATTAATTTGAATTTTTAAAGGTTAAGGTTAAATATATTATTTAAATTAATCAACATTAAAAATACTCCTTAACTTAAATTAAATTAAATCTTAAATATTTCTGGAATTTAAAATTATTTAAAATAATATTTAAATTTAATTTTAAAGAAATAGTAATTAAATACTTAAATATTTGAAAAAAAACTATTTTAAATATATATTACATCCTATATTAAATTAAATTTTAAGTTAAATTGAGTATATTTTTTTTAAAAATATTTTAAAAATAAATATATATATTTTTAATATTAAAACATATTTAAAATAAATTTTAAAATTTTATTAAATATTTAAGATTATTTTAATTAAATAACAACTTAAAATAATTAGTATTTAAAATATTTCAAAATATATTAATATTTTAACTTAAAATTATTTTTAAATTATCTTTTTTTTTAATTTTTTTGATAATATTTATATAAAATAAATATTTTTTTTAGAAATTTAAAATAATTTTTTGAAGTTTTGGATTTAAAAATAATCTTATACAATTTTAAATCATTTTAAAACAGGGTGGCAGCGCCGGCAACGACTCCAGACACATGGCACGATCGAAATGGAGGGATCCGACCGCGGCCAATCATTAGATGCGACGCAATGATTATGCTACCGTTGATGATTAGGGAAATGATACTGCGGGATGCAGTATCACTTTAACCACATCGGACGGCATTGCGAGCTGTCCGATCTTCTGCCTTTTGAAATCAATGGCCGAGATCAGATTCTACTGTTTGATCGCGTGGAGAGAGATCAGACGGTGAGATTTTAACCCCACGGTCTGGATCAAGGGCTCAGATGCTGCCAGATGGAATGATTAACAGTTAGATCAGATTCACAGCCGGATGAAGCGACAGAAAGGCTATATCTAAGCTGTTGATTGTAAGATCAACGGTCAAGATCTTACATAGTTGGAGAGTTATATAAGTTGAGCCCTACAATAAGTTTTTTAGCTCTTTTGTTCGATCCAGTCAACCAAATCATTTGAAATTTTAAATCTAGGTTTTATAGTTGAACAAAAAAGATGGTGAATTAATTTTGCGATAAATAAAGCAATTAAGAAAAAGCAAAATTACCCTAAGTGTCCTAAGCTAGGTTTAGGATTTTTAACTTGATTTGTGGAAGGATTAAACCGTTAAAGATAACTCTAAAACTATTATCTGTCCCCATATAATTTTGTTGAAGACACCACGATCGGAGAAGCTACGGATCAGGCAAGAGAAGACTTAAACGGATTAGGAGTTGGGCTCGGTGGAAGTTCACCGACAACGACTTAGACTTGCGGGGTTTGAGTAGGGAAATGAGTAGGAGATTCAAGGGAGCTCAAATGAACAGAGAGTTTGGCAGGAGGAGCTCAGGATAGTGAGAGAAGGCTAAGTAGTGAATAAGACTCATTTTGAGTCTTTTTCCCTATTCAATCCCCTCTAGATTTAATGGAGGGCTGGGATTCAATTGGAAGCTTTCTAAATGAGTGCCATCTGTCCAAGGAGTAGGTAGGAGCAGGGGGAATCAACGATAAGGGTACATTCTACATGGAAAGCTTCCTTTGTCCTTTTAGAGCATGTGAAATTAATCTAAACCATTGGATCTTGATCCAAGGGTTGGAGTTGGCCCTAAGAATATTCTAGAGTCTATTAGAGCTACTAGGGCTGAGTTGGCATGGACTTTGATGTAATTTGAGCTTGTTTAATCAAGTTTGACTACTCATAATGTTTTAAATTGACTATTTGACCAGTCAAAGTCTAGGTGGACTGATGAGGTGGCAATGAAAGGTCTTAAATGCTAGTGAGAAGATTTAAAAAAAAAGTAAGAAGGCCATATAGTTGGGGTTTAAATAGAAGTATAAGAGCTTGAAGTGGTTTGACCAAGTCTAAATGTGTTGACTTGGTCAATGTGACCATGACTTGGCTCATTGTGCATTTGGCAAGGTTCAAGGTATTGGTAGAGATGATTTGAAAGCTTGATAAAGATTTGACCAAGTGCACATGGTGGTTTTGATCCAATTATATAAGTTTGACCAAAATTAAAATGTTGACTTAGTCAATTTAATTTGGGATTGATTTATCAATGGTTAAGACATGATCAAACCATGAGTAGGAGTTGATTTGGAGTTTGAAAGGGGTCAAATGGGTTGAATGGGTTAAAATAACCCATTTAAAGCCTTAAGGGGCATTTGGGTCAACCTAGGTTGACTGGGTTAACCAGGTTGACCTAGTGGGTGGGTCCAAGCTCAACAGGTTTGGTTTGATGTTTTGAGACTATGAGAGGTGGTCCCAAGGTCTGGAAAGATCAATTTGATCAAAATGCCTATTTTGACTCTAAAGGCTTGCTTGGTCAACCTAGGTTTACTTGGTCAACTAGGTTGACCCAAGGTCTAGGTTTGGGTCCAATAGGTTTAGTTTGATGAAAAATTGTTGGAAGTGGTTTCAAGCAATTTGGAGGCCATTTGGTTTAAAATGGGTATTCAAACCCCTAAGGGGTATTTTGGTCATTTTGACCCCTAGTCAACTGGGGATCAAAATGGGCCCACTAAAATACAGTTTAATGATCAACATGTCAGTATTAAAGGTTTGAAATTGATTAAAGGGTTTGGAGAAGGTTCCAAGGTCAGGATCCACTAAGTGGCAGGTCTAGTAGCATAGGCTGTAAATAATTGAAGGTTTTATAGCCTTTGGATTTCAATTTAATTTATGGGGTTAAAGACATAAAAAAGGTTTAAATTTGGATGGTTTCCTCTAGGGACATATCCTATTAATATTCAATTGATAGACTTTGATTTAGAGGTCATTTGACTTAGTTTTGAAGTGTTTGAAAAATCCTTGGAAAAAGCTTTCAGGACAAGGCCTTTCAGCCTTAGATTTTGGTTTGAATTTTTGGGTTTGAGTTGGATTCTGTATTTGATTGATTAAATTTGAGTTATCCAAATCATTTATGTTCATTTGGATTATTATAAATGATAGGATAGGGTTGAAGCTTGATTGGAGGCAGAATCAAGGTTTGAAGTGGAGATTGGATTTTGAACTGGACTGGGTTAAAGTCTGGATGGGTTTGAAGCTTGAATTGATTTGAATTTTAATTGATTGAGATCTAGATTGGTTTAAGATTTGAATTGATCAGAGATCTGGATTGGTTTAATATCAAGATTGATTTGAAGTCTGGATTGGTCTAGGAGATTCCTAGGGTCTAGATTAGATCCTAATGTCTAGATTATAAGAGATTGCAAGATTCTAGATTAGTTTGGAAGAATCCTAGGGTTTAGAGTCTAAGAAGATCTTAGAATCTAGATTGGTCTAGAGGCTAGACTGATCTGGGGTCAGAATTGGTCCAAGTTACCTCATACAAAAATGAGTTCAACACCCTTATAATGCCATAGCATTTAAAAGTTAGTAGTGACACAATGCAGTAGCTATAACTTTCCAAGGACATGATCTATTAGCAAAATGATGCGACTGTTGATTAAGTAATTGATCCATGCTAGCATGCATAGTGGTGGAGCTAAAATAGTAGTGCAACATCATTTGTTGGGTACATCGGTGATGATCTTTCAAGCATTGCAGTGCTCGTTGACTGCTTTGTATTTTCTTATAAATAGTCATTATGTTATGTTTGTAAGAGAGTACAATCATTTATTTATTGACAATATATTTCAATGTACTTTTTAAAATCTATCTTAGGGTGACAACTAAGAAAATTAAGGAAAGTACTTGTTACAATCATTAGAGTGTTTAGTTTTTTTTTTCTAAGTAACTCCATACTCTAAAGTGGAAGTGTAGAGTATATAAATTAAATCTTCCTGGTGATATCATTCTATTCTATTTTCATTCTTCTAATATCTCAATGGAAATGAGTTTACTTATATTTTATTTATGTCTGGTTAATATCTTAGTTTTTGATTGATGATGTAGAGAACATATTAAGTACTAATAAAAATTTTTGTACTCTAAAATTAAAAGATGTTTTTAATATTATCATGCTCTGTATTTAATGAACATAATGGTCATATGTGTTGTCAAAACCTAGTTTGATGTTTAGCCTCGATGGTGAAATGTAAGAACATAGAATATTGAAATAATATGTTTACATACCTAGACATAGGATATAAAATATGCTAGGTTCTTAAGGAGATGATATAATTGTAGGAGGTCAGCTGATATCTTTTTTATCCCTACAAACTCGACAAAAATATAAAGATGCGTATGCTTTGAATCACATCAAAATTAATAATTTTATTATAAATGATATGTAATTTGCATTCATCAATCAAGATAATTTTATTTGCATATTATATCCATTATTTAACTATTTTTGTTTAGTGATTAAATCTCCACAACAAATATTTTTATTTAAGTAGGATAATTTTGCAATTAGATTAAACAATAATAGTTGATTGCCGAAAAGTATGCTTCCTCGTGGGCTCGACACTTCTACTCTATAACTTTATTATTTGATTTGATACGTATACATGCATATATTAAGCGGGGTTTGTTAATTTATATCAAAGAAATTCTAAGCATTATTTAGGGGAGATAGAGCCATAAGCATTTATTTTTATAATTCAAAATTATACTCCACCATACCTTTTCACCCCCATCAAGTTTTTGGCAACTTTTCCTGGTAAGTATTTTACTTTTTATAAACTTTTAATAATATTATTGAATTAATTACGTAGTTAGACCTATTTACATTTTTTTTATTTTCTTTGATGATGAATTATATATTTTATTTTTTTTCTTGGTTACATGCTTTATAGCCATAAAAAGGAAATTTTATCATTTGATCCTAAAATTGAGAGAACCTTTCTAAATTTTAAAAAATAAAAGGTATTTTGAAAATGGCTGAACCTGAGTTAGAGAAAAATCATTTTAGATCTCTTTAGGATTATGCAAACCTATTAGTAGAAAGAATTAATCAGAGCATAAATATGCCTACAATCTAAGCTAATGATTTTGAATTAAAACTAGTTATTATTCAAATATTACAAAACTCTTAATTTGGGGGAACTCCTATAGAAGATCCCAATTTACATTTAGTGAGCTTCTTAGAAATTTATGCAACATTTAGGTACAATAATGTAAGTGATGAAGCTATTAGACTTGGATTGTTTCCTTTTTCTCTAATAGATAAAGCTAAAATATAATTGAATTCTTTATCACTTGACTCTATAACCATTTGGAATTAGTTGGTTCATAAGTTTTTTGCTAAGTATTTTCTACCTTCAAAAATTACCAAACTTAAAATGACATAATGTCTTTTACTCGGTTTGAAGGATAATCCATTTATAAATATTGGGAAAGATTTAAGGACGTGCTTAGAAAATGCCTGCATCATACATTACTTGATTGGTTGATTATTCAAATATTTTATAATGTATAAGTATGTTCTCTTAGAGCCACAGTTGATGTTGTAACTTGAGGATCATTAATGTTTAAGCCATTTAAGGAAGCCTATGAATTAATAGAGGAAATGACTGTTAATAATTTGTAGTGGCCTGCTAATAGGATAAATCCTAAAAAAGTAGCTAGAATTTATGGATCTGATGCTTTATCAATCTTAACTACATAAGTTATAGTAATTTCTAAGAAGTTGAATATAATATAAGAAAATTTTGGAAAAGAAATTCAGTCCTCATGAGATCAAAATTCAATTGAAGATAATAATATGCAAGAGATTGAAAATATTAATATAATTGGAAGATAAAATAATTCATAATCTAGGTTGGAGTAGCCATCCTAATTGTAATTGGTCAAATAATATTAGTGGCATTAATCAATGGAATAATGGTAGATTAATCTAGAAGTAAATTAGAACACTTATCAATAACCTACAGTTAATCCTAGACTTACATATCCTCCAGGATTTAATCAAAGCAATCAATTTGGAAATAAAAAATTAGCATTGGAGGATGTAGTTATGTAGTTGGGGACTCAATTATAAAATCAAGTTGCTTCTATTAAAAATTTAAAAACTAAATTAAGTTAGCTTACAATTTTAATCAGTAGTTGACCTCCAGAATCTTTACCTAGTAATACAGAAGTTAATCCGATAGAAATAGAAAAGGATCTAAATGAAAGCCATTTAAAGATTTGAAATAATATACCCAAGCCAAATTAAAAAATCTAGGAAAGTCTAGTTTAAGACTATAAACTTAGCGTTGTATGGGAGACATCCTGGAATTAGATATAGTTTATTATTAAGTTTGCCTAAAGACTATAAACTTAGAAAGTTAAGGAAGGTAACCCAGTTTATAGCTTAGGTGTGATAAGTAGGGATTGTTAATTTTATTAATTATCATTAGTTTACTTAAAAAAACCTTAAGATATGAGAGAGCGTTGCAGCACTGAGCTTGGCCTTTGTGGGTAAAAAAAATCAATTTTTAAAACTTCCTTTCACTTGAAAATTATAAAAATAGCATGTTAAAAGTTTAATTCTCAATCCTTAATAATTCTTGGGTATAGTGTTATATTCTTCTTTATAAAAATTCAACTTAAGCAATAGGTAGAACCAAGCAAAGACAATGCTCCTCTAGAGTTAAAAGTGAAGAACATTTGAAAATGAAGATTTCTTTTCTATTCTCCACATAAAGAGCTCTGATATCATCAATAATTTTTATAAGTTCAATGATGAAGTTCATGAGGATACATGAAAATACAAGAAAGAAATAAAGAAAAATTATAGATGTGAAGTTTTAGAGTATGATTTTCATCATGTTCAAGATGTTCTACTATTTAATTACAAAACGATGTTTTGCCATGAAAAAATTAAATATGGATGGGATATCCCATATTCCATAATTAAAATATATCTTAATGGTGCCATTAGCATTCAAGATAAGAAAATGTTTCACATTTTCAAGGTCAATGATCATAGATTAAAACCATGTGAGATGAATAAAGAAATCTTGAGTTTGGAAGAATAGAAGATGTGTGTTCGTATCTTGGTTATGCTTCATATTTTTTAGAAGAAAATGCACTTATATGAGTAATTGATATATGTAGTTGGAGTATGACTCATTATTTTGGCTTTTTGAAGCCAATATTCTATGCATGGTGCCAAGTGCACAAGTTATCTTATAACATGTGTTATGTTATATTATGTTATGTTAACATATATTTTATGCATCATTTATCATTTATATGAAGTATGTGTGGTGTTAATTATTTGTTTTTCTTTTATTTACATTTTATTGAAATTCCCCTTATGTTCATTATAATTTTTATATATTGATTATTTAATTAACCTTAGTAAAAATGATAATTAAAATTTATATAAAATTAGGATAATAATAAAAATCTATATAATAGTTCAAGTGAACACTATATATACTACATATAGTGGAAAAACTAAAAATTAACTTTCTTGGACTATTTAAGTTATTGCTTTAATTTGAAATTATAAGTTATACCTTTATTTAATTAATTTTTGAAATAAAGATGAATAATAAGAATTAAATATGAGATATGAGTATATTAAAATTAAAATTCATAAGCCATCTAAATTTGGAATTACTAATCTTATTAAATCCTTACATTAAATTCAATAAGAAGTAAAAGGTTTCAAAGTAAAAAAAAATATATATATTCAAAATTATTAACTATTTACTTCATAAAAAAAAAAGAGGAACTAAGAAAATAGTTCTAAAATAGAAGAAAACGAGAAGATGAGTACAATAAAAATTGGTATCAATCAAAAACTTAGAATCTGATTAATGCAATCTTATACTTAAATTTATAAATGATAAAATAAGAAATTTAGTACAAATGATGGTGAACTAATAAAAGTTTCAATTTTAACTACTAACATATCTAATCATTAAACTAAATTATTTACTTTAAAATTCAAAAATAAATAATTAAATTTATAACCAATGAATTCACATTAAGAATTAATAAGGATGGCTAATTAGTGTAATTATTAGTATTTTTTTTTCAAACTAAAATTATAATTTTGTTCAGTTTTACTATTTATGGAGTGTGATGTATTATTCTATATTTTAAAAATTCTAAATCGTTAGTTTTTATTTTGGTTAATCATTTAATTAGAATTGCAATATTTTTATTTTCTTGAGGACAAGCAAGAGTTTAAGTTGAGGAGAATTTGATAAGTTTAAAAAATGTATTATTTTATGTGTTATATTTTTAGTGAAATATACCACAACATTGACTTTGCGGTGCCAACTTTTCTGTTGGTTAGTGTCGCGGTGTATAAATGGTCTGCTTTGCATCATCATGCTCTTTATCTTCCAACATAGCAGCATCAAAATCTATAACATCTCAGCACCAAAATTATCCTTCTAAAGCCACAGAATTTGAAAGTTAGCAGTGCCACGATGTAGCAGTTATTAGTTTCCAATTAGGACTCGACATGTCAGTGAAACAATAAAACTATTTAATAAGTAATTGATCCACATAAGCAATTTAGCTAAAATAGTAGTGTAGTGGCATTAGTTCATTTGTGGGCACATCGGCATCAATCTTTTAAGCATTGTAGTGCTAGTTGCCTACTTTGTATTTTTCTATAAATAGGCATTATGTTATATTTATAAGAGAGTTCAGTCACTTGTTTAATTTCAATACATTTTAAAGTACTTCTCTAAATCCCTCTTAGCATGATAACAAAGGGAATTTAGGAAAGTACTATAATCATATATTAAAGGAGTGTAGAGCAGATACATTGAACCTTCCTAGCGATATAATTCTCCTGTATCTTTATTCTTCTATGATTTTAATGGAACTAAGTTTGATTATCTTTTCTTCCATATCTGGCTAGTTCCTTAGTTTTGGATAACGATGTAGAGAACATATTAAGTACTAATAAAAATTCTTGTGCTATAAAGTTAATGGATATTTTCAATATTATATAATTATTTATTTAATGCACATAGTGACTATATGTGTAATTAAAATCTAGTGTGATGTATAGCCTCAATAAGATAAGCAAAATTAACCATAAATATTAAAATAATATGTTTGCATACCTAGACATAGGATTTAAAATATACTAAGTTCTTAAGGAGATGATATAATTGTAGAAGGTTAGCAAACATCCTTTTCACCCCTACAAGCTTGATAAAGATCTAAGGATGCATATGCTCTAAATCACATTACAGTAAAAAATTTCATTAGGAAAGATATATAATTTATATTTATCAATCCAAAATATTTTATTTATATATTAAATTCATTATTTAACTACTTTTATTCAGTGATTGAATCTCGACAATAAACATTTTAATTTAAAAAGGATAATTTTACAATTAGAGTAAATAGTAGTAGTTGATTACTAAAAAAACATACTCGTGGGTTTGACGGTCTACTCTATCATTTTATTACTTGATTCAGCACGTATGCATGTGTATATTAAGCGGAGTTTGTTAATTTATATCAAAGAAAACTTAAATATTGTTTAGGAGGGATAGAGCCTTAAGTATCTTTTTAATTCAAAATTACACTCCAACATATGTTTTCACCCCCATCAGCGGCAAAGTAGTTGATGGCCTTTTACACCAAAGGCTTCTTTACAAAGCTTTCCTCAAGACAAACGTCGACACACCTGGAAGAACTTAGGAGCAAGCTGGCCGGAGCAATCATGTGAAAACCCCTCTCACACTCCCTTAAATCCCACAAGGCACTTCTCCCTCTCACACAACCTCATCATTTGTCTCCTTTGCTCAATGCTTTGCCTTCAAACACTCTCACAAAAGAAACAAACTTCTGTCTGCCAAAAAACTCCTTCAAAGTTATAATAAAAGTTTATATAGGGGCATACAAAAATCCTAAAGTTTTCAACTCTGCTACTTAATTATGTTCGTACAATACGATTAATTCATCCTCTGCTATACGATCTAAGATCATATAGTATAATTAGTTCAATTGAATAGTAGTTCGTACAGGACGAACCCCGAGACTATTAGTTATCATCCAGAAACTTTATCGATCGTACCATATGATCATCAATCTTAATTAATTTTGATTTGATTGTTTAATCATAGGGATTAAATTAGGTAAGATTTCTAAACATCATACAATACGATTAAAATAATTTTCAAACTTAGAATTATTGCCTCGTTAAAGTCATGGAGGGGACACCAAATATAGCTAACCGTCTTACATAATGTTGTGACAATACAATATGATTAGTTATAGCATTTTACAAATTAATCTCATTGAATTAAATATTTTAATTAATTTCATATTGCAAATATCGGATGATACGATCAAGATCGTCCAATAAGATCTTCAAAAAATTTAAATATTTAATTACACCCCCTTGTGTGTGTGCACGGTTGCTAACCCAACATACACCTATTATAAATATTGACTAAAAAAATATAAACATTACAGGCTCTTTGAGATAAATTGACTTGCATACACTTTCTTGATCATTGATTCTTTTGATGGTGCTTTGTGTATGTTTAACATGAAATGTTAGTAGTGCATATGAAAAATATATAAATGCATAAAGTAGGAGAAAATACATAAACATCCAATAATATTTGTCTTTATCAAAACACAAGGATGTGCTCTCTGATTACAACAAATTTTTTTTTTGACCTCATCTTTTTTGCTTCTTCAAAAAGATTTTATGTTGGGAAACTGCTCTCTATAATAGTTTTAAAATATTATGTTCTCTACATCAATTCTACAAAATAGTAAGAAAGCTGTCCCAAATAAAACTTTATATATGTATTTGAAGGACATACAGGTTTGCTATCCATATCCACTGCAACCAGGATCATGCTGCTTTTATCTAATTTAATCATTTGGGCTCATTTAGGGCTTCATTTGGGCAATCAAAATTTTTAGGAAGTCAATGCAACATGTTGGATCATGTCTATTATTTTTCATGCTGTTTCGAGCTAGCTTACTCTATGATTTAACAATTCCAAAGAAACTGAATAGTATTTTACTTTTTCTTAGAAAAAGACTATAAGATATATATTTTATATCACTATTCATAGTTAATTAAATTAAAATTTTATCAAATAAATAACTTAAAATCTTAGAAATAGCAGAAAAGTGGCAATAATGGTTTACTTATATATTAATAGATTCATTAAAAAAAAGTTTAATAGATTCAAACAAAACTCAACAATCGGAATTTATTTCAGTGAATAGCAAAATAATAATTAGAAGATTGAAGACATCCGGTCAATGAAGATATTGAACGTCTCCTCACGTTCCAGCAAGCTGATCCTTACATACTTGCCGTCCGTCCCAAAATGCTTCCCACTCCGAGTCAACATGTTGTGTTCTGTCCTCAGGAAGTTCGCGGTGTCCTCAATGTCAAGATTTCCTTCGTACTTCAGCCATGCGAAAGCTGAAGGCAAAAGATAGAATTTAAATCACCGAGGTGTGGCTTTCTTACGGTTTTCTAAAACTATTTTTTAAAATAAAAATCTTTAATTTAAAAAAACTGTTTTAAAAAGCATTAAAAAAGTTATTCCAAATAAAACATTCTTAATATATTTATGTCGAAATAAATATCACCTCATTATTGTAAATCGTTTCTTATTAAGATGTTTGATTTTGAGAGAGAGAGAGGGGTTCAACTATAATTCATTAAAATATTAAACTCGATTTTTTATAATTAGCCTACTTTTCTAAAAATATATAGTTAACCCAAAATTAAAATATTAAAAACTATTTAACATTAAAAATAATAAAAAATTCACATATATACCACGTAGTTTTTATACATTTACATGCATAAAATTTAAAACTTTATATTTATTTATATAATATTGAAACATTTGAATCATATAAAAAAAGAAAAAACTAAATTTAAAGACGTACCAGGCAAATGAGAGGTCTCCTCTCCCATAAAGCCACAATAAGCTGGGGTCGGGTACTCCGACAAGCTGAACGCGCCATTCGCCGTGATAACTTGTCGAAGCCGGTCCCACCGTTCTGTCATCACCTTCCTTCCAAAATGGAAAAGTTTGTAATCGCCGCCCTCTTCGTAGCCATCAGCCACCGCCCTCAAAACTGTGGCCGCGCGAAGCTGAGAGTCCTTCGAGACGCCGATGGTTCCAAGTTCCACGAACTGGACCATTCTCCTCGCCACCTCCTTATCTTTCACCAGCGCCCAGCCCAGACGGCTCCCGGCATGGCCGGTGCTCTTGGAGACGCTGAAGAGCATTATATTGTAATCAGCCGCGTTTGTGATTGGCGTGTATTGGGGCCAGTAGTAGGCGAGGTCGTGGATATTGTTCGTTATTTGTTTGAAGACGGAGGTGTTCAGGCGGCCGTCAGGGTTGTTTGGCGAGCAGATGACTTCGATAAAAGGGTCTGTTGTATGAGGATCAAAGGAGTTAGCGTCACCGGCCCATTTGTAGAGCGCGGATTGGAGGACGTCTGTAGCTGCCGGAAAACCCTGTAGACGTTTTTCATTATGGAGATGCATAAGTTTACCATTCGATTGTTATAATTTAATTGTTGGAGTTTTTTATTGATGTATTATTATTATAATGAAGTGTTTTAATGTAATAATATTTAATTTGTTTTTTATCAATATTGTTTGTTATGTTGTGCTATTAAACACTTAAAAGTGGTTGGCTATGATGAATTGGCAAAATACATATGCTCCAACTCAATTACAAGTTTTTTTTTTGAAAGATGCAATAGCGCAATAACATTAAAAAAGAAAGGCCTAATACAAGCTACCAATACAATCACATTCCTCCTTTAACAGCTGAAGAAAATGAGGAGAAATATTATTCATACTAATATCATCCCAAAGAAAATTATTACTAAGAGCAAAGTTAGCACAAACATCAGATAACTTATTGCATTCCCTATACACACAATTAAAAATGTCGTGATGAAAATCATTAAGGAAGGCAAATTCTTCCATCCCGATGCCGGCCTTATTACCATTCATCATCTTTAAACTATCTTGAAGAAACCTAATGACATTAACATTATCCCCTTCAATTACAATCCCTTTATAATGCAACATCCATTCTTCCATAACCGATTCCAAGGAATGAACAGCCAACATCTCCAACCGATATATATCCCAATGTACACCATTGAATCCAAATGCCAATTAAAACCTTCCTTTGTGATCATGGAATACACCCCCGACTTCAACCTTATATGGCGGTAGTAAGGAAGCATCTACATTAACTTTAATCGAATCGGGAGGAGGAGGGTGCCAACATTTATTGAACAACTGATCCAGCTGATTAGTACCCGAGATACCCGACTTCAACATACCACATCCAACCGAAGATGAGAATGAAGCAAAACTAACAGAGTTTGCTGCAATAATCAAACTGCTATTCTCCTTGCCAACATACACACCTTTACTCTTAGATTTTCAACATAGATAGACAGTATAACAATAAAGGCTAACCAAAAACCTATTCTTTGACGCAAGGCTCTTTAACCATATGTAGACAGAATGTAGAAGCCCCAACTGCTCAAAATTTGAATTACCTGAATCAACTTTAAGCACTTAACCGCCACATGTTTATAGTCTTTTGCCGCCATACACCCTCTAGGACATGAATTACCATATCTTAACCTTCTATGCAACAGGAACTAGAAGATAGGATTCACATTATGATACATTCGCCACCAGAAAACTTCAACACGTGGACTAAGATTTACCATCTTAATCCATCTCCAATACTGATTATCAATCGGATGATGCACCGAGGACTCAATTGCTAGAGCAGAAATAGATTTTTCTATGCTTTGATTTATAAGTTCCACTATATTTTTAGCCAATTATGGAGAAACTTGAACTTGACAAATCAACATAATCAATTCCTCCCCAAAATACTTCTGTAGTTCCTCCTTATCCCATTCTCCATCCACAATGAATGTATCCATAGTCATATCATTGCTTTATATGATTGTAATGAATGTAGACTATTTGTTAAAACACTTATCCAATATCCAAACATCCTTGAATAAATTAATAGAGTCACCTACTACAATCTTCCATCTAATAGTGGGATGAAGAGCTTTAGCACCATTCAAAATAATTTTTCAAGAAATTGACGAGCTATTCTTCACTTTAGAATCCCAACTCCAAGACCCATACCTCGCTTCCAGAGTCTTGTTCAACAAAGAGTGTCTCATTAATGAACTTCCAGGACAATTTCACTCTTAAAGACCCCACCTTGCTTACATAAGAATGAAGCTCATGGCCACCCAGCTTGATCGGCTTACACATCACACCCAGCTCACATAGTGAAGGCCCTTCTTCCCATCCCGCTTATGCTAAATAAAATCCCTACACATCTTGTCAATTTTAGCCATCATTTCTTTAGGAATAAGATAGTGAGTATAATGAAAAATAGCAAGCAAAAGAATATCCAATTTTAGGAGAGTAAATCTTCTAGCTAATGAAATAAATTTGTTCCCCCAAGCATTAAGTTTCCCCATAGATTTATCAAGAATATACTAAAAATCAGCACCCACTAACAACCTCAAAGAAATCTTCACACCCAAATAGTTCATCTCTTTAAAAGTTTTGAACCCCATCAAACGAGATATAATTTTTCTCCTCCTCCTTTCACAGCTTTCCCAAAAAGTATAATAGATTTTTTGAAGTTTAACTTTTGGCCCGACCAACTACAAAGTCCAACAAAGTATTCCTTATCTTCTTCACTACCTTGGTATTAGCTTCAACAAAAATCTATATATCATCTACAAAAATAAAATGAGAGATCCTTGGAGCATTTGGACAAACTTTAATGCCAATTTCATCACCTTTTTGAATCAAAGCATTTGATAACAATTGAGAGCATAAAATAAATAAGAACAAGGATAAGGGACAACCTTACTGAAACCCATTACTAGCTTTAATCCAATTGGACGAGTTGCTATTGATCAAAATCGAGAACTTGATATCTTTCATATATTCCATTATAAGCCTTGAAAACTTCAAAAGAAAGCTAAAGTAATTTAAAACTTGCTTTAGAGTGGTCCAAGCCATACTGTCATAGGCTTGTTTCGTATCTATTTTGAAATAAATCAAACCTTTGATTGATTTAGAAAATCTGAATTTATGAAACACCTCTTGAGCTATTAACAAATGCTCAGATAAAGAACTCAATTACAAGGTTAGAATAGTCTTTGCAATCAAGGTGATTTCTCTAGGTAAACATAATCATCCAATATTATCAATATATCAACATATATAGTATTAAATGTCAATTTAAAGCAAAATTTTGGTTAATCATAATTGGCCAATTACTTTTGGGTCGGTCTTCTCCTAAGATGGGAAATTTTAATCACACCTAACATAATCAAAAATGTAATTAGTGTTGAAACTTAGTTTTTAAAACTATGCTTTTATATCATGTGAGTTTTTTGATAATACCAAAATATTTTTGTGTTGATTACTGTTTCTCCTAACACATATTGGAAAAATTGTGCTTATGTTGCTTGTGTATACTAACATTTCAGAGAAATCATACTCCAGATTATCGAAGACTTAAAGATAAATTAGATTGATTGGGCTATTTTATTCACCTCATTTTGAAGACAACTCCCTACACAATTAGATATTATAAGTCCTTCACATCCGGGTGAAATTATTCTGTGCGGACGTCGAACACTGTCCGGAGACCAACCAGAATACACCACATCAAATCCTGCTCGGTACTGCTCAGTACCGCTGATGTGTTTAATTATGATTGGTCTTCAGACAGTGAAATGCGTAATATCTCCCTTTACGCTTTCAAATTCACCATTTTAGACTATATCTATCTAGCGACTTTATATTTTTCTTTCTTAGTTATAAAACTTAAGGATAATGCTAGACAATGCAATTCATGGTTGTTAATAGAATGTCTCATGATTGAGTTGGATTAACCACCTTCTTAACTAAATGATTTTAGGCATGAGGATGATGGATCCAATAAAATATTGGCAAAGACTATTTCCTTCCTTTTTCCAGACATCATATTCTTTACCCACTACCCTTTTGAGCCCATCATTCTCCTTTATTGAGTCCTTAGAAATTCAATCACATTGATCATATATCCTATTTATTTGAAAAGTGACAATCTTGCATGATCACAATGATTTACCATCTTTCCAATAAATATTTTCATCTTTAAATAGAATTTGTTCTATCAAGTCAATAGTCCCTTAATCCTTTTTTTTCCTTTTATAATTAACCAAATAAAATCAAGATAAAGACATATCTTACTTATCGAGAGTTTCACTTGGAGCTGTATTCGAGTATAGTTAACCTTAGGGAGTATAATTATTTTGGGAGATAGAGTAAAGCACACTCCTTTAATTTAATTTTTAATTGATATGATTTCTCGTGAACATTTTAACTCAAAATTTCATGTGTTTTGTTAATCCTATCACTCTAGGTTTCTTTCCTTTATCTCTTCTTATGATATCTTATACATGTCAAGAATACCTTCATATCATTATCTTTTTCCCTACCAACAACCATAGGTCAACTAAAAGGTCTTACCTTTACATCCATAGTAACTTATCTACCATCGACCCTAGTTATGGGATGTTCAACTTAAAATCCAAGATTAAGGTGAAAGAAGATTTTTGCTAGTAAGAAGGAAAGTATTGTCACCCATGCACTATCAATATCTGTCCATCACCACATATGATGTTGACAGCTAACTAAAGTCAATCTATGATCAAGAAAAATTTTAGCAGCAGACATTAATGAATGAAGAAACCCATACTGGGGACAACACAAAATATCAAGCCTTCTATAAGGATCTCATCCATGATATGAATATTATCCACACCTCTAATACCTTTTAAAGTGCTCATTAGTAGTGGAAAACTTAATGAGTTCATCTTGATGAAGCTTAGGAGTAGATCTAAAAAGGAACTAATATAAGAATCATGAAATGCACCATAACTTAGTAAGACAATACACTTTATCAAGCTTGCTCCACTCATCATGGGAGGGTTAAGGTCAAGAGATTGAAGCATGCAAGCATAAAATAGTTTTTATTAGGGGAGATAAACTCAATGACAATCTTTAGGTATCCTATCACAAAATTAATCCCTTTCACTTTTATCAAGGGGGTATACAAATAAATGGGAACCCTTATAATGACATTATGGTGATCATTATCTTGAGCTTTAATTATCAAGTTGGCAACATACTCATTAATAAAGGAATTTTGATTGGAAAAAAATATTTAAAAAAGAATTAAAAAAAAATTTCTAGGTCTTTAGACATAGATGGTTCTCTATATGATTCTTAGTGGGCACAAAAAAATAAAGTAAAAAATTGTGCTTCCAATTAGGTGGGAAATAATTATGAAAACATTTCCATAACCAACTTTATTAAGCCTAACACCCTAACAATGATAACATGATTATTGACTACCCTACTGTAACACTTTTAGTACAATTATATCAGCCTAACACATTGTTGTGATGTTGTGAAGTCCTCAACTGATAGACATGTAGTTATCATTAGTAAAAATTGCTCTTGTCAAAAGAATGCTACCAAAAGGTAGTGGAAAGCTTACCTGAGGAGGTCTTATTATTCAAAATCAATAGAGGATTTGGCGTTGAGATAATAGAGGGAATCAAAGAAGTACCCATCTTTAAAGAAGAGCTAGGGCCATCTAAATTTATGTCTCCTTCAAAAATATTTTGTGACATTTTCCATGTCATCAGCAAAAATGTTGAGGTTAGACGTACACATTTCCTATCACTTACAGCTTCTAACTTAATATGTCTTTGTGCAAATTAAAAACTGTGTATGTAGCAATACATACTTATGCACGCGAGCACACACACACACACAAATCTATATATATATCAAAAGGTAGTTCTATTATGAATGAGATAGTAAAAATACCTTTTGATTTGTATCTTAAATTTATCAAAAATTAATTATGCATGGTTTGATGAAATAAAAATGGTTCAAGGAAGCAGCAAAACACAAAGAAACCTTATGGGTTATTAAGTATGTTTAGACTAAATCTAAAGTTTTTATAGACATTAGGCCAAAGGATGGTGAATGCTGCATAATAATAAATAATTTTGAATTTGATAAGCTATATATAGAAAGAATTAATTCCTTTAATTAATTTTGTTTAAAAAATTTGAATGATTCAGATAACATTAAGGCTAGGAATGCAACCCTTGAACTTGAAGTGAAATTAAATCAATAAATGACAAACTTAGAGAATTAAATTTTAGAATTGAAGATAACTCTCATCCTACTTTCTTTATTAAGTAGGATGATGTCAATACGTTGGTTAGGTTGTTCTTAGAGTTTATGATTTTTTTTTTCTTGGAGTTATTATGAAATACATAAATTATGACCAAATTTTTTAATACATTAAATTAAAATTCAACCTAACATTATTCTTATAAACTAAGCACCTCAATCAATACCTGGTGTCTTCATATTATTACTCCAGTCAAACTGCACCTAAGGTCCTCCAGTTATATTGGTGTGTCTCTTGAGAGAAGTTTTGTGACATAAAGATTTTGAAGGTCAAAGATCATTAATGACTCCACTGGACAGAGGAGTTCAAAGACTCAATAACTCCATCTGATTAATGAGGTGAAAGGAGGATACGGTGACTTCGTTGGATCGAGGCAGTGAAAGGAGGGCTTAACTACTCCACCAAATTGAGAAGGTGAAAGGAAAACAAGATAACTCTACTAGATCAAGGACATGAAAGGAAGAAATCTTTGAGTATGAAGAGTCTATAAACTTGCATTCTTTGCTTATGGAAAGGGAGATGGGCTTCTCCACCTAATTGTAGGCTGAAGGAGTCTCACTATAATAGTGCAATTCAAGAAGAGAGGACCTTCGGGGAGTGGACATAAGTCAAGTTGATTGAACAACTATAAAATCAGTTTGTGTTGCTTTACTTTTCTTATTTACTTTCAGCACTTTTATTTTCTTACAATTTAATTTTTAGCACTCTAGTTTGATTGCGATTAGAATTGTAAAAGTAAGTTATTATGGTTGATTATGATTCATATTTATTTTGAAAATAAACAAAAATATATAAAAAGAAAAAGAAATGGAAATATTGCTGTTCATTTTCTACTAAATCTAAAAACAAAAATAATGTATTTATTTTGAGTTGTGTGGTGAATTGATCTATTTCATTTATTCAGATGCTTCTGCATCAAAATCTGATTTTAGTTTTTAATTCAAAGGTTTTTGAAGAAATTTTTAAATCACTAATTCACCCTCTCTTAGTGCGTCATTTTCATGTTCAATTGGCATTAGAGCAAATTATCTTATATTTTGGTTTTAACACTTATAGTTTTATCCAATGGCACATTTTAAAAATTGTATTACTATTGAAGGGTATTACATTACTCGCCCACCTTTGTTCGACGACATATCAATACATTTTTGTAATCTATTGATTTTCACATGTGACACATGTTTTAAGCTGGATATACATTGCCTTCTCATACATTAAATGCGTGAAAACTAAAATTCTCTTTGTTGAATGGTATATAGAAGATGGGGACTTAACACAATTGAACACCAAGTGCTTAACTTTTTTTTTTTTATTATTATTATGAATTGAGAAGACTATATGTCTGTATCTACTTGCATTAGTGGAAAAGAGATATGTGATATATTATATATTATCTATGAAGGCACTAGTAAGTCAAACAGTCATGATTAATTTTAGTATTGCATGAGTATGAACTCTTTTACATTAAACCAAGTGAGTCAATATATGATATGTATACTAGGTTCACCAAGATAATCACTTCTTTATATTCCTTAGGTAGGGAGATTACTAACTCGAATATGTTAACAAAATATTATGTTATATGTTTGATTCTTATGATGTTAAACTCACTGCTATATTTGAATTAAAAGATCTTAATTTATAATCTATTAACAATCTTTTGGGCTCTCTTACTGCTTACGAGCAAAATATGAGCCAAAGGCTGTAAGATGTAGGTGATCAAAAGAATGAAAGGACAGTGGCATTGAAGACTAATGACACCAAGAGTAATGAGTCAAGATTTGATGGAAGCGAGGGCATTGCATTGATGATAATCAAATTTATAGGCTTCCTGAAATGTAAACACAAGCACCACTTTGAAAAGATTAAAGGTTAAATTCATAGGTTCAATAAGCTTTCTTCTAACATAGTTTATTTTAAGTGTAGAAAGCATTGACACATGAGATTAGCTTGCCCCAACATCAAAGGCCACCTTACTATAAAAAGGGTGGGGATACGTCCAACTCAAAGAAGGGCAAGAAAAGATGCAAAAGGCATTCTGCGTGAACTTGGAGTCAGAATTCTCAAAAATAGAATCAGAAGAAGAGGTAACCAACCATTATTTAATAGAAAAAGACAATGTTGGAAACTCCAACCAGGATGAGGTATATGAACTTTCATATGATGATTTATTTTCTATGTTTGAACAAATGCATGTCTCCTTTAAAACATTGAAAAAGTAGCACTCTCACTTCAATAAAGAATTTTCAAATTAAAAGAACAAAATAAAAAAAATTAAGCAATGATCTCATTCAAGATTTAAATTTGAGCACATGCATTTGTTAAGCATCATGAATCATTGATTGAAGAGTTTTAATCCTTAAATAAATAACTTGTTGAATTACTGAAGGCATGAATTCTTGAAAAATGAATATATTGAGTTATAAGAAGCCTTCAAGGAATTAGAAGAACTTGCATGAGAGCTAGATACTAATGAATATACATTAAAGGTAGAAGTTGGATTGTATAAAACTATAAATGAACTTTAAAAAAAAAAAAAAAATAAGTGTACTGCAAGATAATACACCCAGGCTTATGCCTACATTAAAGCCATATCCTAGGACATATCATGCATTATTCATCCCTAGGAAGAGACACTATCCCTCATATAGTCTAGTAAACCCATTTTTAGGGATTAGATGTTATTGGTGTGGCATAATAGGACACATTATATACAGTTGCACACTACACCATAGAACACATTTAACTTGGAGTCCCCAAACCATTAACTTCACAACATTTCATTCAAACATTCAAGCATAAGGCAGGATCCGCTTTGGTTCTAAAACCTAAAGTTTGATTATTTTATAGGAATGCTCTCATAAGAATTCTAGTAAGAATATGTGGTACTTGAACAATGGCTACTCGAGGCATATGATGGAAGATCTGAAGTAGTTCATTATGTTGGAGTCCAGGAGTGGAGGTAAAGTCATCTTAGGAGATGATACTACCACGAAGGTAGTAGGTATCAGTATAATTGACAAAACTTGTAATTTTATAATTGAAATTATTTTGTTAGTTAAGGGTAAGGGTTTGAAAAATAACTTATTTAGTATTAGTTAATTGTGTGACAATGACTTTGATATTAAATTTCTTTCTAGCAAATGCCTAATTATTTTAAATTAAAACATTGTGTTAAAATTTATGAAAATAAATAATATTTATATGCTTGACTTGAATTATATTGATACATCTAATAATGTATGTCATTTGAAAACTACTGTAGATGAGTCTTGGCTATGGCATATATGACTATGTCACGCTTGCATGAAAACACACTTAAGAAGATAACTCAGTTGGATTTGGTTATAGGCCCAAAATTAGAATTCATTAAAAATTATTTGTGTGATGTTTATCAGTTAGGAAAATAGAATAGATCATTCTTTTACTCAATCAAAGACAAAGTAACCATTAGACCATAAGAAATTATTGATGTTTATCAGTTTTACTCTTGTGTGTACTAACATTTCAGAGAAATCATACTCCGGATTGTGAAAGACTTCAAATCAAAGATCAGTTTATAGTTTATTGTGTTTGAAGTTTGTATTTTTTATTTAATTGAGTCTGAGAAAGTGTGATTGTAATTGAGCAACTAAGCACAAACACACCGGGGGAAAGTTTTAAAAGTCATATTTTTAAACTGATCATACTGTACGATATCACTTCGTACGGGACGATCTATTAGTTATTGTCCCTAGTGAAAAGTTGAATGAATAGAAATTAATAAAATCTTTATAAGGGTCCACTAAAACTAAAACTTACTTCTAATATTCTTGTCTACGTGAATTTTCAAGGGTAATTAAAGGAAAGAGTGCGAGAGAGTGTTTGAGAGAGATTTCTTGCAAGTGGAGTGTGAAGGGTTCACAAGGTTACTCAAAGGTAAGGATCTCCTTGTAATTATGCTTATCACTCTTCCTCTTGTCTTTCTAGATTGCTCGTGAGAAAATCTTTGGATAAGATTTGATTCTCTGCTGACACTTGGGAAGTGTGAAAGGATGATGGTTCTCTGCCGACACTTAGGAAGTATTAAAGAATGACGGTTCTCTGCCGACACATAGAGAGTGCGAACAACCGAAGGTACTCTGCCTATACTTGGAGGGTGTGAAAGGATGATGGTTCTCTACCGCACCGGAGATTAGTGGAAGAGAGTTTTGTAAAGGCTTCTCCACCTTGCTGTGGGGGTAAAAGTAGAGTCACTTTGGTAATAGTGCAATACCTGGAGTGGGAGACTTCAGAGAGTTGATGTAGGTCGTGTTTGATCGAACCACTATAAATCTTTATGTCATTTTATTTTTCCGCTGCTTATTTACTTACTGCAAGTTTTCTTTTTTCGTGGTTGAAGAAGTTTTTAAAACCTTAATTAACTTGCTATTAATCGTTAACTAGTTTCAATCTTTTAAATCCAAGAAGGTAAATTTTAAAAGTACCAATTCACCCCCCCCCCCCCCCCCTCTCGGTTAGCCTTGGGTCATTAATTTTGTTTAACAACCTAATCAAGATTCAACTAGAATCAACATAACTAAAACTCCCATATAAATAAATTCTCCTTAGTTTTGAGTAGCTACTCTATAGCATAGTTGATTCAATAAGTTAGTACATTTTTTAGTAAATCGTGGGTAGAATTTAAGTCTCCCTGAGGCTCATTCCTAGTAAAGACATATTAAAACCTTAGGTGTTAGTCTAACCTATTTTAAACACAGACAAAACTACACTTTAGTCATAATATAAAATAACTCATGTGATCTTATATTATTTAAAAATTTTATCCATATGGCCTTAGGGAAATTAGGTGGGTTTAACTAGAAGTTCATATAAATACTTTATTCATATGATCTTAAGGAAATTTGGTGGGTTTAACTATAAGTTTTTTCAATAAATATTGTTAGTCTAACGGTGTGACACGTCCTTAGGCCCATTTGATGGGGTTGAATGTCATAAGTCTTATGTATTTTGTGACACATAAATTTTAGTTACTATTTTGTGGTGGTTCTCACCTAAATTTTAGCATATGATGTTGATTATTTCTTACTTACTACACCATAAGACCTCAACTCCACAGCCTTTTCTTAATTTTGTATTGATGAAATATAAGCCCTAAATTTTTAATGAAATGAATAACTCCATAGTTGAATTTAAAATTTAAAACATTAAAACTCTATAAAGGAACTTTTGTAGCATTTTCTTTAGCTTCTTAGAATCAGTTGCTCCACAATTTTCTTCCTTTAATTTTATGAGAACTATTCCTAAATTAATCCAACTCCCATTGAAATTCTAAAAGTATATCATTTCCTAAACTTTGAAATCATAAAAATGCTTATCAATACTTTAATAAAGAGTATATTTAAGAGATCAAATGTCATGAGGTGTAATAAACCAAATTGGCTTATCATATGGGAATTCTATACAAAATATATTATAAACCCTAACTTCTTCTTATTAGATATGAGAAAATCTCTCTAGAAATTTTAGCAATTTTTCGAAACTCTAATTTTATCTTTGAATCTTCATTTGAATTTTAAAAGCTATTAAGATTATATGTTATTCTCTATATTGTATTTGATCATAAATAAATTTTTAAATTTTTAGAGCAATTTTCTAATAACTTCTCAAACTAGCAATTTATTATGCTGGTGTTAAATTATGAATTTGTTTTTTTTCTTTATTATTCTAGGATTAATAGTTTACAAAGCTAGAAACATAGTGTGAATGTGTTAGTTTTTGTGCAATAGTATTCATGAACAAATAGTTTAAGAAGATGGCTATAAAGCATTAAGATGATACTAGATAATTAGTTCATAGACACATTGGGTTGGTAGTTTGTTATGCTTGTAACAAAAGACCTCTTAAGGGTTGTTACTTTAATAAAGCTTCCAGATTGGTAATTGAGTTAATTGGTATTAGAGTGTAAAGAGAATTCCTTATATTAAGTTATAACCAGTTTAGAGTCAACAACACGTAACGAGATGGAACCTTAGTGTCAAAGATTAGTGTTTGCCCTTCCCTAGCAACTATAATATAGACACAATGTTTATCATATATGTATAGAAAACTTTTATATATAAAATGTTATTTTAAGGCCTTTTCAGGCCATTGGACCATTTGAGTGACAACAAATTGGGAAGCGGATGGCCCATGTCAAGTTTGTTGCTAGTTTAAGAGCAGATTGCCTTACTTTAGATGAACCTCTATAGCATGAAGTTAGTTTAAGGGGGTTGATGATTGACTCCGTTGATAGTAAAGCATGAATTGAAAGCTTTTTCTAAGGAGCAATGCTTCTTAAGATATCATTAGTTATGTATCTAATACCGTAGTAATGGTATGAATTTGTTTAAAGCATTTTTAGATCATTAATTTATTTTTATTACAATAGAGCAAAAAGGAATGGCATTTTATATGTGAATCAATGATTAACATTGATGTTGATGACCTAACACAAATGTTGAAGGACTATTTTGTCAATAAAATAACATTCCAATTTCCATTCCTTTGTATTGAACAACATTTAGAGTTATAGAAACCATTCAACATAAAGATTACTTCCATTGGCCAGCATCCATGAGGGTTATTGTCCAAGTATAAGATCCCTCTAAATATTAAATTATTCATTATGATCATGGAAATTATAAATAGGATTAACTCCATTTCTGAAAATTAATTAAAAAACTAATTTGGACTTGAAAGTTGAAAGATTTTTCCCTAATTGAGCATAGGAGAATATTAGGTAAAGCTCCAATAGAAGAATGAGGGAATAAACACCATATATATCATGAAATCATATTATTTAAATGGTGCTAGTAAATTTAGGGGACTAGGGCATGGAACCTCAAAGATGCTAATTCCCAAACAACCATGATTAAGAGAGGTGAACTTAACCACAAAATTTAGAATCTCAAGTATTGGTGTTATCTTAATAACCATATATAATGTTGATAGGAAAGTAAATGATATCCCTTATAATGTAAACATTATCAAGGCTTTGATCATCAATATTTAGATAGTTATTATTTTAAAAGACATAAAGAGTTCTATGAATATAGTATTTAAAATCACCTTTAAGAAAATAAATTTGGATTTTTCTTAGACAAATGCCCATTATCATGCCACATCACAGTTTTTCCAATTGATGCAAGGAAATTAAAGGAGTCATTGTGTTGTCTATAACAAGAGGCAAAGAAGAACATCAATACAGATAAATGTAAAACCTTATTTAATTACTTAAAAATAAAATTATGATATTTTGCTGCCCTCTACTTAGTACGATAAATTTGCAGTCTCCACCTGTTGTCATGAAGGTGGGATGTGTGACAAGTTACCCCCCACCCCTTTTATTTTGACAAGTTATCCCGAATGAAATGAATGACGCTCTCGGGATGGAGCAATTATTAGGTCCTTTCACTGGATGTAGAGGAAGGTTCGGTTTTAGGCAAAAATAGGTCAAAAAGTGCAAATACCGAGTTTTTTTGAAAAACTCGGTATTTTTTCAAAAAACTCGGTATTTGCACTTTTTTAGGCAAAATCGAACCTTCCTCTAGGTCCTTGCACCGGACCAAATAAAAGTTCCTCGGGATGAATCTCTCGTTCCCTCTCGTTGCCTCTCCGACCCCTTCGTGGCCGTGCGACTTCGCTCCTTCAATCCGGCGAGAGAGAGAGAGAGAGAGAGAGAGAGAGAGAGAGAGAGAGAGAGAGAGGAAACTTCCTCTCTAACCTAATTAAAGAGCTCGCCTCCTCCCCGACTTCTTCGTGGCTGCTCGGCTCTGCTCTTTCGACGGCATTCCCTTCCTAACGGATCAGAAGTTACATCATTTTGATCGGACGAAACAATCAGAGCTCACTCGCTGTAGTGTCGCCTCTCCGCCTCTTCGCTGTGGTTCGACTTCGCTTCTCCAGCGACTTTCCATTCCTGTGGGATCGAAAGTTAAGGCATTTCGATTGGGAGCAATAACGAGAGCTCGTCGCTGTGGAAATAACTTTCTCTCATTCGTGTGCCTCTTTGGTTCCAACATTGCGGTTCGACTTCGCTCATTCGACGACCTTCCCTTCCCGGTCGGATCGGAAACAAAATAGGAGCTCGCTGCTTGTGAAGGTAACTTTTGCCATTACACACACCTCTTATTCGGCTCCTTCATGGATGTTCGGCAATGCCCCTTGGACGACTTTCCTTGCCCGACAGATCGGAAGTTACGCATTTTGATCGGAGGCAATATGGGAGCTCGCGTGCTGAGAAGGTAACTTTCACCTTTCGCGTGCTTCTTCGGCTAAACCCAGTAAATCCGCCAAACTCTTTAAAGCAGAGAGAAGGAAACAGAGGATTTAACTCTAATCCTGTTCAAATCCCGCATAAATCCATATCAAATCCTGCTTAATTTTTATTCTAATCCTCTCAATTAATCAAAGTTGATTTTAATTAATTATAATTAATTAAGTTTAATTATGATTAATTAAGTTTAATTATAATTAATTATTTTGATCATAATTGATTAATTATAATTATAATTATAATTAATTAAAATTATCTACAATTAATTAGATTTTAATTTTAATTAATTATTGTTAAATATAATTAATTATAATTAAAAATAATGATGATTAATTATATTCTAATTTTAATTAATTATTATTAAATGTAATTAGTCATAATTAAAATTAATCATGACTAATTATCTTTTATTTTTAATTAATTATTAATAAATATAATTAATTAGTGTTAATCATGATTAATTATAATTAATTAAATTTAACATTAACTAATTATTAAATTATGTTTAATTATAATTAATTAATGATAATCATAATTAATTATTTCTAATTATGGATAATCATGATTAATTATACTCAAGTAAAATTAACTATGATTAAGAAAGAGGAAAATAAGAAAGAAAAGAAAAGAGAAAAATGCTCCTCCCGCCTCGGCTTCCGTGCCTTCCACCGCCAGTCCGCCAATTTCCAAGGTATAAATTTCTAACTTAAACCCTGCCCTCGACGTGCTTGATGCACTGGTGGACCTCTTATACGCACTCTTGTAGCATAGTGAGGGGGAATCCCGTGCAACAAGTGCGATGAGGTGGGTAAGCCCTATACATGCTCTTGTAGCGTGGTGGGGATGGTCCTCGACCTCGACATCAGCACCGTCGACGACTGCTACGCAAGGTATGATCTCCCAAATCCCATTCTCAACATTTGCGGTGAACCGGAGAACCACCTATACGCGCTGTTGTAGCATGGTAGGAGGGAGCCATGTGCGACGCATACGGCGAGGTGGGTAAGCCCTATATACACTCTTGTAGCGTGGTGGGGAGAGCTACTGGTGTTCTGGTACGGGTACTGTTGAAGGCCCCATACACGCTCTTGTAGCATGGTGGGATGAAAAGATGTATGGCCACGGTGTCTAAGGACACCTATCATACACGTTCGAGTAGTGTGGTGGGAAGGCCCAGCTCCCCTACTTTCCCTCAAACAGGGGATATGCCGGGGTGCTGCCAAAATTTTCACTGAAGTACACAAGACTTGAACAATAATAAGACATCATTTGAGCAGCAATACAGATGACTCATACTTAAATTGAAAATAAGAACCCAGACTCAGATTAAAAATAACTTGTGGACTTTTGAACTTGATTGAACATGAGCATGGGACCTATGGAAATGAATTTAAATGAATTCAAATCTAATTAAAACTAAACAAGGCTTGGACTCAAGTGAACTCAAACTCAATTCGAAAAATGAAATGAATTAAATCAGACTACTTGAACTTGCATTCTGGATTCAGATTGAACACTAATGGTCTGAATAATTTGAGCTTGAGCGAGTACTTGAATTGTACCAAAGACTTGAACTTGAACGGAGTCCAAACTCAAGAGGACTGTAAGAAATTCAAGTATGAACAAGACTTGAACAAGCACTTGAACTCGCACCTGAGACTCAAACATATACAAAGAACAAACTTTAATCATATGCAATAGGACTCGTGGACTTGTACTCAAATAAACTCAAATCATACGAGCAATAGAGGATCTGATTTGAGCTTGAACCTAAATGAACTCAAGTGAGAACTTGGGTTAGACTATAAGGGACCCAAACATAGAGCTTAAACTTGAATGAACTTCAAAGAACTTAACTCATATGCCATGATTTTGGGTCTCTAAATTAAGGAATACACGAAGCTGCTAAAGATGCAAGGATCGAGGTGCAGCAAACGTGGCGCGCAATATTTGTGAATGATTGGTCCGACATTAATCGAAGAACACCTTTTATGGATATATTCAGCGAAGCATACAACAAATGTAAATGCCCGCTAGTGTTAACATCATTCGATCGAAGATAAATATATATATCCCTCGCAACTGAAAGGTGGTTGATTAGCATATTAAATGCAAATGCTTATGAATGTGAATTGACCACAATAAAGTGTAGATTTTCTTACACACAAATGCATGTAGATTGAGAGGGCAACACTGCAAATGATAATAGAAGACCCGTCCCCTACAAACAAGTACAATTAGTAAACCACCTGAGATTGGTGAAAGGTGGATGTGATGCAAGCACAATGGTTCTCCTATGAATATTTTCAGGAGGTCGTAGTGGATACAACAATTTCCTACAAATGAATGCTTGTGGATAACAACAGTGGGTATGTTGTAGATACAATGAACCACTGTGAGCATAAGTACACATATCACCTATGACAATGGTGATTAAGATCTTCAAGTAAGTCGGGTACAAGGGTGACTATATGTATGAAAAGGACATCTCCTGGAAGAATGGAAGAGATGTTTAAGCAAATTTGAATTAAATTTCCTGGTTTTCCAAAATTCCTTCTTAATCATGTACTCAGGAAGGAAATAATGCTTGCATCCACAAATATCAGAAATAACAAGTCCACTACACTGGTGATCTCAAAAGGAGATCTTTTCAAAGCAGCGAACTTCAAAGTCTAGAAAAAACCTTCCCCGATGAATGAGAAAAGGGGAGTCAATATCAAGATGAGGAGATGCCTCATTACATTAGGACAATATCACGCCACTGGATTCGTAACACTCGTACTAGCAGACAGAAGGCGTGTAAAATCTCTCAAATGAAAAGTGTGTGCATCCAAACGATAGTTATCTACACAATTACAATTATTTCAAAGTACCCTTGCACGTACATTATAACTTGTATACATATACATACACTAAAGGAGAAAATATATTCTCGACCCGCATGAGCCCCGGCGAGCGTGTTATTGGCACACACGTGACGTCTAGGGATGTTGCGCGGGTCAATAAGTGAATTCAAGTTCGAACCCGATCCTTCTATACGGATCAATAGGAGTCGACAAGGTTCGAACCATTAAGCAAATATAAGGTTGTGTCAACCGGTATATTTGTTTTAATACATTCATATTATGCCGTCAAGGCCTATAATCAAAAAATTCACTAACAAAGACACGAAGCCTATGAAACTCGATCCTCCTAAATAGATAAATAGGAGTGAACAGGGTTCAGACCATCAAATAAATATGCGATCATGAAATTGACCCAGAATATTTATTTTATACATTTATATTAGACATTCAAGGCCTTTAGCAAAGGAAATTCACAAACAAAGGCACAAAGCCTATGAAAACCTGATCCCTTATCGGCAAGTTAATAGGGTCGACATGGTTTAGTCAATGAATGACCCTACACCCCGATGATGGCTGTGTTAATTAAAGATCTCAACTAGAGGTGTTAATTTCGGGCATTTTTCAAATGTCTCCCAAAAGTCCACACAAAATACAAACTCCACAAAGTCCAAAACTCAACAAATCCCAAATTCTAAGATATTTAAATTCGAAATCATCCATTAACCACTCAAAGCAAAATCCATCCACCCTCCGCAATAGTTTGCTGAGGTGGACAAATTCAAATATAACGTCAGCTCACATAGAGCTAATGCCTGGTCGAAAATATCACTAGGATCCATTCTCAAACAATCTCCTGCCAGTAAGGACGTGATACGTGTCCTCTAACAAGCAGTTTTGCCTCCAAATGGCACCGCAGGATAAATGGTTATGACGACCCGGGGCCCTCTAAACCGAGTGGTTTACCGCCAAATGGCACCACGACATACCGGTTATGGCCAGAGCCAATACGCACCTTAGTGGCATCAAATCTTTGAGATATAAATCAATATGATATAATTGATAGGGCAAAAAGCCCTCTGTTAGCTATGGTGGATTCAAATTTGTCCCCTTAGGCAAATACCCACCCAGGACTACAAGGTCCCCTTGGACGAAGCAACCCATGGCTGCCGACAACGATCCTTCTATCAGGTTGGGTCGACTACCTTCTCTAACTAAGTAGACCAGGGACCACGATGGCCCGGGACGATGGAACCATGGGATCTTGATTGGGTCTATCATCCATTCCCCCACCATCCGCTTTAAGTGCAAGATGGTGAAATTTTCATTTTAAATATTAAATCTTCAAACTTTCAACCATTTCCAAATATCCAATGCCTATTGCTGCTACTATATGCCAGATAACATGTATTTCTGCATATATAATTGATGACTAGCCTTAATCGAAAGTTCTCTCTCATTATTGGGAGGGGTAATTAACTAGAGGGGCTTGTGCCTATAGGAATCCAGAACTCAGATCATAAAGTCCTCGTAAAATGAGAGTGAAATCTCTGGGTAGTGTCTTATCTACAAACCCATATGCCTTCCAAAATTTACCCCGGAACTTATTCCGTTAAAACTTCCCTCGCTAAACAAAAAGCATAATCAGTCCGTGGCAGGGAGGCTGAGGCCAAATTTTCGGAGCCCACAAATGTTTGTATGGGTTATAAATATCATAAATGGTGAAAGATTTATGTTAATTTCCCCAATGAATATTACATATCCTAAGGATTGTTATCCACTTGTCAAAATTAATGCATTGGCCCATTAGATAGTAAATAATCATGTTTAAGTTTCCATGATGCTTTCTCGAGTCATTATTAGATAAAAATGCATATAACAAATTATGAAAAAAAAAATGCACTTTATTGCTAGCATTAGCTCGTACAGTTATATTTTTATTCCCTTCAACTGAAGAATATAAGTGAAACTTATCAAAGGATGATGGATTTGGTGTTTAAAGAATAGAAGTAAGAAAAGCTAAAGTCTATATTGATGACTTACTGGTGAAGATTAAAACTCTTGAATAATAGATCTTATATGTGAATGTAATATTTACAATATTAAAAAACTTTAACATTCAATTGAATCCTCTTAAATGCACTTTTTTGCTAGACTGAGAAAACTTATTCTCGGTCTACTCACATAAGAAATGATCAAAGTGAATTTAGATAATGTAAAAGCTATGTTATAAATGCTCCCCATAAGAAGTCACTGATGTGCTTCAATAACTTATTGGAAGGGTAAGAAGGCTTTTTATATCAAAATATGGAAATACATTTTTTTATATATTTTTTTAAGTCAATTGAAAATACTTCTCTCGTTTCCATATTACCTTAGAGTTCTTAGGTAAGAGAAAACTAGTTATTGCAACTAAGAGTGGGCCAAGAAGTTATAAGTTATTTTTTAATAAGGAAAGATGGGAGAAAATAAGAAAAATTTTATTATGTGGTAAAAATTCTAGGAGGATTTAAGATATCCTATCATAGAAAATTTAGCATTGGCTTTGGATAATAGTGCTCAAAAGCTTTTATCAAATTTGTAAACACCTTTAATACAAGTCATCACTAACCATCTATAAAGAAAATTCTTGCAAAAAAAAAACCATTCTAGGAGAAGTTTTATGTGGTCACTATAATTTAGTAAATATTACACTTCATATGCACTAACAATAGTTATCAAAGCACAAGAATTTGCAAATTTTCTTACTAACTTCACTTCACCAAATGTAAAAATGATGTTGAAATAAAGGGCAACTTGCTTTGGATTCCTTATGTTAATTTGGAGATGACTTGATGAAATGGATTTCAATAAGAATAAAACTTACTCATGTAATAAAAATCCATTCTCAATCATAAAATACGAAGATAAGTATGAAGCATTGATAATAGAATTATATTTTGCACTCATTGTTGGGATAATAAGTTTTATTATCTTCTTAAACTATGAATTCATTATAGATGAGATGAGTAGACAATATGATAGAAGGGAGGAAGTATGCAGGGATACTATTTTAAAGGTAAAAAAATGGATTTTACAAATTCAATTATATTAAAATTTGAAAAACCCTAGATAGAAGAATAACTAGCTAGCTTAATTTAGAGAATGGGATTCTTGATGGAAGATTTACTCAATAATTAATATCTTATATTAAGATTAAAGTAGTGAAAGTCATGGAAGTTGTGGTTGAATTCATCCTAATTTGAATTGATCCATTCATTAAATTCTTCAAATCAAGACAAACTTACCTATAGTTAAGGACTAGAGGAATTTAAAATCAAATTAATGCATTTTCTACTAATTGAGGATGCATTACTAAAAAATTTATTTTACTTAGATAAACCTTAGTGTGTCATAGAGAATGAAGTTGTGGGGATTTTAAAGGTGGTTAATTTCAAAAAATATGTTAGTCATTGTTATGAAAGAACTTGGACAAATAGAACTCAAAGATAAGCATGTTTTTGGAAAACTCAGAGCATAGATTTAGATGAATTTTCTAATTAGTGTAGCTAATGCAAAAAAAAAAAAAAAAGCACTCTAATTAAACTACAACCATCCCACATGAAGAAATTAATTAGTGTTCCATGGTTATTTGCTGTTTGGGACATAGTTGGCTTATTTCCCTATTGATTTGTTAGAGAAAATTTATCTTGATAATGTTTAACTACTTTACAGAATGAATTAAAGCCTATTTCTATTCAAAGAATATTATATAAGTTTTTTATAACTTTATTTGGATCGACAAAATATGCTCATATCATTTGCCATGGCAATCATTATAAATAATGGACCAAAATTGTTTGATTAAAAAAAATACTTCTACAAGTGTTAAGCAATTTTGGCTTAAATTTACTTCACTATAATACTAAGAAACAAATAGAATTTAAAAACAAGTTATTTGTAATAAAGCAATTTTGCCAAGAATATGTAACAAATATTTTACCCTCAAAAGGAAGTACTTCTAGAAAATATTTCTTTTGTACTTATTTCAATGAAAAAGATATGAATCATAAAGGAATAATGAGTTCAATTATTTCTTTTGCTTGATTCTTTGCAAAAGAAAAAATATGTATGCCTATAAAGTACTTCAATAATATGTCTAAAATGAAATTTGTTAATCTTAATAAAAAAATATATGTTTATAAATAATAGAAGCTTGAAGCCATTTATTGATAAGAACTCAAGAAACTCGAGGAATTCCACCATCATAATGAACTTGAAAATGTTGAACTTGGACAACTTGGTGGCATTGAACTCTTAAAAAAAAGTTTTAGTCTCACCTAAAAGAAAGAAATTGATGGAAAATTTTAAGAAGAAGTTTGATATAAAACTCAAAAAAAGACTTTGAAAATTGAAGTCAACTAACTTCAAGATAAAGATTTTGACTTAATAGTGGCACTGATCAATGTTGGAAAAACTCATTTCCTATATGAATACTCAACTAGTTCAAAAAATGAGAA
This sequence comes from Dendrobium nobile, assembly GCA_022539455.1. Lineage (NCBI taxonomy): Eukaryota > Viridiplantae > Streptophyta > Magnoliopsida > Asparagales > Orchidaceae > Dendrobium > Dendrobium nobile. The sequence continues at coordinate 10,529,309 of CM039722.1, forward strand.
TACTTACTTAAGTTTGGGATCAAAGTAATCTAAGATTAAGTTGAAAAGTTACTAGACTGTTCCCTAAAAAGAGAACTAAGGCCAATAGATAGATAAATCATCTACACTTAAATATATATTATTTACACTTAATTCTAAATGTGTGTAACATTCTAAGAAAAAAAAAAAGAAACTTATCTAATAAGTTTGAGTAATTAAGATATTATGCCTTCCAAGCTACCCTTTATCTTATACATAATAATTATGGAGTGACATGCTGATAATTATTTTTATTAATTATTTCAATATTGTATTTGAAGTTGAGACTTATTAAAAATTATTATTACTTATTATTTCAAGATTGTATTTGATGTTGTTCAACTTTAGAATTTTATATTCTAAAAAAGGACTTTTATAGAATTAAGCATCATGCCAATTCTTTACTCTTAAGGATAAAATCACTAAGCTTTCAAACTTACACTCCCTCCTTTTTTATTTTTATTCACATTGAGTGAGATCAATCCCTTCTATATAGTCCAAATTATATTGTTAGGCATATGAAGATGAAAGATTTGGCAAAAGGCTAAACCCATTATCGGTGATGACTAGTCCAAATATATATAAAATGAGATGCCTAATAAAAGTTATAGTTTTATATAAATTTTTATCTAGGAAGTACCTTGATGTTTGTTTCAATTTGCATATTTGGTATAATCACTCATTTGTTTAGTCAACTTTATAGCTTTGAGAATATGAATTAAGTTAAAAACTTTGAGAATGTGAACATAGCTCAATAAAATTGACAATTTGAAATAAACCTATTAACTAACTAATAAAAGTTGAGAAAAATTAAAATCATTAAATGTAGAGAAAAAAAAAGCTATTGGCCAAAGAACCATTCATATAACAATTTTTCATTATAAATAATTGATTATAAAGAATAAGGAAAAGTGTACAAAACAAAACCTCTAGAGTTGAGTTTAAAAGCATTACTACTTTCTTCATCTTCAATGGAGCTAACTTCATTGTCTTGATATCTCACAGGAATAATAAATCTTGTGACACTTGATTCTCGGCTCTAAATAGTTTTAATCGATGAGTTTGTTTAGGTAATATTTTATAACATCATTAAATTTGGATGATAATATAATTTGATATAATTGCTTAGATTTTGTTAATATATATAAAATTTTGGCAATCAAGATCAAGAGAATACCCTCTTGTTCTTATTTTGCTAGTTTTGAACTTCCTCAAAAAGTTGATTGACCCTTGATTTAACAACCTCTATGTCACAACAAGTTCATTAAGTAATTATAGACATCGTTACCAAAAATGCAACTTTTTCAAATAAACTTTCATTAAGAACATTGATATTACTTCTAGAATCAACCTAGTCAGCTTTCATTTCAACCAAGGATTTCGAGAATTTTTCTTTCTTAGGCTTAAATGAATCAATGAAGCCTAAGAAAGATGTTAATAATGACTATATTCAAATCATTAAAGATATGTATGTAGGAGTTATTACTTATGTTCAAACACAAGGTGGTTTGACCAAGTATTTTCCTATTTCGATTGGATTACTTCAAGGATCAGCCTTAAGCACATATCTTTTTTGCTTTAGTTATGAATGTTCTCACTAGACATTTGTAAGAGGATATACCTTGGTGTATGCTTTTTGCTGATGATATTCTTCTTATTGATAAGACTAGAGAGGGAGTTGAAGGTAAACTTGAATTATGGATGTCAACCTTAGAGTCTAAAGGTTTTTCGCTTGAGTAGATCTAAAACTAAATATATTGAGTGTAGTTTTAGTAGTAATGGATCTAATGAGGGGATTGTGACTTTGGGCGATCAAGTCATTAATAAGAGTACACGCTTTAAATATCTTGGATCTATTATTCAGAGTGATGGTGAAATAGATGGGATATTACCAGTAGAATTCAAGTTGGATGGTTTGAATGCATTGGGCTTGTTGGGTGATAGAAAAGTCCCACTCAAACTTAAGGGAAAATTCTATAATATGGTGGTGAGACCTGTAATGCTTTATGGTGCTGAATGTTGGCCATTAAAAGAGAATCATAGTACTAAGTTAAATGTTGCTGAGATGAGAATGCTCAGGTGGATGAGTGGCTTTACCCTTAGAGATAAGATAAGAAATAAGCATATACATGAAAAGGTTGGAGTAGCTCTAGTGGAAGATAAGATTAGGGAGAGTCACCTTAGATGGTTTGGCACGATGACCCGATTAGGAAAGTAGAGGTGTTAGATTTGACTTATGTTAAGAAAGGTAGAGGTAGACCTAAAAATACTTGGTTAGAAAATATTAGAAATGATCTTTATTTATTAGATTCAAACGAGAATTTGACTTTTAACATGACACAATGGAGAAAAAGGATTCATGTAGCCGACCCCGCGTAGTGGGACAAAGGCTCGTTGTTGTTGTAGGCTTCATTAAATCAATCACATCCAACTTCTTTTAAGGATATACAACTTCCTCTTAAGACTTTTCACCAGCTTGATGTTGATTTTTTCCTAAGTTTGCCTCTTAGTTGTCTTCTTATTAATGATAATTCCATGAGGGTGGATAAAAGAAATTTTTAAAAGAATCAATAACAAGTTTAATATTTTGGTTGTCATGAGGATATTGGTCATTTATAAAACTCGATTGAATAGTAAAGAGTGACTAACTTCATAAGTACTCACCAAATCAATAATAGTCTCCATAAGAGTGGAATTAATCAATCAAATTAAAATTATTGGTGGAGTAGTAATAGAAGTTGATGGAATAATAATAGTCAATGTGGGAATAATATAACTAAAGAAAATAGTGTGATCATTAGTAGTGGCATCTGTATCAAGATCGACATAGCATTCAAAAGACCTACTAGCATACCACTCTTTGATATCTTCTTCTTAGGTTTCTTGATCATTGGAACACCTTCTCCACTAAGAAACTTTGATACCGATGGGTAATCAATAACTTCTAGATAGGCATGTTTAGCTAAAAATGCATTTTTTTCTATGTTAACAATAAAGATCTTAAAAGGTTAATAAAGAGGATTCACACATCTACCTAATAAGTTCACACATCTATCTAATAACTTACCTTAAATACACTCTCTAATGAGGTATAATTTCACATTCAACGCCTTCTTATTTATATTCAGACATTATCATTGCTCAGTGAATGATGGTGAAGGAAATTCAAGTTTCTCCATTATAAAGCAACTAGAACCATCCTATGAAAAACTTCATACAGAAGAATTTTGACTTCCAATCCTTAATTTTATTCTCTATGTTGGTCATTGTCATACTATTTGAAAGAAAAGCAAGTGGAAGAATCCTGGAAAGCTTTCATAGAAATTATATAACTATGTTTAATCTCCAAGGTGATAAGCCAATTGATAAGCAAGCAGCCCAATAAGTTGTCTAACTTATATCCACTACTATTTGCTGTCCACTACCGTCTACTGTGCCAGAACGTGAATGTCAGAATTGCGATATTCAGCCGTTGATCTCTAACGGTTTACATCATGGCCATTGATGTCTTCATCATCTTCTTTATGCATTGGTTATATAAAACTGTATGAAGCACAGCAAAGGAAGAAGAGAAGTTTTTGAGCTCACTGTTCCATTCGTATTCTCCTTATTCTGTGTTTTGTTTTTCCTGCTCTGCTTTTCTAAATCTTGTGCAGGTTGCAATGGAGAAGAAAATCAACATGGTATCAGAGCGCTGCAACTCTGATTAATGGTTGATATACATTTTTTTTAGTTCTCTTCACCGTATTCTGATTCTCTGTTCTCAAAATGGATTTCTCGTCTTCTTCTGCAACTTCCGTCCCAGTCTTGCCGGTGATAAAAATGGCAGATATCCCCATACCAGCTCAACTAAAGTTTTTAATGACAAATGTGAAAGCTGTGCTCAACATTCAGTTAACCGGCGACAACTATCCTCTTTGGAAATCACAAATATTCAAGCTCTTTACAGCTAACGGATTTGAAGGGTATTTGGATGGATCAACACCCAAACCAGTCCGTATGATCAAGGCTGCCTCTGGTGAGTTACAACTAAATCCTGATTACAGCACCTGGCTATTGATAGATCAAAATTTAGCTACAGTATTGTATTCGACAATTTAAACTACATTTCTTCCATATGTTCTGGAGCTTACTTCTTGTTTTGAGATATGGAAAACAGTTGAACGACGTCTTCAATCTACGAATCGTTCTAAATATTTACAGCTTAAAAATGAGCTAAATCACTTAAATATGAAGGACAAATCTATGGTACAATATTTGTCTGAAATTAAGAGCAAGGTTGATGCCATTGGGTCCTCTGGATCTCCCTTGTCCGAGGAAGATGTCATTATGTATACCTTAAATGGTTTACCTCCTATCTATCAGGCGTTTAAAACTGCCATTAGAACAAATCTGAATCCCATAAGTTTGGATGACTTTTATTCACTATTATGTAGTGAAGAGCTTAATCTAGCTGCAGAATCTGTTCGAGAGCTATCTTTATCATCTACGGCTGATAACATTCCAGCCATGTATGCACAACGTGGTCGTGCTCGCGGTAGAGCTACATGAGGACGATTTTCTCGATCTTCTCGCGGTAGAGGCGCATACACTTGTGTATCTTCCAGTTTTACACCCACGGTTGAATGCCAAATTTGCAGAAAACCTGGGTATTCTGCCTACAAGTGTTGGTATCGTGCTGACTTCTCCTTACCACCTTCGGTTCAAGCAAATACAGCCACTACTTAACCAATTTCAGCTGATTGGATTCTAGATACTGGCGCAACGTCACATTTGACTTCCGATCCTCAACAACTGCTCAATGCTCAACCTTACGGTGGACCTCAACAGGTGATTGTTGGCAATGGCGAATTACTTCCTATTACTCACACTGGTAAAGGTTTATTACCTACACCTTCTTCTTGTAAACTTTCTCTCAACTCCATTCATTTGGTTCCTCATCTTCATCATAACCTTTTATCCATAAATAAATTGGTTAATGATAATGCTTGTTATGTTATGTTTCACTCTTCCGGTTATGTCATCAAGGACCTGAAGACACATCAAACTCTCTTTCAAGGACGAACTATACCCAATTTCTACTGATTCATTGTCTGTAGTCTCTACCACAGCTCTTGTTTCGCTTCCTACAACTATTCAGCTTTGGCACCGTCGCATGGGTCATCCATCTCATCCTGTTTTGCTTAAGTTACACAAGCTGTTTGATTCTACCTCACCGTCTGTTTCTTCTAATCTTCATTGTAATGCTTGTGCCATGTCTAAAAGTCACAAGCTTCCTTTCTCTATGTCTACTTCTCGTTCTAATAGTGTTCTTCAGTTAATACATAGTGATGTATGGGGACCTTCTCCCATAGTATCTTTGCAAGGATATAAATATTATGTAGTGTTTATTAATGATTACTCTCATTTCACATGGCTTTATCCGTTATATGCTAAATTCGATGTGCTTAGTGTATTTTGCCAATTTCAGAAATTAGTTGAACGCCAATTTGATACTAAAATTAAATGTTTTAGATCAGACGGCGGTGGATAATATATTTCTAAAAATTTTCAACTAATTCTCTCTCAATCTGGTATTATCCATCAGCTCACATGCCCTTATACACCTGAACAGAATGGTGTTGCAGAACGAAAACATCGGCATATTTTGGAAACCGCTCATGCACTTCTATTTCAAGCAAATTTACCTCAAAAGTTTTGGATACATGCTGTTCAAACAGCTGTACATTTAATTAACTATCTACCATCTCTTTCTAAGTTTCATTCCCCTTTTCAAATGCAATATAAATCACCACCTGATTATAACTCTTTACGCATTTTTGGGTGTTTATGCTATCCCTTCTTACCTTCTCAAATTCTCTCCAAACTTCATCCAAAATCTCTACCTTGTGTTTTTATTGGATATTCCAATACCACAAAAGGTTATCTGTGCTTTCATATTCCTTCTGGCAAAATATTTCTTTCCCATCATGTACGTTTCATTGAATCTATTTTCCTTTCTTATTTGAACAGCAAGCAGATTTTGTGAATCCCTCTTCTCATGATGTTCCACTTCTATCCCTTGTCCCTACTATAACTAAATCTTCCAGTACTCCAAGAACACAGATAACCTCAACTGCATCTCCTCCACAAACAAATCAAACAATATCATTGTCTCCTGCTAGCCTCATTCCGTCTCCAACTACAGAGATCTCAGCTTCTCCTCAACAATCAACAAGCTCCACATCTTCTCCTATCCATATTCCCCATCCTATGCTTACGAGATTTAAAACAGGGAAGTTAAAGCCACGCCATATCATTAGCCTGAATCATTTACTTCTCCCGTCGGATCCTACGTGTTATTCACAGGCTGTTAAACACAACTCTTGGCGACAAGCAATGTCGCAGGAATTTAATGCTTTACAGCAGCAAGGCACATGGAAGCTTATTCCATCTCATCCAAATCAAAATGTCTTGGGTTGTAAATGGATCTATAAGACCAAGTTAAACTATGATGGTACTATAGCCAGACATAAAGCGCGCCTTGTTGCTCAAGGATGTCATCAATAATTTGGCTTGGACTACAATGAGACGTTCAGTCCAGTGGCAAAGCTACCAACTATACGTATTTTCCTCAAAGTTGCTGTCACTTTTAAATGGAAAATTTTACAACTTGATGTCTCGAATGCGTTTCTTCACGGAAAATTGAATGAAACTATTCTTATGAGACAACCTACCGGTTTTGTTGATCCAGTATATCCTGAGCATGTTTGCTTGCTTCAAAAGTCTATTTATAGTTTGAAGCAATCGCCAAGACAATGGTTTGAAACATTTTCTGCATATCCACTTCAGTATGGATTTATACATACCTCGGCTGATTCTTCTTTGCTCATATTTCACAAACAATCCATTACTCTCTACATTTTAGTTTATGTAGATGATATTTTGTTAACCGGCAATCATGAACAAACTATACAGCAGCTTCTAAACGGCTTATCTACTCATTTTCACATGAAGAATTTGGGAAACATTTCCTATTTTCTCGGTATGCAGGTTTCTCATACACCAAATGGAATTCATTTGGCCCAGTCCAAATATGCAGCTGAGATCTTGAACCGTGCGGGCATGTCTGAGTGCAAACCTATTGCGTCTCCAGCTCCTTCTAAACTACAGTCATACTCTCACTCTGAACTGTCTTCAGTTCAATCAGAAAATTTTAGACATATTGTCGGATCATTGCAATACTTGACTATTACACGTCCTGATATAGCTTTTACTGTAAACAAACTATGTCAACATATGCATAAGCCCCTTGAAGACGATTTCAAATTGTTCAAACGTCTCCTTCGCTATATCAAAGGTACAATTCTATTTGGATTACCTATCTTGTCTGGTTCCCTAGAGTTATCTGCATTCTCTGATTCTGATTGGGCGGGTGATCCCATTGATCGCAAGTCGACTTCTGGTTACTGTGCATTTCTTGGTAATTCTCTTATCTCCTGCATGTTAAGAAACAGAAAACTGTAGCTAGATCTTCAACTGAAGCTGAGTATTGTGCACTCGCTACTGCCACTACGGATATTATTTGGCTCCGTCGACTGCTCCAAGAATTTCAGATCAATGTATCACAACCTACTCGGCTATTTTGTGATAATATATCTGCTATGACAATTGCTACTAATCCTATCTTTCATGCAAGGACCAAGCATATTGAGATTGATTTTCAATTTATTCATGATTGCATTAAGAGCAAAGTCATTCAAATAGATCATATACATACACAAGATCAACTTGCTGACTTATTTACTAAGTCACTCTCTATCTCTCGTTTTGCTAATCTAAGAGAAGCTAACTATTTCGGAACCTTCTGTTAGCTTGCGGGGCAGTGATAAGCCAATTGATAAGCAAGCAGCCCAATAAGTTGTCTAACTTATATCCACTACTATTTGTTGTCCACTACCGTCTGCTGTGCCAGAACGTGAATGTCAGAATTGCGATATTCAGCCGTTGATCTCTAACGGTTTACATCATGGCCATTGATGTCTTCATCATCTTCTTTATGCATTGGTTATATAAAACTGTATGAAGCACAGCAAAGGAAGAAGAGAAGTTTTAGAGCTCACTGTTCCATTCGTATTCTCCTTATTCTGTGTTATGTTTTTCCTGCTCTGCTTTTCTAAATCTTGTGCAGGTTGCAATGGAGAAGAAAATCAACACAAGGAACTTTCTTCTCTTGCATGTATAGAACAAAGAGACAATGATTGTGAAAGACTTTAATATTATTTGTGTGGAAATTGCTCCACAAGAATTCATAATATATGTGAACACCTAGTAGAAAAGAAACCAAAGATGAGTTAGAACTTATCTTTGTAGAAATAAAGCTTATCATTATGAAATTACTTGTGATAATAACCATCATTAAGTTCCCTAATGATAAAATTTTCATCTTCACTCCATATAAATCTAAATGACCTTCACTATACTTGGTGTAATTGAAGACGACAAAGAACACAATTTCTTGGAAATGTTTCAAGCCTTTTCCTCTACTTCACAACATGGAAAAGTATTAAGAAGAAGATAAGAAAAAAAAAAAGGGTGAGTGTGTGTGTATGCACGCATGAAAGAGAAAAAAAAATAACATAAAAATTCTTAATATATTTGGTAGTTTTAGAGAATAATACTTAAGATCCTTGAGGTACAGTGAAATTATTTTAAAATTAAAATAATAATCCTACTATTATAAGGGAAAAATTGCTTTATGGACTAGTAAGAAGTTGTCTTTGATTGAAAGGCTTACTTAAAAGTCAATTTGAAGATAGTAACAACTTTGACTTGAAATCAACATGAAGGTCAAAATTATGATAAAGTATGATCTACTCAACACTAAGGTTACATTCAATAAGAGATAAAAATGTAATTTAATTTCACTAGACACTACCATTAAAATTAATACTACAGATCAAAAGTTGACAAACTCGAAGATGACTTGTAGTCAACCACTACTTAAAATTTTTCTCAAGTGAAGTTGTGCTAAGGAAAAGAAAAAATAAGATCAAGGTAAATCTTATGAGAAACAAATCCACACTAAATTAGCAGTGGAAGAATTACTTAGCACAAACCAAAAAATTGATTAAATCTAGATAACTCCATGAATTTATGAGTGCAAATGACTTGAATCCTAAGGATTTGTATTTCATAGAAATGGTTAAAGATGGGCAACATATAAAGGCTCGATCTTGTTCTTTAAAGGTGCAAACAACATTCTACAATGAGCCTTTTGACTCAATCTTCTACTTCTTTCCTTTGGTAGTGACTTTAATAAAATTGATGATGAGAATGGCTTTATATAATTTCTTATTGTGAAGATCCTTATGTGTTAAGTCCAATTACCATCTACTAACAAAATGCCTTAATAGAGGCAATGACTCTAAAGGGTTGCTATAATGGGTTCATCTATATGGTTCTACAAATTAAATCAAGTAGGATATATTTATAAAAGGGGAGTCGTTTGCATAACAAACAATTGATTGTATTCAAGGTCGACTTCTTCTTATTCTTTTCTAGAATCTCACTCGTAGTAAATCTTATTACAATATTACCTAATTCAATTAAAGATGTAATATCATGATCACCTTTGATTGTTGGGATTGGTTAATTCTTCTTAGTATTTACTTTTTAAGCATGAACATGAAGATTAACACGAAATATACTTTTGAGGAAAAAATAATTAGTTGTAAAATTTATTGATTCAATACCGAGTAATGAGGAACAACGGAGACGACAGGTATGGGGCGACAGGTCTCAGCCAAGCTTGGATGAGTGGAGAGAGCGTAGAGGGCGGCTTGATATAGTTGCGTGGAGCCATTACCTACGACAATGTGGCAATTTTCATCGACAAAAGCATTGCCCACGAGTCTATGGATTCGACGGACTTGACTAGCAAATTCATGGTGGAGAAACCAACAGAGATTATTCCGGTTGGAAAAGTAGCTCAAGTTTTCCCATCCTTCTATTTTAAATGAAGACACATCCCCTGTTTCCTTCCAAAACTTCTCATATATCATTGGATCCCCACTGCAATAAAGCGAAAGGGATAAATTAAATCAAAATATTATGATTAAAATAAACTTTTAAATTATTAATTTCAATTGGAGATTAGTATAATATATAGATAATTAATATGGTGTCAATTAAAAAACAGATGTAAGGACTTTGAGATTCGTTCTATAAAAATTTTAATGAGGATATATTGTTGTGAATTTTTTTTTCTTTGCTGATAATTATAAATATTTAAAGAAATTATCTCTAAATATAATTTTTAAGCAATATATTAGTAAGTTTTTCTCTTTCCATAAATATTGCTAAAATATATAAAATTGCTTAATTACTTAAGGAAAACTAAATTTTTTTTAATTTTATAATATTTAATTTATAAGAAATTTGTAAAATTAATTTTTAGCCTTTCTTCATATAGCAATGAAAAAAACTATTTCAAAATATTTAGATATAAATCATATTAAAATAACTATATATTTATTTTTATATAATTTATATTTAAATATCAAAACAAATATTTTTTTTTTTTATAATAATGAAGGATCATTTAAATATATATATAATTCAATAAAAAAGAATGCGATGGGGGTTTACTGGTCGAGATTGATGACGGAATCCTGGGAGTGAGGGGGGAAGCCATCAGAGGCAGTAACGACAAGTCCCTCAACAGGCCCGATGGGATCCGCCATTGTACTGCTTGCGGTGTCGTCGAGGCCACGAGAGCTACCTCCTCTGCCTCTGCCGATTCCTTTCACTACCAATCTAATTGCTACGCTCGAATCGCCGCACCATGCATCTCTCCTAGCTCGTCCCAGCTTCTTATATATATAGTGCAAAAGTTCATATGAATATATTTTAAAAAATATTATATTAAATTAAATTATTCTGACATAATTTTTAATCAAAGTGAAATTAAAAAAATATTGTAATTAACATTATTTTAGAATATTCTTTTTATATTTATAACCATTTTTTGTTTTGAAGTTAATGTAATATATGATTAATAAAAATAAAATTTATGTTATATTTCCATTAAAAAGAATTTAATGAATATATGACTTATTCTTATCAAAATTTGGTCAGACAAGTTGATCTTAGTTTTTTTTTTACGGAAAAAAAGAAAGAAGGTTAGACGGCTGTTACAACTAAATTTTATAATTAAAGGAGGCCCTTTTTTTTCCAAAAAAAAAATGAAAAAACGACTTCCTTTGGCTTCGGTGCTTCGGTTAGCCAAATTGGGCTGTGGTCTGACCTCTTCCTTCCAAGTTTAATAGAAGAAAAAAAAACTTCTAAACAGGAAATAAAAAAATATTTATATAATATAAATTTGAAGGTTTTATGCAGATGAAAAATTGGCTTAAAAATTTTAGCTGTTTGATGCATGTACATATTTTTTGTGTCAACTTTTGCTTGGCTTTGATCTTTGTCTAATCATAGTAAGATAACTTTTTCTTTTTTTACATTTAGGCCAATAAAGATAAACTCACACACACACATTACATATGATGTAAGTCTCGCCGGTAAAAGAGCTTTAACACAGGTTAGTAGAATGGAAAAAAAAATGATAGGAAGACGGAGGAATTTCCATGTCATTGCATAACCAGAAAATGCATAATACAAGTGTTTTTATAAGAGGTATTAGGGAGCAGGAAGTTAGGGAATGTCAGGCTGTCGTTTGTGGCAGACTGCTATAACAGCTGGATGGGTTCGTGCTGCTGATGTACATGGAGCATGTTAGGATAGATGAGTTGCATGTGTTTTAAATGGTGTGCTAATAGCCCCCCTCAAATTGACTATCTGGTCTGCAGATAGTTAATTTGTTTCAAAGATCAACAAACATGATTGCGGTGAGAGGTTTGGTACGTATGTCCACCGGGTGGTCAATGGAGCTTATGTGTGAGACTTCAATGGCTTTGTTCTTAATGTGGTCGCTGATGAAATGATGTTCTATTTCAATATGTTTGGTCCTGGCAAGGAAGACGGGATTGTGAGCGAGTGCTATTGCAGATACATTGTCACAGAAGATTGTGGTAGGCTGGGATTGTTGAGCTTGGAAGTCATCAAGTAGATGACGTAGCCAAAGAACATCTCAGGTTGCTGCTGCCAAGGCCCTGTACTCAGCTTCAGTTGAGGATTTCGGCACTGTAGTTTATTTCTTGACACTCCACGATATGAGATTTGGAACTAAGTATGTGTAGAATCCCGTAATGGACTTCCTATCCTCTGTGTTGGATGCCTAGTCTGCATCGGTGTATGAGGTGAGAGTGAGTTGTCCAGAGGAAATAGGTAGTCCATAATCTTATGTGTCATTGATGTATTTGAGAAGGCGTTTGAGGAGCTGATAATCTCGAGCTATCAGATTGTGCATGTGTTGATAGATAACGTTGGTTGCAAATGCGATATCCGGCCTTGTCACTGTGAGATACTGCAAGGAGCCTGCGAGTTGACGATAGAAGGTTGGGTTCTCATACTGAGAATGGTCGGTAGTGATTTCAGAATCCTTTGGAGAGATGGGTGTAGCAACTGGTTTGCACGAGTCAAACCCAGAAGAGTGGAGGATCTCTTTGGCATAGTGTGCTTGATGTAGAAATAGTCCTATGGTGGTGTGCTTGATCTGTATGTCGAGAAAGAGATTAGATGTACCCAGCTGTTTTAGTGTAAACGTTTGTTTTAGTGAGAGAGAAGTGTCTGAATGGTGGGGGATGATTTCCCGTCAGAAGCAGGTCATCGACATATACCAATAGGTAAAGTTGAATGTCCGAAGTGTTGTAGATTAACATGGATGGATCAGCTTTACTACATCGGAAGCCAAAGTGAAGCAAAAATGTCGTAAGCTTGTAAAACCATTGCCGTGGTGCCTGCTTGAGGCCATAGATTGCCTTGTTTAGTTTACACACATGATTGGGATACCTGGGATCAATGAAGCCTTGTGGTTGCTGAATATTAACTTCTTCTTAAAGTTCACCGTGAAGGAAGGTGTTAGCAATGTCAAATTGTAGGATTGGCCAGCTCCATTGGAAGCATATGATTAGAAGCACTCGAATGGTTGGCATCTTTGCCAGGGGACTAAAGGTTTGTTGGTAGTTAACACCATACTGTTGGGTGTAGCCTTGAGCAACAAGCCTGGCTTTCTAGCGATGAACCGTCCTGTCTATGCTCAGTTTGATTTTGTATGTCCACTTGCTGTCGAGTACTGGGGTGTGATTAGGAGATGGTGTGAGACACCGGGTACCTATTTTTGAAGTGCCATGAATTCAGCTGACATTGCTTGCGCTAATGAGGAGTTTTGGCTGCTTGAGTGTAGCACGAGAGAGTGAGACATGAATCTACTATAGCAAGTAAGTCAAATATCTTCATGGGTTTGAGGTGGCTGGTTTGAAGACGTGTTTTCATTGGGTGCTGGGGAACTGGGTGGTGAGGAGGGGAATTGGGTGGAAGTGGAGTAGGGGACTGAGAGATATTGGGAGAGGGTTGGTTCGACTGTGAAGTTATGGGTTGGGATATATGGGATTCTGTCCTTGATGAGTTGTGGGGAGAGGGATTTGGTGAAGTTGAGTATGTGAGGTGGGAATTAGAAGGAGAGGTGGGGTTGATTCGGGTGTGTTTGAGGATGATATAGTTGGATGATTGATGGAGGGAAAGTGTTATTCGTGAAAGATGATATGGTGGGAGATGTGAAGTTTTTTATTTTAAGGATTATAACAGCGATATCCTTTGTGAGAAGTGGAATAACCAAGGAATATGCAAGCCGTGGAATGAGGTGCTAGTTTATGTGGGGTCTGAGGCTAAAGCCACGGAAAGGGTATTTGAAAATTTAGGGAGGAGGTTGGTAGTGTCTTTATCAGATAGTTGGCTGTTTGAGCAGCTTCAGCCCATAATTGAGGTGGGAGATTTTCTGCGTGTAGGAGAGCTCGTGTGGTTTTAATGAGGTGCCTATGTTTTTGTTCAGACACTCCATTTTGCTCAGGAGTATAGGGGCAGATAAGCTCATAACGGATGTCGTGAGTCAGATGGAAATGTTTGAAGGTATGATCGGTGAACTCCCTGCCTCCATCCAAACGAAGTGTGCGAATGGAGGATATAAATTGATTTTTTACCAGGTGATATAATTGTTGAAATTTTATGCTAGTTTCATTTTTGGAGTGCATGAGGTATATCCAATAGAAGTGATCAAGAATAGACATCAATAAAAATTATATAGTAACTATATCCAAATAGTGAAGGAATAGGAGAGGGACCCCAAACGTCCGTATGTATTAAGCTGAATGGAGTTTATACATGAGTGGCTTCCTTTGGAAATGGAAGCTTGTGGCTTTTGGCCACTTTACAGGAGGTGCAAAAAAAAGGTTAAAAACTAGCACAGACATCTGGTAGTAGTTTAGATAGGGTGGTCATCATGCGATGATGGGGATGACCCAATCAAGTGTGCTAGAGGGAGGTAGAGTCAGGTGTCATGCGAAAGGCATGAACTAAATGATGTCGTCGAAGGAGAACGGTGTAGATTCCTTCGTGATTATGGCCAGGGAGTAATATTTTGTTGTCCTGAAGATCCTTAAGGACAAAGCCAGTGGAATTAAAAGAGATGGAGCAGTCATTGTCCATAGTAAGTTTCGAAATGGAAAGCAAATTATGAGCAAGGGAGGGCACATGAAGGAGGTTTTAAAGTTTGAGCTTACGAGTGGAGTCTAGTAAGGGTAGGATTCCGGCACCTATATGCTGAATGGGAAGAGAGGAGCCGCTTGTTGTAGAGATCGAGTCTTGCCCCTGATACGGAATGAAATATTATAAGTTCGCAAGGTTAGGTATGAGATGTGTTGATGCTCCTTAATCTAGTACCTTGTCCGTAGATGAATTTGGTTGATTCTGAGTGAGGAGGGCACGGAGATTTGACATCTAAGGAGTGTAATTGGATTTATACTCGTGCCAGCATGACAGCGCTATATTGCCTGGTTTCCAACAGATTTGGAAGGTGGGTCGATCCGTGCTTCGCGTCGTAGTCGAGGGAGGTCTTGTGGATGCAGCAGATGGAATTAAGGGAGCTCCTTGCCCACAAATTTTCTTATAAGTAGATGAGTGCCCCCTTCCCTTAGAGGTGTATAGTGCTTGGTGATCTGGAACTGCGGCAACGTTCTACTGTATTTCTATTTGCAAGTTTATCTCCTCACTACAGAGTAGGAAATAGAGAGATTTGAGAGTTATGGTTTGAGGTGAGGTACGTATTACCACTTTGAATGGATTGTATGAGGATGGTAGTCCTTTGGGTGTGTAGAGGATGATATCCTCAGTGTCAATGCGGCATCCTGTACCAGAGATTTTATTTTTGCCAGGTATTGTGATACTGTCTGATCTCTCATTTGAACGTTATAGAGCTCATTTTTCAACTGTATAACTCGCGAACGATTGGTAGGTTGTAGACGAAGATCTAAAGGAATCTAGATTTCATGGGATGTTTTAAGGTGCAAAATGTAAGGGAGCACTAAGGGTGAGATAGCAGAGAACAAGGCGGAGATGAGGTTTTGATCTACAAGTTTCTAAAGTTTGCAGTAAAAGGAGGTTGCGTTAGAATTTGAGGGTTCTTGGAGACAGTGTAAGGAACCAGTGAGGTACCCATCGAATCCGTTTGCCATGAAAGCCTGGTAGATCTGTAGTCGCCAAATAGCGTAGTTGTCTATCGTGAGTTGAGTGTGCACGATAAGCTTAAGGTTTGACATTAGAAACTTGAGATGGCAGCCATAGAAGCAGATAGAGTGAACATTGTCCTAGATTAAGAAGAGGAATCATGTTCCGTTTGTGGTGAGGGGAGAAGAGCATTCCCACTGTTACCACTCTGATACCATAAAAGAGCTTCTGCACATGTTAGTAGAACAAAAAGAAATGATAGTGTTGTAATTCATGACCCTTAGTCTGAGATTTTGATGATTAAAAATAATGTCGTCTAATTTACTATTCATTGAATATCTTTTATTTCTACTATTATTTGTGAGTACTAACATTTCAGGGAGATCACAAGTTACTCAGGATAACAAGAAGACTCAAGTTTGGGTAGAATAAGAGTGTGAGTTTGTAACATTGTAATTTCTTAATTTATTTTATTTTCTCTTTTCTTGAGTCTGGCCACAAATTGCATGTAAATCTGAGAAACCATGCACACATATAAGGAGAGAGGGTTTTTAAAATGTAGATTTTTTTTTCTTCTCTATTGATCGTACTATACTAGTTTATATCGTACTGTACGATCTGATCTGGCTGAAACGTATATCTGTGAACAGGTCGTACTGTACGACTACGATAGTACTATACGATGTGTTACCTATCAAAAACCCTAGCCGCCATATTTAATTTAAGAAAGTTTTATAGCCGTTCGTACTGTACTAAGACCTTCGTGGTCTTCGTACAATACGATGTATTTTGAATACTTACTTAAATTAACCCGTGATTAGTGGAATAAATCAAGGATTAATTTTTGATTGGTCATCGTATTGTACTAACCAGTTCGTATTATACAATGAACCTAGGAAATTTTTGATCGTTCCAGACTTCGTCCTGGACAATACCTTGATTTTGCCTAATCATATTATACGAAGTAGATCGTACCCTATGATATACATAGATGAGTTTTGATCATCCCAGATTTCTTCCTGGATGATACCTTGATTTTGACTAATCGTACTATACGAAGTAGGTCGTACCCTACGATGTACAGAGATAAGTTTTGATCGTCTTGATTATCGTCTTGTACGAACATTAGAGTTTTCCCTATCATACTGTACGAACTTATTCATAAGTTTTGACCTGTTCGTAAACCTTCGTACTATGACGAAGCTCGTTTGTACTAATCATACTATACAATATGGAATCATACTGTATGATAGTAATGGCTAATTTAAAAATTTTCAGTATTTTTGGAGCCCATTTTAAGTATCAAAAAGTTATGTCTTTCATGTGTGACTTGAGAGGGGAACGTGACTAGAGAGGGAATCCTTGGGAGAGAGTTCTTGAGAAGATTTTAGGTTTGAGAGAGGAAAAAGAGGGTGAGCTTGGTGAGGGAGAAGTAGTGTGAGGGAGATTACACGGTTGTTCCGTTCTTGCTGCACTTTGTTCCTTTTGTGGCGCGAGAAGATCTTGTGGGAGGCTCTCTGAGGGGGAGACTCTTCTACATCTGTGTCCTCTAAGGTACTCTGCCTTCTCCAGGAGAGAGAAAAATGAGAAGGTACGCTACCGTCGTCAAGAGGGAGACAAAGCGCTTGGCACTCCGCCATGTCGAGTTAGTGAAAGTGAGTCTTATAAGGGCTTCTCCGCCTTACTGAGTGGGCAAAAGGAGAACTATAGTTTTGTAGTGAAATTCATGTAGTGGAGAACTCTGGGGAGTGGACATAGGTCAAGTGACCGAACCACTATAAAATCTCTGTTGTGATTTTTCTTTTACCGCTTTTATTTTCGTTTGCATTTTATTTTCATTATATTTATTTGGTGATAATTGTGGTAAAAATGATTGTTGTAAATTATGTTCAAGTACTTGCTTCTGCATTAAATTTTTATGGTTAAAATTAAAAAACAAAAAATAATTATTAGATCTCCTGTTTAGGATTTTTTTTATTGCAACAATTTTTGCAATTCCCCCCCCCCCTTGGCGCATCTTGTAATTTTAGATAGGAAGATGAAGGAATTTCCATTTCGTTGCATAACTAGAAAATGCATAATACAAGTGTTTATAAGAGGTATTAGGGAGCAGGTAGTTAGAGAATGGCAGGCTATCATTTATGGCAACCTGCTGTAGCATTTGGATGGGTTCGTGCTGCGGATGTAGATGGAGCACGTTAGAATAGATGAGCTGCAGGTGTTTTAAATGGTGTGCTAACAGCTGGTAGCCAAAGCTCCTACCAAAATGAGCTCTCTAACATGACTTAATTGGATTCAACAATATTGCTCTAACTTTTGTTGCTATTGGACCATTAAGTTTCTTAAATATAAAATATTAATACGAGCAAATGAATGCATTTGATATACGTGGTGCAATAACAAGGCACAGTAATCAATGAAAAATGTTAGAATATGAGCATGAATTGAACAAAACATGCATCTTGCATGCACATCATGTGCATGGATAATAGCAAAGTCATAAATTTCTATTATTTTATTAAAAAATGAATTATTTTAAAAGTATCCTTAACTTTTTTTATTTCCGGATATAACTTACATGGGTGATTCAAAAACAAAAAATTGTTAGCATTAGCATTTTTAAAAACAAAAATATAAAATTTACACTTCCAGTAAATCACATTTTAACATCACTAATTTGTAACTACTACAATTGTTTAAATAGCTACAAAAATGCTTGCAGTAGTTTAAGAGTACCGTTGCAAATCACTGCAAAAAATTATATTATTGAAGATGATCTAAATGAGTTTAAGAAAATAAGCTTGAAAGAAAAAGTTGATGATTCTTTGCCCAAAAAATGCAAGTATAATAAGAATTATCCTAAGGAATTAATTATAGGATATCCATCCAAAGGAGTTGTGACTAGAAGGCATAATAGAGATGTAATTAGGGGTGTAAGTGAGCCAAGCCGGCTTCGAGCTCAACTTAATAACAAGCTTGTGAGTTGAGCCAATCAAGCCGTAAGCTCAAACTAGAGCTGAAATTCGAGCTCATTTATTAAATCAGCATTAGTTCGAGCTTGATGAAGCTCGGCTCGTGAACTCACAAGTAATTCTATAACTAATTGAATTTTTATCCTTAAACAAAGTAGCAAATAAATTTTTTTGTCCAATAAAATCTGCAATATGTTAGCATTGAGAAAAGTAGCCAGCCATTTACAAAAAAAAAAAATATATATCCAAAGTTTTAAAAAAAATCTTATATTTTCAAGAAAGAAGCTGCTTTGAATTAATGAGGCTGTAACCATTTTTGAAAAGTAAGAATAAAAAAAAAACACAACTACTATACAGTTCTCAAATAAATAAATTAAAAAATTAACTTCCTTCTCTTCTCACCTTCTCACGCAACAACCAAATCAGGAGTTTACTGGCCAAATTGCAAGCTTGAGACAATTGGAGGCAGCATGTGAGGTTAACTTTTTTGAGATCTCAAGGGCTACTCGCGAGCTCATTTTTATTACCATGAGCCGAGCTCGAGCTCCATTTGAGTTTGAGCTCATAATTTTGTTTACGAGCCGAGCTTGAATTAGACATGGCTCAAGCTCGACTCACTCGTTTACACCCATAGATGTAATAAATCATTCAACATTTTTATCTGAGATTGAACATAAAAATATTGATTATATTTTGAAAGATAATTTTTGAATCATTGCTATATAAGAAGAATTTAATTAATTTTTAAGAAATGATGTGTGCAATTAGTCCAAAGACCCCAAAATTAGAATGTGATTAGAATAAAATGTATCTATAAGAATAAGTTATATAACTCAGGTTCTATTTTTAGAAAAAGGCTAGGCTAGTTTTGCAAGGGTATATATAGGTTCAGGGTATAGATTTTGAAGATTCCTCTTTGCACCCATATTAAGATTAGAGGCTACTATGTAGCTTCTTGCTTATGCTTATTATAGGAATTTTAAACTTTATGATGGATGTCAATATTTCATCCCTAAATGGGTTTATTGACCAAGATGTATTTGTAAAGCAACCACCTAGTTTTTTATAACCTTAAATTTTCTTATCATGTTGATAAATTGAAGAAAGCTCTTTATAGCTCGAAACAAACTCATTAGGCTTAGTATGATAGGTTAAGTAATTTTTTTAGTTAATTGTAGGTTTAAGAAGAATAGATTAGATACCACCCTATTCCAAAAATCTTAGGTTATGATATGATTATTGTATAAATGAATCTTTGTGTTTTGAATTTGTATCTTTGCTGTCTAAGAAATTTGAAATGAATATAATGGTAAAACTCAACTTTTTCTTGAGGCTCCAAATGAAGCAACAAGAAAATGACACATTCATTTATCAAACTAAGTGTACATATGATTAAATTGAAATGTTTGACATGAAGATATTCAATTCAAGTAATACTCTCATTAGCCCCACTATAAAATTAAATATTGATGAATCGGGTAAATTTATTAACCAAAAGTTTTACAAGAAAATGATAGGTTCATTTTTATACCTTGTTGTTGCCTAATAATATGTGTTATTTGTTTATGTTCTTAATTTTAGGCCAATCAAAAAGAATCTCATTCAAGAAAAGTCAATCATTTTTTTGGTTATTTGACATGCACGTCTTGGAATGGTTTATGGTATCCTAAAAATTTTATATCAAGTAATTTAGTTTCTTATTCTAAAGTGTACTATGTAAGTTGTAATATTTATAGAAAAAGCATAGCAAGCAAATGTCCGTTTTTAGGATCATCACATGTGCCTTGGTCTGTTAGAAAATAGAATTTTATAGCTTAATCCACTAATAAAGTTGAAAACATAATTGTAGGTGGTTGTTTTGTTCATGTTAGTTTAACTAAAAATCCCATTCAGTACTCATATACCAAACACATTGAAGTTAGATACCATTTTAGTAGAGATTGTCTATAAGAGTGACATTAACAATGAATTTGTTAGTACAAATTTTCGAATTGTTGATAGTTTTATTAAACCTTTATTTGAATAATGGTTTTGTTTTTTACAAAGAGTTATTGGCATGTTAGATCAAAATTTTTAATTTTATAAACTCGTCCTAACTTGTTTGAATGTTTTCTTATCTTTTTGATGTTACTAAAAGGAGTAGAAATAAGTATGTTGGTTCTTTATATTTTCTTTACATGCATATATTCAGGAGGAGTTATGTACAATATCTTGTTATACGAAGCTAAAAATGATAATTTAAGATCATTTTACACCTTCATCCACAATTATCACCAACATATATATGGTTGTCATCATTAAAAAAAATGAGAGATTGTTAACCCTATGGGCTACATGACTCTTCAGTTTAGATTTTGATGATAACAATTTTATGATTAGAAGCTAATAACTTTTAATTTTAAGTATTTTAACTAAAACAAACAAACTCAACTTGATTAGCCTTGTGACACCTCCAAGATCAGAGTGTTATTAACCCCATTCTAACCTGACTAGATTTTAGGTAGTCTGTTAAATTACTGCATTTGAATTCTTCTGCATTAGTCTAGGGATATTCTATGTGTATATAAAAGTTTGCATGTATTCTAAAGTGGGTCATAAGGATATGTTTGCATGTTCTAATAGAATCTCCCCCCCCCCCCACCCCCCCCGGTGCCTCGATGTTAGGGAAAGATGGCGCCTCAGTGCTAAGATATCAGGATTTCAAAAACCTAAACTGTCATAGCAGTGTTGGGTTTGGCGGCGTGGCGCTAAAGACTCCCAACGAGAGCGTTATAGTGCTATCAAGTCTGCGTGCCAAGAGCGCTAGCTACTTCAAATTTTCTTATAATAAATATTTTTTCCCATTATTCACTTCACTCATTCTCACATAAGGGAACTAGGTAGAGAGAGAAAGAGAGATTTTTGAGATGGAAAGTCTATTTTGGGTTGTCCTCGGGTCATTTTCAGTTGACGTCCAAGTTTTGAAAATTGCCTAGATCAAGGTTACACTATACCTATCTTAGTTTTAACAAATACAGAGATTTCTTAAAAATTTTTATAAAATTTATACATTCCTTATAAAAAAATTAGAATAACTTCGCCCTAGTAAAACTTTTAGTTTGAATTTTTTGTATGATATAGAGAATGAGAATTTGAATAATTATGATATTTTCTTAAAAATTTACACTACGAATTTTAGGAATTACGAAGTTTTAATGGATTAAAAAATAATATTGAATTTTAAAAATAGTGTCATAATCTAATTAAAAGTTCAAAATAATGTTCTATATGACCCCTAATAATTTGGTTGTATTTGAAAATGAAGCATTTTCGCATAGTAGTGTATTTTGCTGCCTACCATTATGTAAATTGTGAAATTTTGTAACGAGCTCATTTAAACTTTAATTACTATAATGCAATGAATTATATATTTATATAATTAAATTATCTGATATTGAGGATTTTTATGTGAAATCTATCTGTTGGGAGCTATAATAAGTCAGAATCTTTGGATTCTATCTGATAAAAAGGTAATTATATCTGTTGGGAGTCATAAATGGTCAAAATATTTGGATTCTATCTCGTAAAGGAGAAATCTGTTCTTTTATGTTCTGAAATTTGAAGTTCATATAAAATTCTTATTTATTTACTGTCCCATCATTACTATTTAAATTAAATTATGAATAATTGTTATTACTATTCTACTCACCACAGTTATTTATCATATTATAATTAATTATCAAGGTGAATTATTAATAAAAGAAATAATTAAAATTTAGATTGATATCAATGGCCTCCTGAGCTGTATTAGCTCACAAATGTTTTTCTTTTTCTTTTTCAAGGTTTAGGAAAGAAAAATAGCCCATCAAATAGCAATTTCAAAATTCTAATCTAAGTCTATATATGTATTTCTTCTTTTGATTTTCGCACAATTATGGCCACTTTTTTATTGTTCTATTCTATAGGTTCTATTTGTAGCCATGCATTATAATTGTATATATATATATATATATATACATATATACATATATATTTGATGATAATTGAAAAAAAAAAAATTATATGTGTTTATTTTCAGTACACTAAATATAGTTCACAGTTAAATTTGGATGAAACTTCTAAAAATTTTAAAAACTTAGATCTCATGGGTTTTGCCTATTACAACTCATCATGATAGGATTTGTCCAGTTGCGGATCTTATTGGTTGGGTTGTGACAAACCTGGTCAAGATGACCAAAATCAAAATGGGTTGGGCTTTGTTGGGTATTTATATTATTTTTTGCATAAAAAAATACAAATATGAAAAATATTTCTCACAAAAAATTAAAATTTATTATAAAAATATTATTTTATTTATCAAATTTATTTAAATAAACTTGAAAAAAATATTTAAACATTACTTTCACATTATTTACTTAAAAGGAAGAAGGAACCAGCCGCCATCTCATAGAATGAAGATAGTTTATGAAGCCAGATTATTATGAAGACAACAGACATCCAGAACGATTGCAGCCGTCCATATCACAAACAACAATCAGCCGGATATGCTACACGTGCAAGCATTATCAGCCAAGTGTTTTCCAACTGTCAAGATCAATGACAGCCACATGTTTTAGTATAGGAAATGTATAAATACTTGTATACATTACAATGATCAGATCAAGAAAGAAAACAAATTATTCATTCCACTTATCTCTCGTTTTATATTTTCTTTATGGTATCAGAGCAAATGCTCAGCATCGACTGAGGAGCTCCAAAGGAGATAAACAAATTATATCTTCAATGGCTCAATCTGAATCTTCCCAGGTAGGAGATCCATCACTGAATTCTTCAAACAACAACTGCACAATACCTTCATCTTTAAAGTTTGTAATAGCAAACATCAAAACCATAGTTCCTACCCAACTATCCAACGAAAACTATCCCATATGGAAATCTCAAGTTTTCCAACTTCTCAGAGCAAATGGTTTTGCTAATTTCATAGATCCGAATGTAACCCCACCCTCCCGTATTCAATCAACAGCTAACGGTAAAAATGTTATCAATCCTAAATACACTGAATGGATTCTGATTGATCAGAATCTTGGAGCCGCTCTTTGTTCCACTATAACTCTAGCCATTCTACCATATGTATTACACTTAGATTCATCTGCTTCTATTTGGAGTACAGTTTAAAGAAGATTACAATCTTCCCACAGATCCCGTGTAATTCAACTCAAAAATGAATTGCAAAATGTTTCAATGAAGCAACATATAATGTCAGAATATCTAAATGAAGTAAAAACATCGGTAGACAAAATTGCTACAGCAGGGGCCACCATAGACAAAGAAGATATCATTCTTTATACAATAAATGGTCTGCCGCCTACATATCAATCTTTTAAAAGCACAATTCAAACAATGGTACACCCAATCAGCCTTGATGATTTGTATGCTTTCCTAATAAGTGAAGAAATAAATCTAAATGCTGGAGAAGCCGAACAACAAAGCATTACAGACCAAAACATAGCTTTATACTCTACAATAGGTAGAGGATGAAGAGGGAGAGGTAGATTTATACAATCGAATACAAAAAATAACAGCAATAACACCTCTAATCAACCAATTACAATCTGCCAGATATGTAATATGAAAGGTCACATTGTAGCAAATTGTTGGCATCGATTCAATATCAATTACACCAATTCTCAGTAGCAATCAAATGCATCTTTCACGGCCACAAATGATCATACCATTCCAGATTGGTATTTGGATTATGGGGCAACTTCACACCTAACCAACGACATCAACAATCTTACGCTCAATGCACCAAAATAGTACAACGGAACAAACAACATACTCATTTGAGATGGAAGTACCATGCCTATAGCACATACTGAAGCTGGGATCTTACCAACACCCAATAGTAATCTCTACTTACCTCAAATACTACATATACCCAATCTCTACCACAATTTACTTTCCATATATCACCTTACCAAAGACAATAACATTTTCATTATTTTTGATGCTCATGGTTTCACCGTGAAGGACATCAAGACAAACAACAGTTTGCTTCAGGGTCCCAGTCATAAAGGACTCTATCCCATCCCAGCCAACACCAAGAATTATCATTAAAAAGCTTTGTCAGCCCAAAATAAACACTAAGATGCCATTCTATGGCATAATAGACTTGGTCACCCTCACTCAAAACTATGGCCATCATCTCCAACTCTAATATGCAACTCCACATACCCACTCTTCATACTCCATGCTATGCTTGTAAAGAAACCAAGAGTCATAAACTTTAGTTTCCTACATCTACCTCTAGATCTAAGACACCACTTGAAATAATACATTCAAATGTATGGGGTCCAGCTCTAGTCACCTCAACACAAGGATTACGCTATTATGTAATCTTCATAGATGATTATTCTCAATTTGTATGGATATTTCCTATGTTTTGCAAATATGAGGTAACTTCTATCTTCATTACTTTCCAAAAAATGATTGAAACACATCTTCCATACAAAATAAAATAGTTTCGGTCAGATGGAAAAACAGAGTATATAAACAAAGTGCTACAAAATCACCTGAGAAACCACGGTATTATTCAACAGATTTCATGCCCAAACACACCGGAACAGAATGGCATTGTTGAAAGGAAACACACACATCTCATTGAAACAACAAGAACATTGTTAAAAAATGCTGCTATACCTTACTCTTATTGGCCAGAAGAAATACTCACTGCCTCCTATCTCATCAACAGACTCCCAACTCACATGAATCACAACAAATCTCCCCTGCAGCTTCTCTATAAAAAGGAGCCAGACTAATCACACATAAAAATATTTGGATGTGCTTGTTTTCCCTGGATACCCCCACAACACAGACATAAACTTGCCCCAAGAGCCAATCTATCCATTTTTCTTGGATACTCCACAAGACACAAAGGATACAAATGTCTTAACCCAAAAACAAACAAGATTACCATTTCCAGACACGTTGTTTTTGATGAAACAACATTCCCATTCAATGACATCCGGTCCACTTCAATACAACACACTACCATAACTGACAACCCATTTCTTCTCACACCCACCACCCAAATCCAGCCCGACGTCCATAATCAACATCCCAATACACCACAACATACCTCCACCACCAGCCAAACTTCTGTCTTACCACGGACAAGTAACACCAGTGTTTCTACAGATAATAATATCCAACACCAACACATACCTTCAAACCACTCTATCCCCATGCCAACAATACCAACTCGTCCAATGATAATAAGACTAAAAATTGGCTCTTTAAAACCCAAAACCATTTTCAACCTATCACATCAGAATTCTCAGTTCATTGAGAACAAAAATCATGAGCCTCATACATACCAAGAAGCTTCTAAACATGCTCATTGGAAACAAGCCATAGATACAAAATTTCTTGAATTACAGAAGAAAGAAACATGGACATTGATTCCACCGCCTCATAAAGCATCAATTATTGGTTGCAAATGGACATATAAAACCAAATTTCACTCGGATGGGTCAGCTGACGATACAAGACCAGGTTAGTAGCTCAAGGTAACAAGCAACAATATGGTATCAACTACTTAGAGACATTTATCCCAGTAGCAAAGTTTCCTACAAGTTTAGTGCTTCTCATAATTGCATTAAATAAAAATTGGGAAATTCAGCAACTGGATGTAACAAACGCTTTTCTACATGGCAAGTTGACAGCTGTTATTTACATGAAACAACCACAAGGATATGAAGATGAACAACATCCAGATCACGTGTGCCTACTTCATAAGGCCATTTATGGCCTTAAGCAAGCCTCCAAACAATGGTTCACGACATTCTAGACATTTTTACAACAAATCAGACTCAAATCAAGCAAAGTAGATCCTTCATTATTCATTTTTTCACAAACAGACTCTTAGGTTTATCTACTTCTATATGTTGATGACATACTCATAACAGGTAACAACAAATCTCTAATCTCAAGCATCATATGGCAACTGCACAACAAGTTTTTAATAAAACATCTTGGCACGGTTGACAATTTCCTTGGCATACACATAACAAAACATGACAAATCATTTTTTTATCACAAACTCAATATGTTATGTATATACTTAATACAGTAGGGCTTACTCTATGTAAACTCATATCCAATCCCTCATGCACAAAGCCACCATCCCAAATAGATCTTGATCCCATTCTCACTGATCATTATACATACCAACAACTCACTGGCTCATTACAATACCTCACAATAACTCGACCAGACATTGTATATCATGTCAATTTATTATGTCAACACATGCATGACCCACAACTGTATCATGCATATATACTCAAAAGACTACTCCGGTACTTCAAAGGAACAATCAACTATGGAATACCCATTTTTTTGGGTCAGCTACAACTATAATCATACTCCGACGCAGATTGGGTACGTGACACAGAAATAAGAAAATCAATGATCGGATACTACTCTTTTTTAGGCAACACACTTGTCTCATGGAGTGTTAAGAAGCAACATACTGAAAGTTCGTTAGGGATGTTAAGCCCTATAAAACTGGCCCAAGACTAATAAAAGAGAGTGGTGAATTGGTAAAGAAGAAACTTTAAGCAAAGTACAAACCAAGATCACCACAAATAAAACAAATGCGGAAATTAAATGCGGAAGCAATAATAAGAAAAGAACACACCAGATTTATAGTGGTTTGGTCAAACCTTGACCTACGTCCACTCCTTGGAGGCACCCTCCAAGTATTGCACTACAAAAGTGTCTCTCCTTTAGCCCCCACAACTAGGCAGAGAAGCCCTTACAAAATCACTTCTACCTTCCCCGGTGCGGCGGAGTCGCCGGATCCTTTGACACCAAAGAGATCTTCTTCTTTAGTGAACTTACCTCGAGACAAGCCTTGAATCCGATGGTACTAAGGTGCGAGTTCGCTGGAGAAACCGTGTGGAATCCCCTCCACACTCCCTTGAGTTCCCCCCCTCACAGGATCTTCTCCCTCTCAAACTCCACCCTTTCCTCTCTCCCTTCAAGCTCTCTCTTCAAGTTTCCCCCACAAGAACGAAGCTACAATGGCTGCCAAAGACACTTACAAAAGTTGTCATGCCATAGCTTAAATAGAAGCTCTCAAAACGAGCTCATTAATGCAAGTTGCCGACATTATTGTCTAGGACTATAGGCATATCGTCCTGGCCGATTAGTTCAAATATGAGGAAAAATCATCCTGAACATCACCCTGAAATGAAGCTGGACGATGTCAATCGTCCAGCACATTGATCTGGACGATTTTGCGATCGTCCAGGACTAATTGCTTTCCTTAAATTCCAGAGAATATATGAAAAATTTGTCCTGGATCGGCCGGGACGATATTTTATAGTCCAGGCCAATCCTTTGGATGATGTCCAAAAATACGTTCTTTCTAAATTGATTTAGCGGCAGATTCTTTCTGAATTGAGCCTATCGTCCTGGCCGATATAAAATCGTCCAGGACGATGTGTTTTGCACAATGACAGCTGCTTTAATGAGGATGCCCTAATTAGGGTTTCTGCTTTTGGACAGATCGTCCAGGTCGATATAAATATCGTCTGGGACGATATTATCAAAAATAGAAAACTTTAGGGTCCCATTAGAAACTCTTCCAAGTTACAAAGCATCAGGAGCCACAGAAAATATAATAGACTCAAGAAAGGAAAAGGTGTACAAACTAACTCAGACCTAGTCTACCCAATCTTGAGCTGATTCCAAATTGTAGTCCGATCGTGTGAACCTGAAATATTAGTAGAAAGTAGTCATAGAGAAAAAGAATATTTGCTATCATCAAAATCATAAGTCATAGATCCGCAACAATCTCCCCTTTTTTATGATGGCAAATATTTCAATTTGAATTTTCAAAAAAAGCAATTTCTCCTAATCTCCCCCTCACTAGAATAAACCCTTTAAAAAAATAGGGGACATAAAAACTTTTTTGTTGTTTTTAATTTTTTGAAAAGAAAAAAGGATACAAATTCAAAATATTACGTTCTCCCCCTTTGACATTATCAAAAGAAAGGATGCACAAGAAAAAAAATAAAACGAATAAAAGATAAAAATGCTCTCTGATCTAGTGAAAAAACAAATATTCTTAAAATGAGAAAGTTACCTATTGGTTTTAATCAAAAACTTTGTAGAATTGGATTGACAACGCATAGCCCAGAAAAGGTTAGAAATTCATAATTTGATAATCCAAACTCAAGTTCTTTAAAAAGGCTCAAAAACTTTTTAATTCAATATCTAAATCATAAAATAAATTAGAGAAAAAGACAAACATTTTTCAAAAACTCCTTCCATAAAATATATCTAATAGAAGATCAATGCACAAATTATTGAATCAAGAATCAAGATTTTCAAAATCAAGTATCAAAAATATTAAGGGTTTTCTTAAGCTTTTTAAGAGGTACAAGAATGGTAAGCATTAACTTTTTGTGGGATCATTTTATGCCTCTTGACAATTGGTTGGCGCACTGCGCATCTTTTGATACACTTTGTGTATTCTATATTTTTCAATTTGGTGCTTTGCGCATCTTTTATTTTTGGCATCATTGGCCAATTTTTTGACTATGCTACCTTTCTGAAATCTTAAATACCAAAAATAAACTCATACTATTGATAAAGCAAATTTCTTGATTAAGAAAATTTTGAATTAGATTCAACAACTTGGAAAAGATTCCTATGCGATAAATAAAACGTAGGGAGATAAAAAAATTTGTTTCAAAAATCAATTTAAAAGATGAAAAAATTTTAAATCAAAAGTAGGATAACCTCTTTTGGGAAATAGAGATTGAGAGTAAAAAATATAATGAGTTTCCTTCCTTCGACTGTTTTAGAGAAGTCAAACAAAATTTACCAAAGATTTCAAGAAAAAATAAGAAGTAAATTTTTTATTTTTAGAAAAGTGAATATGTGTGTTGATTAGAGAAAACATCCATGAAAAACAAAAACAAAAATATAAAGAAAAACAAAAAGCAAAAAATATAAAAACAAAAACACAAAAAGGCTTTTATATATTTTCTCTCTCCTGGTCCGATGCTTCAGAAATCAGATCTGCCCATGAGATTTTTTTCCTTTCATTATTTGCCCAGTTTAAATTTTGCTCCACCTTGCCCTTTTCTTTCGAAGGAAGAATTCTTAAATTAGGGCACTGATTTTTCATATGTCCAGGCTTCTTGCATCGAAAGCAAATAACGTCAGAAGAAATATGGACATCCTTATCACTTTTACCTTTTTCCCACTTTTGCTTATGCTTTGGTGAGCTTTGTGATTTGCTTGACAAGTCATTGCTATCATCACTAACTAAGCTTCCTCTTTCCGTATCTTCAGCTTTTAGAACGATCGTTTCACCTGTATCCAAAAGTCTTTGATCCAAACCTTGCTCGTAGACAATGAGTGAGCCAATCAAATTATCAATAGAATAATCATTCAAATCTTTTGATTCACAAATAGCAACTACTTTAACATCAAACGTATCCAATAAACAACGAATAATTTTGTTAACTTTTTCAAATTTTGAAAATTCTTTTCCTAAAGCATGCAATGAGTTTATAATTTTAATGAATCTGGTATACATGTCTAAGATCGTTTTATAAGGTGTCATAAAAAATAATTCAAAATCATGCATTAATAAATTCAACTTAGATTACTTAATTTCACTAGTGCCTTCGTATATGGTATGTAGTTTATCCCAAATTTCCTTACCTGTAGTGCACGTGGAAACTAACATAAAGTCATCAGAATTTAAAGCACAGAAAAAGCAATTTAATGATTTTGCATTCATTTGAGCTTTGAGTAGTTCTTCCTTATTCCATTGATTAAAAGGAATATCAGTTTTAACTCCATTAACAATACGTGACGGAGATGAATAACCAGTTAAAATCATATGCCACATGCGAAAATCAATTGATTGCAAGAAAATAATGAAAGTTCGTTAGTGATGTTAAGCCCTAAAGAACTGGCCCAAGCTAACCAAGAGGGGGGTTAAATTGTATTTTAAAAAATTTCTTTTCACAAAGAATAAAAACACATAAACCAAAATCACACCACGAGAAAAACAATCCGGAAATAAAGGTGCGGAAGCAAGAAAATAAGAACACAGAGGTTTATAGTGGTTCGGTCAACTTGACCTACGTCCACTCCCCTGAGGCGCCCTCTGAGTATTGCACTACAAACGTGACTCTCCTTTAGCCCCCACAGCTAGGCGGAGAAGCCTTTATAAAGCACCTCCTTTTTGCCACCCCGGCAAGGCAGAGAACCTATCTCTTTTTGCTTCCTCCTGAAACTGACAGAGAACCACAACCAAAAAGCTAACTCCTTACCTCTACCGACCCTTCCACGGACGAGAAACTCTAGACGAAGAAGAAGCAGAGCGATCCTTGAAGCAACCCTTGTGAATCCCCTCACAAGCTCCCCCTCACAAGATCCTCTCTCTCTCCCTCTCTCTCTTTCTCTCCTCAAGGCCTTCTCAGGTCAAGGCAGCAGCCAAAGGTCTTCCAAAATATTGATCAAGAGCTCTTAAATAGAAGAGCTTCAAAGGAGCTCATTAATTGCAAGTTGCCGACAATATCGTCCAGGCCGATGTGGACATCGGCCTGGCCGATCAGTACAAATCTCAGAAGATCGGCCAGAGCATCGCCCTGAATGCAAATTGGACAATTTAAAATTGGCTTGATCGTCCAGGCCGATCTCACGATCGTCCAGGTAGATCTCACGATTGTCCCAGCTGATTAGTTCAAATCAGAGGAAAATCATCCAGAGCATCGCCCTGAATACAAGCTGGCCGATATATATCGTCCTGAAGTAACTTAAGGTTTTTGAATGGATCGTCCTGGCCGATCCTGCGACCGTCCAAGACGATATGATCGTATCAATCATCCTTAATTACTCTCTTGATTTCCTGATCAATTAAGGCATAATTTGAGAATTTCGTCCATGCCGATCAATGATCGTCCTGGCCGACAATTTAAAAATACAGTATACCTTAATTGTCTATGGCGGCAACTTCTTTCTATTTTGAGCTTATCGTCCTGGCTGATACATATATCGTCCAGGCTGATATGTTAATGACGACTGCCTTAATTAAGAATCCTTATTTAGACTTTCTGTTTTAAGCCCGATCGTCCAGGACGATGTAAATATCATCCTGGCTGATATGAGTAAAAATAAAAATTCTAAGTCTCTCAAGTGTATGTGTGTAGGATTACTTAGCATCAGTCTCTTTGACCATTACAAGTAGACTCAGAGAGATGAAAAAACAAAGTACAAACTGACACAACCCTAGACCTATGCAATCCTGAACTGGCTTCGTCTGTTCGTCTGATCTTCGATTCCTAAAAAGTTAAAAGAAACAAGTAGTTTAAGAGAATCAATAGTGTTTGTCAATCATCAAAACATAAGGCATGAAAATAGGTTTGCAACAATCTCCCCCTTTTTTATCATGGCAAATCACTACGAAGACAATTAGCAGTTAAAGTTCAGGATCGATAAGTAAAAAGAACATCGTAAACTTCTCCCCCTTTTGACATATCAAAAAGGAGGAGGGAACACAAAAGAATAATAGCAAATCACAAACCCCCTTTTTTTTAACCAAGGCATGAAAATGATGTAGTATTCCATGTGATTGATTTAAAAACTTGTGAGTTAATGAGTTAACAATCTCATCAATTCATAGAATAGTAGAATATCCGATCATGGTTACCCTTAGCTCAGATGTTTTCTTAGGGTAGAATTGTCTTTTGAAATAAATGACATAACTCAAAGAATTAATTAGATATGAAAAAAAAAAATCCATCCATCATCACTTTGGCTTAAAAAACTATCTTTATAAAATAATGAACCAAAGTAAATTTGTCATAATCGCAAAACAATCGAAATCAAGCTTTGAGAACCAAAACTTCTAAGTTCTAAAAGATTTAAAAAGAGAGAATAGCTTGCTTTTGAGTGGGCTCATTTTATGCCTCTTATCAATTTGAGTGGCGCTTTGCCCATCTTTTTATTTTCGATACACTTTTGTGTATATTTTTTAATTTTGGCGTCTTTGCGCTTCTTTTGTTGGCATCATTGGCCAATTTTTTTTATTTTTACAAGCTATATTCTCTTTTATAACCTCTTAAAAAATCTTAGTTGTGAATATATCTTCTCAGATATTAGAGAATAGGAGCTCTCTCTCTAACATAAGAAAGAATTACCACAAGCAGAATTAATAATCAAGAACAAGAGTAACGAGGGATCTTGATGTGACAAAAAAAACTTTAAACATTATAAATACAAGATAGATTTACTTAAGCAAGTTTAAGAAAAGATCTCAATTTCATAAACAATCTTTAATTTGAGATAGATTTTTTATTAGAAAAGAAAACTATGCCACTAAAATAGGTTAGAGAAAGAGACACAATCACAAAATATTTTTACCATCTAGGGGATTAGGAGATGAAAACCACATTGACTACAAATTTTTAAAAGCAAGAATAAGGAATATAATATCATTTCAGCGATGATTTTGAAGACTAAGTAAAAAGAAAACAAAAGAAAAATAAAAACACACTAAAAACTAAAAAAAATAAAACACACTAAAACTAAAAAAATAAAAACACACTAAAAACTAAAAAAAAAAAACAAGAGCAAAAGCAAGTAACTAAAAGATCAAGTTTCATGCATTTATGTCAATCACACCCAATCTGGTCCTTAAAGAACTGAAAGTGTCGAAGGCCAGTGATTTGGTAAAGATGTCAGCCAATTGATTCTCAGTTGTCACATGGTGTAACTCAATGTCTCCCTTAGTCACATGATCTCTAATGAAGTGATGCCTAATGTCAATGTGCTTAGTCCTTGAATGTTGGATAGGATTCTTAGAGATGCATATGGCACTAGTGTTGTCACAAAAGATTGAGATGGTGCCTACAGGTAATCCTAAATCCAATACTTGTTGTTTCAACCAAAGGACTTGGGCCACACAACTTCCAAGAGCGATGTACTCAGCTTCAGCAGTGAAAAGAGCAACAGAGTTTTGCTTCCTATTAGACCTAGTGACCAAAGACTGTCCAATGAATTGACATGTTCCTGAAGTGCTCTTTCTATCCACCTTGCATCCTACAAAATCAGAGTCAGAAAATCCAATAATCTCAAAAGAAGTACTGTGTCTAGGGTATCAAATCCCTAAGCCTTATGTCCCCAAAAGGTATCTAAAAATTCTTTTAACAGCAGTCATGTGGGACTCCTTAGGGTCAGCTTGAAATCTAGCACAAAGGCAAACACTAAACATGATATCAGGTCGGCTCACAGTCAAGTAAAGTAAAGATCCAATCATGCTCTATACTTCTTCTAATCAACAGACTTACCACTTGGGTCCTTATCTAATGGAGCACTAGAAGTCATGGGAGTGTTAATTGGCTTAGCTTTGTCAATCTCATATTTCTTCAAAATATCCTTTATGTATTTTGTTTGATTTAGAAAAGTTTCATCCTCCAATTGTTTTATGCTAAATCTCAAAAAGTAGGACAATTCTCCCATCAAACTCATCTCAAACTCTCTACTCATTGTTTTAGAAAAATCATCACACGATTTCTTATTAGAAGATCTAAAGAGTATATCATCCACATAAATCTGAACAATGAGTAAATCATCTCTAAGTCTCCTAAGAAAAAGGGTGGTGTCTACGCTCCCCTTGACAAACTCCCTCTCTAGTAATAATGTGCTAAGCCTCTCATGCCAAGCTCTTGGTGCCTGCTTTAAACCATACAAAGCTTTTTTTAATTTAAAAACATGATTTGGAAATTGGGAGCTCTCAAAACCTGGGGGTTGTTCTACAAAAACATCTTCTTTTATTTCCCCATTTAAAAAGGCACTCTTGACATCCATTTGAAAAAGCTTAAATCCTTTATAACAGGCAAAGGCTAATAGCACTCTAATGGCTTCTAATCTAGCTACAGGGGCAAAAGTCTCCTCAAAGTCTATCCCTTCTATTTGATTGTACCCCTTATCCACCAATCTTGCTTTATTCCTTACCACCACTCCTGAATCATTCACCTTGTTCTTAAAGACCCACTTTGTCCCAACTACACTTTGTCCTTTAGGTCTTTCTACAAGCTCCCAAACATCATTCCTAACAAATTAGTTCAATTCTTCTTGCATTGCTAAAATCCAAAACTCATCAGTAAGGGCTTGGTTAATGGTGTGGGTTCAGTCATTGAGATAAAGGTAGAGTGGTTCACCTCCTTCCTAAGTCCATGTCTAGTCTTAACTCAACTAGAAGGGTCTCCTAAGATCAAATCCTTAGGGTGACTTGTAGAGTATCTCCAATCTCTAGGCAAAGTGTGTGAAGGTTCACCTCTTTCATCCAAATCAAAATTTTCTACTCCTTGGGTGACTCCTTATACTCCTTCATTACTTTGGTGCTCTCTCCCCTTCCCCAAATTTTCTACTCTACTTGTAATATCTCCAACATCATCATCTTCCACTCCATGTTTCTTAGGATCAGACTCATCAAAAACTACATGGGTTGTCTCTTCCACCATCAAAGTTCTCTTGTTAACGCTTCAGCCCAAAAGTATTTGGAAGTGAAATACTCAGCAAGCATGGCTCTAGCGGCGTCCACCAAGGTCTGGTTTCCACCTTTCAGCTACCCCAATTCTGCTGAGGGGTCTAGGAGCTGAAAAATTGTGGCTAATTCCCTTGTCCTCACAAAAATCTCAAAATCTTTCATTCTCAAACTCTCCCCCATGATCACTATGGATGGTCAAAATCTCACAACCTAGCTTTTTCTGAATCCAAGTATAAATGTTTTAAACTCCTCAAAAGACTCATTTTTATGTGAAAGAAAAAGAAATCTAGTCCAAGTGAACCTCGAGTATTCATAACAATCATAAACCATAGACTTTCCCTCCCATGCTGGCAGTGCTAATGGGTCCAAACAAATCCATGTGAAGGACTTCTAAAGGTCTAGAGGTGCTAATGTCCTTATAGGGGTGAAAGATGGAGTGGACTTGCTTTTTCTAGTTGACAGGCATCACAAAGGTGGTCTTTTAAAAACTTAAGTTTGGGGACACCTCTAACTAGGTTCTTTTGGGTCACTTTCCTAAGGGTTTTCATACTTGCATGACAAAGCCTCCTGTGCCACAACTAAGAATCATCAATCACAGTTTTTAAGCAAAAAGAAGCAGCACATTCAATGTTATTTAAATCAAGCATGTAGACGTTGTTGATCCTCTTTCCCTGCAAAATAGTGTTGTTACTTAAACTTACAATGCATGAATTTGCAAAGAATTGCACGATGAAGCCTTTGTCACAGAATTGACTGATGCTGAGCAAGTTGTGCTTCAATCCATCTACAAGCAAAACATTTTCAATCATAAGGTTCTTGGAATTACCAATTATACATGTGCTTACCACCTTCTTGGTGGTGTTATCTCCAAGAGTAACCTTGCCTCCAGTCCTGGACTCTAGTACAACAAACTGGCTGGCATCACCAGTCATATGTCGAGAGCATCCACTGTCCAGGTACCACATACTCTCACGAGGCCTTTTATGAGAGCCCTCCTACAAAATTATCAAATGTTAGATTTAGGAACCCAAGCAGGTTTGGGTTCCTTCTTATGAAGAGAAGAATACAATACATGTGTGGTATGCTGTGGATCATGCACCTTAAGTCTCCACACCCAACATGTACTATGGTGAATTGTGCAAGTGTGTGAAATGTGTCCTAGCATGCCACATGAAAAACATCTAACTCTAGGAAAGGGATTTCTTAAGTGGTTTGAGTTATAATGCCTCTTCCTAGGTGTTGGCAATTGATCAATAATAGGTGTCATATTAATTTTCTTATATTCTTCTAATTAATTTTGAATCTTCAAATTAGTGCTCTTTAAGACTTCATTTTCAATCCTCAATTTTTCTCCATCTTCTTGGGACTTCTTAAAATCAGATTAAAATGATGTGTGTGAAACTTTTAATGCATCATGCTTTTCAACTAATTCACAATGATTTTTATTTAACTCATCAAATTCGTCAAGTAAAGTCATATGATTTGAATCAATCATGATGGTCTTTAATCAAAATTTCATGCTCTTTTTGTAAATTTAAAAATTCTAATTTCAAGCTAGCATGAGTTTTCTTTAATTTTCTATATGATGCATGAATTTTTTCTGAAACTTCAAGGAGTTGATTGTAGGAAAGTTCACATACCTCTTCTTGATCAGGATTGTTGTCTGCCATCAAGCATAATTTTGATGTCTCATCTTCTGGTTCCATCTCTGATGAATCCGATGTCGAATCCACCCAAAATGCTTTTTGTACTCTCATTTGTCCTTCCTTAGCTTAGGTTTCTCCTCACC
The DNA here is from genome assembly GCA_022539455.1 of Dendrobium nobile. Lineage (NCBI taxonomy): Eukaryota > Viridiplantae > Streptophyta > Magnoliopsida > Asparagales > Orchidaceae > Dendrobium > Dendrobium nobile. The sequence goes on from CM039722.1 coordinate 10,566,303, forward strand.
CTTCCCTTTGCTTGAGTGGTCTTTAAGTGTAGGCAATCAGTTCTCACGTATCCTGGTTTCCTGTAATTATAGAAAACAACATCAGAAGATTCTTTAACATGTTTATGATCCTTATCTTTTCTCCAATTTTGATGATGCTTTTGTTTTTTCCTTAGAAAGCTTTGAAATTGCCTTGTGATGAAGGCAACTTCATCGCTTTCAGACCTGGAAGATTCAGAATCCGATTTGTGCACCTTTAATGCAACTATTTTCTCCTTCTTCTTCTCACCTGCATCAAAATTTCTTTGATTCACCCCTTAATCGTAAGCAATGAATGAGCCAAGTAAGTTATCAATGGAATAAGTGTTCAAATCCTTAGATTTAGTGATTACAGTGATTTTTGCATCATATGACGAAGGCAAGCATCTTAAAATTTTGTTAACTTTTTCATAGTTTGAAAGTTCTTTTCCTGGTGCATGCAGTGAAGTAACTATCTGAGTAAACCTAGTGTACATGTCGAAATCGATTCACGAGGTTTCATACGAAAAGTTCGTAGTCATGCAAGAGAATGTTCAAACGGGATTGTTTAACCTCATTAGTACCTTCATAGGTGATGCACAATTTGTCCCAATCTCTTTACCAGTTTTTCAAGTGGAGACACGCATGTAATCCTAAGATTTTAAAGCATAAGAAAAAGCAGTTCAAACATTTTGCATTCAATTGAGCTAAATCTCGTTCATCGAAAGTCCATTCAATAAAGTAACTTCAATTTTAACACCATTTATTTCACGAGAAGGTGAAGAATAACCTTCTTTGATAAGCATCCATATGCGATAATCAGTAGATTTTAAAAATATTGAAATGCGGGTTTTCCAGAAATCAAAAGGTAGGTTATCGAACAGGGGAGGTCGGGTAATAGAATACCCTTCCGTAGTGTTACCATTCCCAAGCTTAGTCATGGATCAATTCAAAAAGTTTTCAAACTTAAATTTTAAATCCGCTCTGATACCACTTGAAAGTTGTTAGGGATGTTAACCCCTATAGAACTGGCCCAAGCTAACCAAGAGGGAGGGGTGAATTGGTATTTTAAAAATTTTCTTTTCACAAAGAACAAAAACACATAAAACAAAATCACACCACGAGAAAAATAATGCGAAAATAAAAGTGCGGAAGCAAGAAATAAGAACACAGAGGTTTATAGTGTTCGGTCAACTTGACCTACGTCCACTCCCAGGAGGCGCCCTCCGAGTATTGCACTACAAACGTGACTCCCCTTTAGCCCCACAGCTAGGCGAAGAAGCCTTTACAATGCACCTCCTTTTTTCCACCCCAGCAAGGTAGAGAACCTATCTCCTTTTGCTTCCTCCTGAAGCTGACAGAGAACAACAACCAAAAAGCTAACTCCTTACCTCTACCGACCTTCCACGGACAAGAAACTCTAGACGAAGAAGAAGCAGAGCGATCCTTAAAGCAACCCTTGTGAATCCCCTCACAAGCTCCCCCTCACAAGATCCTCTCTCTCTCCCTCTCTCTCTTTCTCTCCTCAAGGCCTTCTCAGGTCAAGGCAGCAGCAAAGGTCTTCCAAACATTGATCAAGAGCTCTTAAATAGAAGAGCTTCAAAGGAGCTCATTAATTGCAAGTTGCCGACAATATCGGCCTGGATGATATTGTCGGCAACTTGCAATTAATGAGCTCCTTTGAAGCTTTCTATTTAAGAGCTCTTGTTCAACATTTTGTAAGACCTTTGGCTACTGCCTTGACCTGAGAAGGCCTTGAGGAGAGAAAAGAGAGAGAGAGAGAGAGGATCTTGTGAGGGGGAGCTTGTGAGGGGATTCACAAGGGTTGCTTCAAGGATCGCTCTGCTTCTTCTTTGTCTAGAGTTTCTCATCCGTGGAAGGGTCGGTAGAGGTAAGGAGTTAGCTTTTGGTTGTGGTTCTCTGCCAACTTCAGGAGGAAGCAAAAGGAGGTAGGTTCTCTGCCTTGCCGGGGTGGCAAAAACCCACCCAATCCTGCCTTGATGATTTGTATGCTTTCCTAAATAGTGAAGAAAAAATCTAAATGCTGGAGAAGCCGAACACAAAGCATTCAGACCAAAACATTAGCTTTATACTTCAATAGGTAGAGGATGAAGAGGGTGAGGTAGATTAGATCTTATACAATCGAATACAAAAATACCAGCAATAACACCTTCTACAAACCGATTAAAATCTGCAGATATGTAACATTGAAAGGTCACTATTGTGGCATATTGTTGGCATCGATTCGCAATATCAATTACATCCAAATTCTCAGTAGCAATCACAATGGCATTCTTTCACGGCCACAATGACACCCCCCTCCCCCCCCCCCCCCCCCCCCCCCCCCCCCCCCCCCCCCCCCCCCCCCCCTTTCCATTCCAGATTGGTATTTGGATTATGGGGCAACTTCACTCCTAACCTACGACATCAAACAATCCTTACGCTCAATGCACCAAACTAGTAAAAACGGAACAATCAACATATCTTTGAGTTGGATTGTTACCATGCCTAATAGCACATACTGAAGCTGGGATTTACCAACAACCAATAGTAATCCTCTACTTACTCAATTTATCTACATATACCCTATCTCAACCACAATTTACTTATACATATTAATCACCTTACCAAAGACAATAACATTTACATTATTTTTGATGCTAATGTTTTTAACCGTGAAAGGACCATCAAGACAACAACAGGTTTGCTTCTGGGTTCCCAGTCATAAAGGACTCGATCCATCCCAGCCAAAATCACCATGGAATTTATCATTAAAAAGCTTTGTCAGCCCAAAATAAACACTAAGATGCCATTCTATGGGCATAATAGACTTGGTCACACCTCACTCAATACTATGGCCATAATCTTCCAACTTCTAATATGCAACTCCACATACCCACTTCTTCATACTCATTGCTATGCTTGTAAATGAAACAAGTGTCACTAAAATCTTTAGTTTCCTAATCTACTCTTAGATCTAAGGAACACCCACTTGAAATATAATACATTCAAATGTAATGGGGTCCAGGATCTAGTCACTCAACACAAGGATTACGAATATTATGTAATTTCAGTAGATGATTATTATCAGTTTGTATGGATATTTCTATGTTTTGCAAATATGAGGGTATACTTCTATTTCATTAATTTCCAAAGTAATATGATTGAAAAACACTCTTCCTTACAAAATAAAATTGTTTCGGTAGTGATGGAAAAAAACAGAGTATATAACAAGTGCTACAATATCACTGAGAAACCCACGGTATTATTCAAAAGATTTCATGCCCAATACACACCGGATACAAGAATGGCATTGTGAAGGCGAAATCACACACATCTCGTTGAAACAACAAAGAGTCCATTTGTTAAAATAATGATGCTATACCTTACTACTTATTGGCCAGAAGAAAAGAAATACTCACTACTTCATATATCATCAATCAAGACTCCAAAATCTCTAGAATCACTACAAATCGTCCCCTGACTGCTTCTATATAAAAGGTGCCTGAATATTCACTCATAATATTATTTGGATGTGCGTGTCTTTACCTGGATACACCCATCCTTCTCAGACATATACTGCCCACAAGAGCCTATATCCTTTGTGTCTTGGATTATCACAACTATAAGTACACTAAGGATAATTTTGTCTTTACTATTATATCTATATAGTATTTACATTTCCTGTCTCGTTGGTGGGGTGGTTCTAGTCATGGCCACTGGATTGGTCTGACGGGACCTGCAGGTTTTTCTTCTATCGTCCTGTAACGGTCTTAATGGGAGGCAGCTATCCAATCCATCCATTTGCCTGGACAGACATGGCCAAGTAGCTTATGACAATTTGTCTCACTACAAATGTCACGCACTCCTAATGCATTTAGTCGGGAGTTAATAGGTATTGGTTATAATGGGGGGAGTATGTAGTTGTTGTGAATATATAATTAATATGTAAGGATTTACATAGAGTGGAAAATGGAATGATTTTGTAATTCGCGGAATTGGTGTTGTTGTAGTTTTTTTAGGGGTGACAGGGTTTTAAAATTTTTTTAATGGGGATTAAGTGATACTGATGTTGGAGCTGGGTGGAGTGTTTCTTTAATGTGAAAGATGACAAAAATGAAGAAAGAAGTACAGAAACGACTTACACAAAAAACGAATTAAAGCTAAATAAGTTAAAATAACACATTAAATGTATGAAGACACAACAAACATAAGAAATAAATCAACAATATTATCGAAAAACTCCTAATAAACCTATAAACGTCATAAAATCATACTCACTTAAAGAGAATTACATAAGCGTGGCAGGGGGGTATGGGGGGGGGTAGGGCAGACATTAAATTAAATATCCCCCAACAGACGAACCAAAATGACCGCCCCCCCACCCCCCCCCCCACCCCCTCATTTCCCAACCCCCTCCCCACACCACCCCCTTCACACCCTACACCCAAAAAAAAACCAAAAAACATAGGGAACAAAACATCACCCACCATCAGGAACTAGTAACTTAAAACAAAAATCATGAGCCTCATACATACCAAGAAGCTTCTAAACATGCTCATTGGAAACAAGCCATAGATACAAATTTCTTGAATTACAGAGAAAGAAACATGGACATTGATTCACCGCCTCATAAAGCATCAATTATGTGTTGCAAATGGACATATAAAACCAAATTTCACACTCGGATGGGTCAGCTGACGATACAAAGGCCAGGTTAGTAGCTCAAGGTAACAAGCAACAATATGGTATCAACTACTTAGAGACATTTATCCCAGTAGCAAAGTTTCCTACAAGTTTAGTGCTTCTCATAATTGCATTAAATAAAATTGGGAAATTCAGCAATGGATGTAACAAACGCTTTTCTACATGGCAAGTTGACAGCTGTTATTTACATGAAAACAACCACAAGGATATGAAGATGAACCACATCCAGATCACGTGTGCCTACTTCATAAGGCCATTTATGGCCTTAGCAAGCCTCCAAAACAATGGTTCACGACATTCTAGACATTTTTACAAACAAATCAGACTCAAATCAAGCAAAGTAGATCTTCATTATTCATTTTTTCACAAACAGACTCTTAGGTTTATCTACTTCTATTGTTGATGACATACTCATAACAGGTAACAACAAATCTCTAATCTCAAGCATCATATGGCAACTGCACAACAATTTTTAATAAAACATCTTGGCACGGTTGACAATTTCCTTGGCATACACATAACAAAACATGACAAATCATTTTTTTATCACAAATCAATATGTTATGTATATATTAATACAGTAGGGCTTTACTCTATGTAAACTCATATCCAATCCCTCATGCACAAAGCCACCATCCCAAATAGATCTTGATCCATTCTCACTGATCATTATACATACCAACAAAATCCTGGCTATTACAATACCTCACAATAACTCGACCAGAATTGTATATCATGTCAATTTATTATGTCAACACATGCATGACCCACCACAACTGTATCATTGCATATATACTCAAAAGACTACTCCGGTACTTCAAAGGAACAATCAACTATGGAATACCCATTTTTTTGGGTCAGCTACAACTATAATATTACTCCGACGCAGATTGGGTACGTGACACAGAAATAAGAAATCAATGATCGGATACTACTCTTTTTTAGGCAACACACTGTCTCATGGAGTGTTAAGAAGCAACTACTGAATAGTTCGTTAGGGATGTTAAGCCCATATAAACTGGCCCAAGACTAATAAAAGAGAGTGGTGAATTGGTAAAGAGAAACTTTAAGCAAAGTACAAACCAGATCACCACAAATAAAACAAAATGCGGAAATTAAATGCGGAAGCAATAATAAGAAAAGAAACACACCAGATTTATAGTGGTTTGGTCAAACCTTGACCTACGTCCACTCCTTGGAGGCACCCTCCAAGTATTGCACTACAAAAGTGTCTCTCCTTTAGCCCCCACAACTAGGCCAGAGAAGCCCTTACAAAATCACTTCTACCTTCCCCGGTGCGGCGGAGTCGCCGGATCCTTTGACACAAAGAGATCTTCTTCTTTAGTGAACTTACCTCGAGAAAGCCTTGAATCCGATGGTACTAAGGTGGAGTTCGCTGGAGAACCGTGTGGAATCCCTCCACACTCCCTTGAGTTCCCCCCTCACAGGATCTTCTCCCTCTCAACTCCACCCTTTCCTCTCCCTTCAAGCTCTCTCTTCAAGTTTCCCCCACAAGACGAAGCTACAATGGCTGCCAAAGACACTTACAAAGTGTGTCATGCCATGCTTAATAGAAGCTCTCAAAACGAGCTCATTAATGCAAGTTGCCGAGCATTATTGTCTAGGAATCATAGGCATATCGTCCTGGCCGATTAGTTCAATATTGAGGAAAAATCATCCTGAACATCACCCTGAAATGAAGCTGGACGATGTCAATCGTCCAGCACATTGATCATGGACAGATTTTGCGATCGTCCAGGACTAATTGCTTTCCTTATAATTCCATAGAATATATGAAAATTTGTCCTGGATCGGCCGGGACGATATTTTATAGTCCAGGCCAATCCTTTGGTGATGTCCACAAAATAGTTCTTTCTAAATTGATTTACGGCAGATTCTTTCTGAATTGAGGCTATCGTCCTGGCCGATATAAAATCGTCCAGGACGATGTGTTTTGCACAATGACAGCTGCTTTAATGAGGATGCCCTATTTGGGTTTCTGCTTTTGGACAGATCGTCCAGGTCGATATAAATATCGTTGGGACGATATTATCAAAAATAAAAACTTTAGGGTTCCTTAGAAACTCTTCAAGTTACAAAGCATCAGGAGCCACAGAAAATATAATAGATCAAGAAAGGAAAGGTGTACAAACTAACTCAGACCTAGTCTACCAATCTTGAGCTGATTCCAAATTGTAGTCCGATCGTGTGAACCTGAAATGTTAGTAGAAAGTAGTCTAGAGAAAAAGAATATTTGCTATCTCAAAATCATAAGTCATAGATCCGCAACAATCTCCCCTTTTTTATGATGGCAAATATTTCAATTTGAATTTTCAAAAAAAGCAATTTCTCCTAATCTCCCCCTCACTAGAATAAACCCTTTTAAAAATAGGGGACATAAAAACTTTTTTGTTGTTTTTAATTTTTTGAAAAGAAAAAAGGATACAAATTCAAAACATACGTTCTCCCCCTTTGAAATTATCAAAAAGAGAGGATGCACAAAAAAAAAACAAAACGAAACAAAAGATAAAAACGCTCTCTGATCTAGTGAAAAAAACAAAATTCTTAAATGAGAAAGTTACCTCTGGTTTTAATCAAAAAACTTTGTAGAATGGATTATTGACAAACGCATAGCCCAGAAAAGGTTAGAAATTCATAATTTGATAATCAACTTAAGTTCTTTAAAAAGGCTCAAAACTTTTTAATTCAATTCTAAATCATAAAATAAATTTGAGAAAAGACAAACTTTTTCAAAAACTCCTTCCATAAAATATATCTAATAGAAGATCAATGCACAATTATTGAATCAAGAATCAAGATTTTCAAAATCAAGTATCAAAATATTAAGGGTTTTCTTAAGCTTTTTAGAGGTACAAGAATGGTAAGCATTATACTTTTTGTGGGTCATTTTATGCCTCTTGACAATTGGTTGGGGCACTGCGCATCTTTTGATACACTTTGTGTATTCTATATTTTTCAATTTGGTCTGTGCGCCATCTTTTATTTTTGGCATCATTGGCCAATTTTTGACTATGTACCTTTATGAAATCTTAAATACCAAAAATAAACCCATACTATTGATAAAGCAAATTCTTGATTAAGAAAATTTTGAATTTGATTCAACAACTTGGAAAAAGATTCCTATGCGATAAATAAAACGTAGGGAGATAAAAAAATTTGTTTCAAAAATCAATTTAAGATGAAAGATTTTAAATCAAAAGTAGGATAACCTCTTTTGGGAAATAGAGATTGAGAGTAAAAAATATAATGAGTTTCCTTCCTTCGACTGTTTTAGAGAAGTCAAACAAAATTTACCAAAGATTTCAAGAAAAAAATAAGAAGTAGATTTTTTATTTTTAGAAAAGTGAATATGTGTGTTGATTAGAGAAAACATCCATGAAAAACAAAAACAAAAATATAAAGAAAACAAAAAAGCAAAAAAATATAAAAAACAAACACAAAAGGCTTTTATATTATTTTCTCTCTCCTGGTCCGATGCTTCAGAAATCAGATCTGCCCATGAGATTTTTTGCCTTTCATTATTTGCCCAGTTTAAATTTTGCTCCACCTTGCCCTTTTCTTTCGAAGGAAGGATTCTTAAATTAGGGCACTGATTTTTCATATGTCCAGGCTTCTTGCATCGAAAGCAAATAACGTCAGAAGAAATATGGACATCCTTATCCTTTTACCTTTTTCCACTTTTGCTTATGCTTTGGTGAGCTTTGTGATTTGCTTGACAAGTCATTGCTATCATCACTACTAAGCTTCCTCTTTCGTATCTTCAGCTTTTAGAACGATCGTTTCACCTGTATCCAAAAGTCTTTGATCCAAACCTTGCTCGTAGACAATGAGTGAGCCAATCAAATTATCAATGAATAATATCATTCAAATCTTTTGATTCACAAATAGCAACTACTTTAACACAAACTTATCCAATAACAACGAAATTTTGTTAACTTTTTCAAATTTTGAAAATTCTTTCCTAAAGCATGCAATGAGAGTTATAATTTTAATGAATCTGGTATACATGTCATAGATCGTTTTATAAGGTTCATAAAAAATAATTCAAAATCATGCATTAATAAATTCATTAGATTACTTTATTTCACTAGTGCCTTCGTATATGGTATGTAGTTTATCCCAAATTTCCTTACCTGTAGTGCACGGAAACTAAATAAAGTCATCAGAATTTAAAGACAGAAAAAAGCAATTTAATGATTGCATTCATTTGAGGCTTTGAGTAGTTCTTCCTTATTCCATTGATTAAAGGAATATCAGTTTTAACTCCATTAACAATACGTGACGGAGATGAATAACCAGTTTAAAATCATATGCCACATGCGAAATCAATTGATTGCAAGAAAATAATGAAAGTTCGTTAGTGATGTTAAGCCTAAAGAACGGCCCAAGCTAACCAAGAGGGGGGTTAAATTGTATTTTAAAAAATTCTTTTCACAAGAATAAAAACACTAAACCAAAATCACACCACGAGAAAACAATCCGGAAATAAAGGTGCGGAAGAAGAAATAAGAACACAGAGGTTTTTAGTGGTTCGGTCAACTTGACCTACGTCCACTCTCCTGAGGCGCCCTTGAGTATTGCACTACAAACGTGACTTCCTTTAGCCCCACACGACTAGGGGAGAGCCTTTACAAAGCACTCCTTTTTGCCACCCGGCAAGGCAGAGAACCTATCTCTTTTTGCTTCCTCCTGAACTGACAGAGAACCACAACCAAAAAGCTAACTCCTTACCTCTACCGACCTTCACGGACGAGAAACTCTAGACGAAGAAGAAGCAGGCGATCCTTGAAGCAACCCTTGTGAATCCCCTCACAAGCTCCCTCACAAGATCCTCTCTCTCTCCCTCTCTCTTTTCTCTCCTCAAGGCCTTCTCAGGTCAAGGCAGCAGCAAAGGTTTCCAAAATATTGATCAAGAGCTCTTAAAATGAAGAGCTTCAAAGGAGCTCATTAATTGCAAGTTGCCGACAATATCGTCCAGGCCGATTTGGACTCGCCTGGCCGATCGTACAATATCTCAGAAGATCGGCCAGAGCATCGCCCTGAATGCAAATCTGGACAATTTAAAATTGGCTTGATCGTCCAGGCCGATCACACGATCGTCCAGGTAGATCTCACGATTGTCCCAGTGATCAGTTACAATCAACAGGGAAAATCATCCAGAGCATCGCCCTGAATACAAGCTGGCCGATTTATATCGTCCTGAAGTAACTTAAGGTTTTTTGAATGGATCGTCCTGGGCCGTCCTGCGACGTCCAAGACGATATGATCGTATCAATCATCCTTTATTACTCCCTTGATTTCCTGATCAATTAAGGCTATAATTTGAGAATTTCGTCCATGCCGATCATGATCGTCCTGGCTGACAATTTAAAAATACGTATACCTTAATTGTTTATGGCGGGCAACTTCTTTCTTATTTTGAGCTTATCGTCCTGGCTCGATACATATATCATCCAGGCTGATATGTTAATGACGACTGCCTTAATTAAGAATCCTTATTTAGACTTTCTGTTTTAAGCCCGATCGTCTAGGACGATGTAAATATCATCCTGGCCGATATGAGTAAAAATAAAAATTCTAAGTTTCTCAGTGTATTGTGTGTAGGGTTACTTAGCATCAGTCTCTTTGACCATTACAAGTAGACTCAAGAGATGAAAAAACAAAGTACAAAAATGACACAACCTGACCTACGCAATCACTGAACTGGCTTCGTCTGTTCGTCTGATCTTCGATTTCTAAAAAGTTAAAGAAACAGTAGTTTAAGAGATCAATAGTGTTTGTCAATCATCAAAAACATAGGCATGAAAATAGGTTTGCAACAATCCCCCTTTTTTATCATGGCAAATCATACGAAGACAATTAGCAGTTAAAGTTCAGGATATATGATAAAAAGAACATCGTAAACTTCTCCCCCTTTTGACATATCAAAAAGGGGGGGAACACAAAAGAATAATAGCAAATATCAAACCCCCTTTTTTTTAACCAGGCATGAAAATGATGTAGTATTCATGTGATTGATTTAAAACTTGTGAGTTAATGAGTTAACAATCTCATAATCCATAGAATAGTAGAATATCGATCATGGTTACCTTAGCTCAGATGTTTTCTAGTAGAATTGTCTTTGAAATCAATGACATAACTCAAAGAATTAATTAGATATGAAAAAAAAAATCCATCCATCACTTGGTCTTAAGAAAAAACTATCTTTATAAAATAATGAACCAAAGTAAATTTGTCATAATCGCAAAACAATCGAAATCAAGCCTTTGAGAACAAAACTTCTAAGTTCTAAAAGATTTAAAAAGAGAGATAGCTTGCTTTTGAGTGGGCTCATTTTATGTCTCTTATCAATTGAGTGGCGCTTTGCGCATCTTTTTATTTTCGATACACTTTTGTGTATATTTTTTAATTTTGGCGTCTTTGCGCTTCTTTGTTGGCATCATTGGCAATTTTTTTATTTTTACAAGTTATATTCTCTTTTATAACCTTTAAAAAATCTTAGTTGTGAATATATCTTCTCAGATATTAGAGATAGGAGCTCTCTCTCTAACATAAGAAAGAATTACCACAAGCAGAATTATAATCAAGAACAAGAGTAACGAGGGATCTTGATGTGACAAAAAAAACTTTAAATATTATAAATACAAGATAGAATTACTTAAGCAAGTTTAGAAAAGATCTCAATTTCATAAACAATCTTTAATTTGAGATAGATTTTTTATTAGAAAAGAAAACTATGCCACTAAAATAGGTTAGAGAAAGAGACACAATCACAAAATATTTTTACCAATCTAGGGGATTAGGAGATGAAAACCACATTGACTAAAAATTTTTAAAAGAAAGGATAAGGGATATAATATCTATTTCAGCGATGATTTTGAAGACTAAGTAAAAAGAAAACAAAAGAAAAAAAAAACACTAAAAACTAAAAAAAATAAAAACAACACTAAAAACTAAAAAAAATAAAAACCACTAAAAACTTAAAAAAATAAAAACAAGAGCAAAAGCAAGTAACTAAAAGATCAAGTTTCATGCATTTATGTCAATCACACCCTCTAGTCCTTAAAGAACTGAAAGTGTCGAAGGCAGTGATTGGTAAAGATGTCAGCCAATTGTTCTCAGTTGTCACATGGTGTAACTCAATGTCTCCCTTAGTCACATGATCTCTAATGAAGTGATGCCTAATTGTCAATGTGCTTAGTCCTTGAATGTTGGATAGGATTCTTAGGATGCATATGGCACTAGTGTTGTCACAAAAGATTGAGATGGTGCCTACAGGTAATCCTAAATCCAATACTTGTTGTTTCACCAAAGGACTTGGGCCACACACTTCCAAGAGCGATGTACTCAGCTTCAGCAGTGAAAAGAGCAACAGAGTTTTGCTTCCTATTAGACCAGTGACCAAGACAGTCCAATGAATTGCATGTTCCTGAAGTGCTCTTTCTATCCACCTTGCATCCTACAAAATCAGAGTCAGAAAATCCAATAATCTCAAAAGAAGTACTATGTCTGGGTATCAAATCCCTAAGCCTTATGTCCCCAAAAGGTATCTAAAAATTCTTTTAACAGCAGTCATGTGGGACTCTAGGGTCAGCTTGAAATCTAGCACAAGGCAAACACTTAACTTGATATCAGGTCGGCTCACGTCAAGTAAGTAAAGATCCAATCATGCCTCTATACTTTTCTGATCAACAGACTTACCACTTGGGTCCTTATCTAAGGAGCACTAGAAGTCATGGGAGTGTTAATTGGCTTAGCTTTGTCAATCTCATATTTCTTCAAATATCCTTTATGTATTTTTGTTGATTTAGAAAGTTTCATCCTCCAATGTTTTATGCTAAATCTCAAAAAGTAGGAAATTCTCCCATCAAACTATCTCAAACCTCTACTCATTGTTTTAGAAAAATCATCACACGATTTTTATTAGAAGATCTAAAGAGTTATACATCCACATAAATCTGACAATGAGTAAATCATCTCTTACTCTCTAAGAAAAAGGGTGGTGTCTACGCTCCCCTTGCAAATCCCTCTCTAGTAATAATGTGCTAAGCCTCTCGTGCCAAGCTCTTGGTGCCTGTTTTAACACCATCAAGCTTTTTTTTTAATTTAAAAACATGATTTGGAAAATTGGGAGCTCTCAACACTGGGGGTTGTTTCTACAAAAATCTTCTTTTATTCCCCATTTTAAAAAGGACACTCTTGACATCCATTTGAAAAAGCTTAACTTTTTAACAGGCAAAGGTATATGCACTCTAATGGCTTTTATATAGCTACAGGGGCAAAGTTCTCATACAATCTACTCCTTCTATTTGATTGTACCCCTTAGCCTCCCATCTTGCTTTATTCCTTACCACCACTCCTGATCATTCACCTTGTTCTTAAAGACCCACTTTGTCCCAACTACACTTTGTCCTTTAGGCTTTCTACAAGCTCCCAACATCATTCCTAACAAATTAGTTCAATTCTTCTTGCATTGCTAAAATCCAAAAACTCATCAGTAAAGGGCTTGGTTAATGGTGTGGGTTCAGTCATTGAGAGATAAAGGTAGAGTGGTTCACCTCCTTCCTAAGTCATGTCTAGTCTTAACTAACTTGAAGGGTCTCCTAAGATCAAATCCTAAGGGTGACTTTTAGAGTATCTACAATCTCTAGGCAAAGTGTGTGAAGGTTTCACCTCTTTCATCCAAATCAAAATTTTCTACTCCTTGGGTGACTCCTTTTAACTCCTTCATATACTTTGGTGCTCTCTCCCCTTCCCCAAATTTTCTACTCTACTTGTAATATCTCAACATCATCATCTTCCACTCCATGTTTCTTAGGATCGACTCATCAAAAACTACATGGTTGTCTATTCCCATCAAAGTTCTCTTGTTAACACGCTTCAGCCCAAAAGTATTTTGGAAGTGAATACTCAGCAAGCATGGCTCTAGCGGCTTCCACCAAGGTCTGGTTCTTCCTTTCAGCTACCCCATCTGCTGAGGGGTCCTAGGAGCTGAAAATTGTGGCTAATCCCCTTGTCCTCACAAAAATCTCAAAATCTTTCATTCTCAAAACTCTCCCCCATGATCACTATAGATGGTCAAATCTCACAACCTAGCTTTTTCTGAATCCAAGTATAAAATGTTTTAAACTCCTCAAAAGACTCATTTTTATGTGAAAGAAATCTAGTCCAAGTGAACCTCGAGTATTCATAACAATTCATAAAACCATAGACATTTCCCTCCCATTGCTGGCATGTGCTAATGGGTCCAAACAAATCCATGTGAAGGACTTCTAAAGGTCTAGAGGTGCTAATGTCCTTATAGGGGTGAAGAGGAGGAGTGGACTTGCTTTTCTAGTTGCAGGCATCACAAAGGTGGTCTTTTAAAAACTTAAGTTTGGGGACACCTCTAACTAGGGTTCTTTTGGGTCACTTTCTTAAGGGTTTTCATACTTGCATGACAAGCCTCCTGTTGCCACAACTAAGAATCATCAATCACAGTTTTTTAAGCAAAAAGAAGCAGCACATTCAAATGTATTTTAATCAAGCATGTAGACGTTGTGATCCTCTTTCCCTGCAAAATAGTGTTGTTACTTAAACTTACAATGCATGAATTTGCAAAGATTGCACGATGAAGCCTTTGTCACAGAATTGACTGATTGCTGAGCAAGTTGTGCTTCAATCCATCTACAAGCAAAACATTTTCAATCATAAGGTTCTTGGAATTACCAATTATACATGTGCTACCACCTTCTTGGTGGTGTTACTCCAAGAGTAACCTTGCCTCCAGTTCCTGGACTCTAGTACAACAAACTGGCTGGCATCACAGTCATATGTCGAGAGGCATCCACTATCAGGTACCACATACTCTCACGAGGCCTTTTTTGAGAGCCCTCCTACAAAATTATCAAATGTTAGATTAGGAACCCAAGCGGTTTAGGTTCCTTCTTATGAAGAGTAGATACAATGCAGTGTGTGGTATGTCTGTGGATCAATGCACTTAAGTCTCCACACCCAACAAGTACTTGGTGAATTGTGCAAAGGTGTGTGAAATGTGTCCTGCATGCCACATGAAAAACATCTAATCTAGGAAAGGGATTTCTTAGTGGTTTGAGTTATAATGCCTCTTCCTAGTGTTGGCAATTGATCAATAATAGGTGTCATCCTAATTTCTTTATATGCTTCTATATTAATTTTGATCGGGTCATTTTCAGTTGACGTCCAAGTTTTGAAAATTGCCTAGATCAAGGTTACACTATACCTATCTTAGTTTTAACAAATACAGAGATTTCTTAAAAATTTTTATAAAATTTATACATTCCTTATAAAAAAATTAGAATAACTTCGCCCTAGTAAAACTTTTAGTGTGAATTTTTGTATGATATAGAGAATGAGAATTTGAATAATTATGATATTTTCTTAAAAATTTACACTACGAATTTTAGGAATTACGAAGTTTTAATGGATTAAAAAATAATATTGAATTTTCAAAATAGTGTCATAATCTAATTAAAGTTCAAAATAATGTTCTATATGACCCCTAATAATTTGGTTGTATTTGAAAATGAAGCATTTTCGCATAGTAGTGTATTTTGCTGCCTACCATTATGTAAATTGTGAAATTTTGTAACGAGCTCATTTAAACTTTAATTACTATAATGCAATGAATTATATATTTATATAATTAAATTATCTGATATTGAGGATTTTTTATGTGAAATCTATCTGTTGGGAGCTATAATAAGTCAGAATCTTTGGATTCTATCTGATAAAAAGGTAATTATATCTGTTGGGAGTCATAAATGGTCAAAATATTTGGATTCTATCTCGTAAAGGAGAAATCTGTTCTTTTATGTTCTGAAATTTGAAGTTCATATAAAATTCTTATTTATTTACTGTCCCATCATTACTATTTAAATTAAATTATGAATAATTGTTATTACTATTCTACTCACCACAGTTATTTATCATATTATAATTAATTATCAAGGTGAATTATTATAAAAGAAATAATTAAAATTTAGATTGATATCAATGGCCTCCTGAGCTGTATTAGCTCACAAATGTTTTTCTTTTTCTTTTTCAAGGTTTAGGAAAGAAAAATAGCCCATCAAATAGCAATTTCAAAATTCTAATCTAAGTCTATATATGTATTTCTTCTTTTGATTTTCGCACAATTATGGCCACTTTTTTATTGTTCTATTCTATAGGTTCTATTTGTAGCCATGCATTGTTATAATTGTATATATATATATATATATATAT
This sequence comes from Dendrobium nobile, assembly GCA_022539455.1. Taxonomy (NCBI): domain Eukaryota; kingdom Viridiplantae; phylum Streptophyta; class Magnoliopsida; order Asparagales; family Orchidaceae; genus Dendrobium; species Dendrobium nobile. Next base: position 10,582,272 of record CM039722.1, read on the forward strand.
ATATATATATATATATATATATATATTTGATGATATTGAAAAAAAAAAAATTATATGTGTTTATTTTCAGTACACTAAATATAGTTCGCAGTTAAATTTGGATGAAACTTCTAAAAATTTTAAAAACTTAGATCTCATGGGTTTTGCCTATTACAACTCATCATGATAGGATTTGTCCAGTTGCGGATCTTATTGGTTGGGTTGTGACAAACTAGTCAAGATGACCAAATCAAAATGGGTTGGGCTTTGTTGGGTATTTATATTATTTTTTGCATAAAAAAATACAAATATGAAAAATATTTCTCACAAAAAATAAAATTTATTATAAAAATATTATTTTATTTATCAAATTTATTTAAATAAACTTGAAAAAAATATTTAAACATTACTTTCACATTATTTACTTAAAAGGAAGAAGGAACCAGCCGCCATCTCATAGAATGAAGATAGTTTATGAAGCCAGATTATTATGAAGACAACAGACATCCAGAACGATTGCAGCCGTCCATATCACAAACAACAATCAGCCGGATATGCTACACGTGCAAGCATTATCAGCCAAGTGTTTTCCAACTGTCAAGATCAATGACAGCCACATGTTTTAGTATAGAAATGTATAAATACTTGTATACATTACAATGATCAGATCAAGAAAGAAAACAAATTATTCATTCCACTTATCTCTCGTTTTATATTTTCTTTATGGTATCAGAGCAAATGCTCAGCATCGACTGAGGAGCTCCAAAGGAGATAAACAAATTATATCTTCAATGGCTCAATCTGAATCTTCCCAGGTAGGAGATCCATCACTGAATTCTTCAAACAACAACTGCACAATACCTTCATCTTTAAAGTTTGTAATAGCAAACATCAAAACCATAGTTCCTACCCAACTATCCAACGAAAACTATCCCATATGGAAATCTCAAGTTTTCCAACTTCTCAGAGCAAATGGTTTTGCTAATTTCATAGACCCGAATGTAACCCCACCCTCCCGTATTCAATCAACAGCTAACGGTGAAAAATGTTATCAATCCTAAATACACTGAATGGATTCTGATTGATCAGAATCTTGGAGCCGCTCTTTGTTCCACTATAACTCTAGCCATTCTACCATATGTATTACACTTAGATTCATCTGCTTCTATTTGGAGTACAGTTTAAAGAAGATTACAATCTTCCCACAGATCCCGTGTAATTCAACTCAAAAATGAATTGCAAAATGTTTCAATGAAGCAACATATAATGTCAGAATATCTAAATGAAGTAAAAACATCGGTAGACAAAATTGCTACAGCAGGGGCCACCATAGACAAAGAAGATATCATTCTTTATACAATAAATGGTCTGCCGCCTACATATCAATCTTTTAAAAGCACAATTCAAACAATGGTACACCCAATCAGCCTTGATGATTTGTATGCTTTCCTAATAAGTGAAGAAATAAATCTAAATGCTGGAGAAGCCGAACAACAAAGCATTACAGACCAAAACATAGCTTTATACTCTACAATAGGTAGAGGATGAAGAGGGGAGAGATTAGATTTATACAATCGAATACAAAAAATAACAGCAATAACACCTCTAATCAACCGATTACAATCTGCCAGATATGTAATATGAAAGGTCACATTGTAGCAAATTGTTGGCATCGATTCAATATCAATTACACCAATTCTCAGTAGCAATCAAATGCATCTTTCACGGCCACAATGATCATACCATTCCAGATTGGTATTTGGATTATGGGGCAACTTCACACCTAACCAACGACATCAACAATCTTACGCTCAATGCACCAAAATAGTACAACGGAACAAACAACATACTCATTTGAGATGGAAGTACCATGCCTATAGCACATACTGAAGCTGGGATCTTACCAACACCCAATAGTAATCTCTACTTACCTCAAATACTACATATACCCAATCTCTACCACAATTTACTTTCCATATATCACCTTACCAAAGACAATAACATTTTCATTATTTTTGATGCTCATGGTTTTCACCGTGAAGGACATCAAGACAAACAACAGTTTGCTTCAGGGTCCCAGTCATAAAGGACTCTATCCCATCCCAGCCAACACCAAGAATTATCATTAAAAAGCTTTGTCAGCCCAAAATAAACACTAAGATGCCATTCTATGGCATAATAGACTTGGTCACCCTCACTCAAAACTATGGCCATCATCTCCAACTCTAATATGCAACTCCACATACCCACTCTTCATACTCCATGCTATGCTTGTAAAGAAACAAGAGTCATAAACTTTAGTTTCCTACATCTACCTCTAGATCTAAGACACCACTTGAAATAATACATTCAAATGTATGGGGTCCAGCTCTAGTCACCTCAACACAAGGATTACGCTATTATGTAATCTTCATAGATGATTATTCTCAATTTGTATGGATATTTCCTATGTTTTGCAAATATGAGGTAACTTCTATCTTCATTACTTTCCAAAAAATGATTGAAACACATCTTCCATACAAAATAAAATAGTTTCGGTCAGATGGAAAAACAGAGTATATAAACAAAGTGCTACAAAATCACCTGAGAAACCACGGTATTATTCAACAGATTTCATGCCCAATACACACCGGAACAGAATGGCATTGTTGAAAGGAAACACACACATCTCATTGAAACAACAAGAACATTGTTAAAAAATGCTGCTATACCTTACTCTTATTGCCAGAAGAAATACTCACTGCCTCCTATCTCATCAACAGACTCCCAACTCACATGAATCACAACAAATCTCCCCTGCAGCTTCTCTATAAAAAGGAGCCAGACTAATCACACATAAAAATATTTGGATGTGCTTGTTTTCCCTGGATACCCCCACAACACAGACATAAACTTGCCCCAAGAGCCAATCTATCCATTTTTCTTGGATACTCCACAAGACACAAAGGATACAAATGTCTTAACCCAAAAACAAACAAGATTACCATTTCCAGACACGTTTTTTTGATGAAACAACATTCCCATTCAATGACATCCGGTCCACTTCAATACAACACACTACCATAACTGACAACCCATTTCTTCTCACACCCACCACCCAAATCCAGCCCGACGTCCATAATCAACATCCCAATACACCACAACATACCTCCACCACCAGCCAAACTTCTGTCTTACCACGGACAAGTAACACCAGTGTTTCTACAGATAATAATATCCAACACCAACCATACCTTCAAACCACTCTATCCCCATGCCAACAATACCAACTCGTCCAATGATAATAAGACTAAAAATTGGCTCTTTAAAACCCAAAACCATTTTCAACCTATCACATCAGAATTCTCAGTTCATTGAGAACAAAAATCATGAGCCTCATACATACCAAGAAGCTTCTAAACATGCTCATTGGAAACAAGCCATAGATACAAAATTTCTTGAATTACAGAAGAAAGAAACATGGACATTGATTCCACCGCCTCATAAAGCATCAATTATTGGTTACAAATGGACATATAAAACCAAATTTCACTCGGATGGGTCAGCTGACGATACAAGACCAGGTTAGTAGCTCAAGGTAACAAGCAACAATATGGTATCAACTACTTAGAGACATTTATCCCAGTAGCAAAGTTTCCTACAAGTTTAGTGCTTCTCATAATTGCATTAAATAAAAATTGGGAAATTCAGCAACTGGATGTAACAAACGCTTTTCTACATGGCAAGTTGACAGCTGTTATTTACATGAAACAACCACAAGGATATGAAGATGAACAACATCCAGATCACGTGTGCCTACTTCATAAGGCCATTTATGGCCTTAAGCAAGCCTCCAAACAATGGTTCACGACATTCTAGACATTTTTACAACAAATCAGACTCAAATCAAGCAAAGTAGATCCTTCATTACTCATTTTTTTCACAAACAGACTCTTAGGTTCATCTACTTCTATATGTTGATGACATACTCATAACAGGTAACAACAAATCTCTAATCTCAAGCATCATATGGCAACTGCACAATAAGTTTTTAATAAAACATCTTGGCACGGTTGACAATTTCCTTGGCATACACATAACAAAACATGACAAATCATTTTTTTATCACAAACTCAATATGTTATGTATATACTTAATACAGTAGGGCTTACTCTATGTAAACTCATATCCAATCCCTCATGCACAAAGCCACCATCCCAAATATATCTTGATCCCATTCTCACTGATCATTATACATACCAACAACTCACTGGCTCATTACAATACCTCACAATAACTCGACCAGACATTGTATATCATGTCAATTTATTATGTCAACACATGCATGACCCACAACTGTATCATGCATATATACTCAAAAGACTACTCCGGTACTTCAAAGGAACAATCGACTATGGAATACCCATTTTTTTGGGTCAGCTACAACTATAATCATACTCCGACGCAGATTGGGTACGTGACACAGAAATAAGAAAATCAATAATCGGATACTACTCTTTTTTAGGCAACACACTTGTCTCATGGAGTGTTAAGAAGCAACATACTGAAAGTTCGTTAGGGATGTTAAGCCCTATAAAACTGGCCCAAGACTAATAAAAGAGAGTGGTGAATTGGTAAAGAAGAAACTTTAAGCAAAGTACAAACTAAGATCACCACAAATAAAACAAATGCGGAAATTAAATGCGGAAGCAATAATAAGAAAAGAACACACCGGATTTATAGTGGTTTGGTCAAACCTTGACCTACGTCCACTCCTTGGAGGCACCCTCCAAGTATTGCACTACAAAAGTGTCTCTCCTTTAGCCCCCACAACTAGGCAGAGAAGCCCTTACAAAATCACTTCTACCTTCCCCGGTGCAGCGGAGTCGCCGGATCCTTTGACACCAAAGAGATCTTCTTCTTTAGTGAACTTACCTCGAGACAAGCCTTGAATCCGATGGTACTAAGGTGGGAGTTCGCTGGAGAAACCGTGTGGAATCCCCTCCACACTCCCTTGAGTTCCCCCCCCTCACAGGATCTTCTCCCTCTCAAACTCCACCCTTTCCTCTCTCCCTTCAAGCTCTCTCTTCAAGTTTCCCCCACAAGAACGAAGCTACAATGGCTGCCAAAGACACTTACAAAAGTTGTCTTGCCATAGCTTAAATAGAAGCTCTCAAAACGAGCTCATTAATGCAAGTTGCCGACATTATTGTCTAGGACTATAGGCATATCGTCCTGGCGATTAGTTCAAATATGAGGAAAAATCATCCTGAACATCACCCTGAAATGAAGCTGGACGATGTCAATCGTCCAGCACATTGATCTGGACGATTCTGCGATCGTCCAGGACTAATTGCTTTCCTTAAATTCCAGAGAATATATGAAAAATTTGTCCTGGATCGGCCGGGACGATATTTTATAGTCCAGGCCAATCCTTTGGATGATGTCCAAAAATACGTTCTTTCTAAATTGATTTACGGCAGATTCTTTCTGAATTGAGCCTATCGTCCTGGCCGATATAAAATCGTCCAGGACGATGTGTTTTGCACAATGACAGCTGCTTTAATGAGGATGCCCTAATTAGGGTTTCTGCTTTTGGACAGATCGTCCAGGTCGATATAAATATCGTCTGGGACGATATTATCAAAAATAAAAAACTTTAGGGTCCCATTAGAAACTCTTCCAAGTTACAAAGCATCAGGAGCCACAGAAAATATAATAGACTCAAGAAAGGAAAAGGTGTACAAACTAACTCAGACCTAGTCTACCCAATCTTGAGCTGATTCCAAATTGTAGTCCGATCGTGTGAACCTGAAATGTTAGTAGAAAGTAGTCATAGAGAAAAAGAATATTTGCTATCATCAAAATCATAAGTCATAGATCCGCAACAATCTCCCCCTTTTTTATGATGGCAAATATTTCAATTTGAATTTTCAAAAAAAGCAATTTCTCCTAATCTCCCCCTCACTAGAATAAACCCTTTTAAAAAAATAGGGGACATAAAAACTTTTTTGTTGTTTTTAATTTTTTGAAAAGAAAAAAGGATACAAATTCAAAACAATACGTTCTCCCCCTTTGAAATTATCAAAAAGAGAGGATGCACAAAAAAAAACAAAACGAACAAAAGATAAAAACGCTCTCTGATCTAGTGAAAAAACAAATATTCTTAAAATGAGAAAGTTACCTCTTGGTTTTAATCAAAAACTTTGTAGAATTGGATTGACAACGCATAGCCCAGAAAAGGTTAGAAATTCATAATTTGATAATCCAAACTTAAGTTCTTTAAAAAGGCTCAAAAACTTTTTAATTCAATATCTAAATCATAAAATAAATTAGAGAAAAAGACAAACATTTTTCAAAAACTCCTTCCATAAAATATATCTAATAGAAGATCAATGCACAAATTATTGAATCAAGAATCAAGATTTTCAAAATCAAGTATCAAAAATATTAAGGGTTTTCTTAAGCTTTTTAAGAGGTACAAGAATGGTAAGCATTAACTTTTTGTGGGATCATTTTATGCCTCTTGACAATTGGTTGGGGCACTGCGCATCTTTTGATACACTTTGTGTATTCTATATTTTTCAATTTGGTGCTTTGCGCATCTTTTATTTTTGGCATCATTGGCCAATTTTTTGACTATGCTACCTTTCTGAAATCTTAAATACCAAAAATAAACCCATACTATTGATAAAGCAAATTTCTTGATTAAGAAAATTTTGAATTAGATTCAACAACTTGGAAAAGATTCCTATGCGATAAATAAAACGTAGGGAGATAAAAAAATTTGTTTCAAAAATCAATTTAAAAGATGAAAAGATTTTAAATCAAAAGTAGGATAACCTCTTTTGGGAAATAGAGATTGAGAGTAAAAAATATAATGAGTTTCCTTCCTTCGACTGTTTTAGAGAAGTCAAACAAAATTTACCAAAGATTTCAAGAAAAAATAAGAAGTAGATTTTTTATTTTTAGAAAAGTGAATATGTGTGTTGATTAGAGAAAACATCCATGAAAAACAAAAACAAAAATATAAAGAAAAACAAAAAGCAAAAAATATAAAAACAAAAACACAAAAAGGCTTTTATATATTTTCTCTCTCCTGGTCCGATGCTTCAGAAATCAGATCTGCCCATGAGATTTTTTGCCTTTCATTATTTGCCCAGTTTAAATTTTGCTCCACCTTGCCCTTTTCTTTCGAAGGAAGAATTCTTAAATTAGGGCACTGATTTTTCATATGTCCAGGCTTCTTGCATCGAAAGCAAATAACGTCAGAAGAAATATGGACATCCTTATCACTTTTACCTTTTTCCCACTTTTGCTTATGCTTTGGTGAGCTTTGTGATTTGCTTGACAAGTCATTGCTATCATCACTAACTAAGCTTCCTCTTTCCGTATCTTCAGCTTTTAGAACGATCGTTTCACCTGTATCCAAAAGTCTTTGATCCAAACCTTGCTCGTAGACAATGAGTGAGCAATCAAATTATCAATAGAATAATCATTCAAATCTTTTGATTCACAAATAGCAACTACTTTAACATCAAACGTATCCAATAAACAACGAATAATTTTGTTAACTTTTTCAAATTTTGAAAATTCTTTTCCTAAAGCATGCAATGAGTTTATAATTTTAATGAATCTGGTATACATGTCTAAGATCGTTTTATAAGGTGTCATAAAAAATAATTCAAAATCATGCATTAATAAATTCAACTTAGATTACTTAATTTCACTAGTGCCTTCGTATATGGTATGTAGTTTATCCCAAATTTCCTTACCTGTAGTGCACGTGGAAACTAACATAAAGTCATCAGAATTTAAAGCACAGAAAAAGCAATTTAATGATTTTGCATTCATTTGAGCTTTGAGTAGTTCTTCCTTATTCCATTGATTAAAAGGAATATCAGTTTTAACTCCATTAACAATACGTGACGGAGATGAATAACCAGTTAAAATCATATGCCACATGCAAAATCAATTGATTGCAAGAAAATAATGAAAGTTCGTTAGTGATGTTAAGCCCTAAAGAACTGGCCCAAGCTAACCAAGAGGGGGGTTAAATTGTATTTTAAAAAAATTCTTTTCACAAAGAATAAAAACACATAAACCAAAATCACACCACGAGAAAAACAATCCGGAAATAAAGGTGCGGAAGAAAGAAAATAAGAACACAGAGGTTTATAGTGGTTCGGTCAACTTGACCTACGTCCACTCCCCTGAGGCGCCCTCTGAGTATTGCACTACAAACGTGACTCTCCTTTAGCCCCCACAGCTAGGCGGAGAAGCCTTTATAAAGCACCTCCTTTTTGCCACCCCGGCAAGGCAGAGAACCTATCTCTTTTTGCTTCCTCCTGAAACTGACAGAGAACCACAACCAAAAAGCTAACTCCTTACCTCTACCGACCCTTCCACGGACGAGAAACTCTAGACGAAGAAGAAGCAGAGCGATCCTTGAAGTAACCCTTGTGAATCCCCTCACAAGCTCCCCCTCACAAGATCCTCTCTCTCTCCCTCTCTCTCTTTCTCTCCTCAAGGCCTTCTCAGGTCAAGGCAGCAGCCAAAGGTTTCCAAAATATTGATCAAGAGCTCTTAAATAGAAGAGCTTCAAAGGAGCTCATTAATTGCAAGTTGCCGACAATATCGTCCAGGCCGATTTGGACATCGGCCTGGCCGATCAGTACAAATCTCAGAAGATCGGCCAGAGCATCGCCCTGAATGCAAACTGGACAATTTAAAATTGGCTTGATCGTCCAGGCCGATCACACGATCGTCCAGGTAGATCTCACGATTGTCCCAGCTGATCAGTTCAAATCAGAGGAAAATCATCCAGAGCATCGCCCTGAATACAAGCTGGCCGATATATATCGTCCTGAAGTAACTTAAGGTTTTTGAATGGATCGTCCTGGCCGATCCTGCGACCGTCCAAGACGATATGATCGTATCAATCATCCTTAATTACTCCCTTGATTTCCTGATCAATTAAGGCATAATTTGAGAATTTCGTCCATGCCGATCAATGATCGTCCTGGCTGACAATTTAAAAATACAGTATACCTTAATTGTTTATGGCGGCAACTTCTTTCTATTTTGAGCTTATCGTCCTGGCTGATACATATATCATCCAGGCTGATATGTTAATGACGACTGCCTTAATTAAGAATCCTTATTTAGACTTTCTGTTTTAAGCCCGATCGTCTAGGACGATGTAAATATCATCCTGGCCGATATGAGTAAAAATAAAAATTCTAAGTCTCTCAAGTGTATGTGTGTAGGGTTACTTAGCATCAGTCTCTTTGACCATTACAAGTAGACTCAAAGAGATGAAAAAACAAAGTACAAACTGACACAACCCTAGACCTACGCAATCCTGAACTGGCTTCGTCTGTTCGTCTGATCTTCGATTTCTAAAAAGTTAAAAGAAACAAGTAGTTTAAGAGAATCAATAGTGTTTGTCAATCATCAAAACATAAGGCATGAAAATAGGTTTGCAACAATCTCCCCCTTTTTTATCATGGCAAATCACTACGAAGACAATTAGCAGTTAAAGTTCAGGATATATGAGTAAAAAGAACATCGTAAACTTCTCCCCCTTTTGACATATCAAAAAGGAGGAGGGAACACAAAAGAATAATAGCAAATCACAAACCCCCTTTTTTTTAACCAAGGCATGAAAATGATGTAGTATTCCATGTGATTGATTTAAAAACTTGTGAGTTAATGAGTTAACAATCTCATCAATCCATAGAATAGTAGAATATCCGATCATGGTTACCCTTAGCTCAGATGTTTTCTTACGGTAGAATTGTCTTTTGAAATCAATGACATAACTCAAAGAATTAATTAGATATGAAAAAAAAATCCATCCATCACTTGGCTTAAGAAAAAACTATCTTTATAAAATAATGAACCAAAGTAAATTTGTCATAATCGCAAAACAATCGAAATCAAGCCTTTGAGAACCAAAACTTCTAAGTTCTAAAAGATTTAAAAAGAGAGAATAGCTTGCTTTTGAGTGGGCTCATTTTATGTCTCTTATCAATTTGAGTGGCGCTTTGCGCATCTTTTTATTTTCGATACACTTTTGTGTATATTTTTTAATTTTGGCGTCTTTGCGCTTCTTTTGTTGGCATCATTGGCCAATTTTTTTTTATTTTTACAAGTTATATTCTCTTTTATAACCTCTTAAAAAATCTTAGTTGTGAATATATCTTCTCAGATATTAGAGAATAGGAGCTCTCTCTCTAACATAAGAAAGAATTACCACAAGCAGAATTAATAATCAAGAACAAGAGTAACGAGGGATCTTGATGTGACAAAAAAAACTTTAAATATTATAAATACAAGATAGATTTACTTAAGCAAGTTTAAGAAAAGATCTCAATTTCATAAACAATCTTTAATTTGAGATAGATTTTTTATTAGAAAAGAAAACTATGCCACTAAAATAGGTTAGAGAAAGAGACACAATCACAAAATATTTTTACCATCTAGGGGATTAGGAGATGAAAACCACATTGACTACAAATTTTTAAAAGCAAGGATAAGGAATATAATATCATTTCAGCGATGATTTTGAAGACTAAGTAAAAAGAAAACAAAAGAAAAATAAAAACACACTAAAAACTAAAAAAAATAAAAACACACTAAAAACTAAAAAAAATAAAAACACACTAAAAACTTAAAAAAATAAAAACAAGAGCAAAAGCAAGTAACTAAAAGATCAAGTTTCATGCATTTATGTCAATCACACCCAATCTAGTCCTTAAAGAACTGAAAGTGTCGAAGGCCAGTGATTTGGTAAAGATGTCAGCCAATTGATTCTCAGTTGTCACATGGTGTAACTCAATGTCTCCCTTAGTCACATGATCTCTAATGAAGTGATGCCTAATGTCAATGTGCTTAGTCCTTGAATGTTGGATAGGATTCTTAGAGATGCATATGGCACTAGTGTTGTCACAAAAGATTGAGATGGTGCCTACAGGTAATCCTAAATCCAATACTTGTTGTTTCAACCAAAGGACTTGGGCCACACAACTTCCAAGAGCGATGTACTCAGCTTCAGCAGTGAAAAGAGCAACAGAGTTTTGCTTCCTATTAGACCAAGTGACCAAAGACAGTCCAATGAATTGACATGTTCCTGAAGTGCTCTTTCTATCCACCTTGCATCCTACAAAATCAGAGTCAGAAAATCCAATAATCTCAAAAGAAGTACTATGTCTAGGGTATCAAATCCCTAAGCCTTATGTCCCCAAAAGGTATCTAAAAATTCTTTTAACAGCAGTCATGTGGGACTCCTTAGGGTCAGCTTGAAATCTAGCACAAAGGCAAACACTAAACATGATATCAGGTCGGCTCACAGTCAAGTAAAGTAAAGATCCAATCATGCCTCTATACTTCTTCTGATCAACAGACTTACCACTTGGGTCCTTATCTAATGGAGCACTAGAAGTCATGGGAGTGTTAATTGGCTTAGCTTTGTCAATCTCATATTTCTTCAAAATATCCTTTATGTATTTTGTTTGATTTAGAAAAGTTTCATCCTCCAATTGTTTTATGCTAAATCTCAAAAAGTAGGAAAATTCTCCCATCAAACTCATCTCAAACTCTCTACTCATTGTTTTAGAAAAATCATCACACGATTTCTTATTAGAAGATCTAAAGAGTATATCATCCACATAAATCTGAACAATGAGTAAATCATCTCTAACTCTCCTAAGAAAAAGGGTGGTGTCTACGCTCCCCTTGACAAACTCCCTCTCTAGTAATAATGTGCTAAGCCTCTCGTGCCAAGCTCTTGGTGCCTGTTTTAAACCATACAAAGCTTTTTTTAATTTAAAAACATGATTTGGAAATTGGGAGCTCTCAAAACCTGGGGGTTGTTCTACAAAAACATCTTCTTTTATTTCCCCATTTAAAAAGGCACTCTTGACATCCATTTGAAAAAGCTTAAATCCTTTATAACAGGCAAAGGCTAATAGCACTCTAATGGCTTCTAATCTAGCTACAGGGGCAAAAGTCTCCTCAAAGTCTATCCCTTCTATTTGATTGTACCCCTTAGCCACCAATCTTGCTTTATTCCTTACCACCACTCCTGAATCATTCACCTTGTTCTTAAAGACCCACTTTGTCCCAACTACACTTTGTCCTTTAGGTCTTTCTACAAGCTCCCAAACATCATTCCTAACAAATTAGTTCAATTCTTCTTGCATTGCTAAAATCCAAAAACTCATCAGTAAGGGCTTGGTTAATGGTGTGGGTTCAGTCATTGAGATAAAGGTAGAGTGGTTCACCTCCTTCCTAAGTCCATGTCTAGTCTTAACTCAACTAGAAGGGTCTCCTAAGATCAAATCCTAAGGGTGACTTGTAGAGTATCTCCAATCTCTAGGCAAAGTGTGTGAAGGTTCACCTCTTTCATCCAAATCAAAATTTTCTACTCCTTGGGTGACTCCTTATACTCCTTCATTACTTTGGTGCTCTCTCCCCTTCCCCAAATTTTCTACTCTACTTGTAATATCTCCAACATCATCATCTTCCACTCCATGTTTCTTAGGATCAGACTCATCAAAAACTACATGGGTTGTCTCTTCCACCATCAAAGTTCTCTTGTTAACCGCTTCAGCCCAAAAGTATTTTGGAAGTGAATACTCAGCAAGCATGGCTCTAGCGGCTTCCACCAAGGTCTGGTTCTTCCTTTCAGCTACCCCATTCTGCTGAGGGGTCCTAGGAGCTGAAAAATTGTGGCTAATCCCCTTGTCCTCACAAAAATCTCAAAATCTTTCATTCTCAAACTCTCCCCCATGATCACTATAGATGGTCAAAATCTCACAACCTAGCTTTTTCTGAATCCAAGTATAAAATGTTTTAAACTCCTCAAAAGACTCATTTTTATGTGAAAGAAATCTAGTCCAAGTGAACCTCGAGTATTCATCAACAATCATAAAACCATAGACTTTCCCTCCCATGCTGGCAGTGCTAATGGGTCCAAACAAATCCATGTGAAGGACTTCTAAAGGTCTAGAGGTGCTAATGTCCTTATAGGGGTGAAAGATGGAGTGGACTTGCTTTTCTAGTTGACAGGCATCACAAAGGTGGTCTTTTAAAAACTTAAGTTTGGGGACACCTCTAACTAGGTTCTTTTGGGTCACTTTCTTAAGGGTTTTCATACTTGCATGACAAAGCCTCCTGTGCCACAACTAAGAATCATCAATCACAGTTTTTAAGCAAAAAGAAGCAGCACATTCAATGTTATTTAAATCAAGCATGTAGACGTTGTTGATCCTCTTTCCCTGCAAAATAGTGTTGTTACTTAAACTTACAATGCATGAATTTGCAAAGAATTGCACGATGAAGCCTTTGTCACAGAATTGACTGATGCTGAGCAAGTTGTGCTTCAATCCATCTACAAGCAAAACATTTTCAATCATAAGGTTCTTGGAATTACCAATTATACATGTGCCTACCACCTTCTTGGTGGTGTTATCTCCAAGAGTAACCTTGCCTCCAGTCCTGGACTCTAGTACAACAAACTGGCTGGCATCACCAGTCATATGTCGAGAGCATCCACTATCCAGGTACCACATACTCTCACGAGGCCTTTTATGAGAGCCCTCCTACAAAATTATCAAATGTTAGATTTAGGAACCCAAGCAGGTTTAGGTTCCTTCTTATGAAGAGAAGAATACAATGCATGTGTGGTATGCTGTGGATCATGCACCTTAAGTCTCCACACCCAACATGTACTATGGTGAATTGTGCAAGTGTGTGAAATGTGTCCTAGCATGCCACATGAAAAACATCTAACTCTAGGAAAGGGATTTCTTAAGTGGTTTGAGTTATAATGCCTCTTCCTAGGTGTTGGCAATTGATCAATAATAGGTGTCATCCTAATTTTCTTATATGCTTCTAATTAATTTTGAATCTTCAAATTAGTGCTCTTTAAGACTTCATTTTCAATCCTCAAATTTTTCTCCATCTTCTTGGACTTCTTAAAATCAGATTAAAATGATGTGTGTGAAACTTTTAATGCATCATGCTTTTCAACTAATTCACAATGATTTTTATTTAACTCATCAAATTCGTCAAGTAAAGTCATATGATTTGAATCAATCATTTGATGGTCTTTAATCAAAATTTCATGCTCTTTTTGTAAATTTAAAAATTCTAATTTCAAGCTAGCATGAGTTTTCTTTAATTTTCTATATGATGCATGAATTTTTTCTGAAACTTTAAGGAGTTGATTGTAGGAAAGTTCACATACCTCTTCTTGATCAGGATTGTTGTCTGCCATCAAGCATAATTTTGATGTCTCATCTTCTGGTTCCATCTCTGATGAATCCGATGTCGAATCCACCCAAAATGCTTTTTGTACTCTCATCTTGTCCTTCCTTAGCTTAGGTTTCTCCTCACCCTTCCCTTTGCTTGAGTGGTCTTTAAGTGTAGGGCAATCAGTTCTCACGTATCCTGGTTTCCTGTAATTATAGCAAACAACATCAGAAGATTCTTTAACATGTTTATGATCCTTATCTTTTCTCCAATTTTGATGATGCTTTTGTTTCTTCCTTAGAAAGCTTTGAAATTTCCTTGTGATGAAGGCAACTTCATCGCTTTCAGACCTGGAAGATTCAGAATCCGATTTGTGCACCTTTAATGCAACTATTTTCTCCTTCTTCTTCTCACCTGCATCAAGATTTCTTTGATTCACCCCTTAATCGTAAGCAATGAATGAGCCAAGTAAGTTATCAATGGAATAAGTGTTCAAATCCTTAGATTTAGTGATTACAGTGATTTTAGCATCATATGACGAAGGCAAGCATCTTAAAATTTTGTTAACTTTTTCATAGTTTGAAAGTTCTTTTCCTGGTGCATGCAGTGAAGTAACTATCTGAGTAAACCTAGTGTACATGTCGAAATCGATTCACGAGGTTTCATACGAAAAAGTTCGTAGTCATGCAAGAGAATGTTCAAACGGGATTGTTTAACCTCATTAGTACCTTCATAGGTGATGCACAATTTGTCCCAAATCTCTTTACCAGTTTTTCAAGTGGAGACACGCATGTAATCCTAAGATTTTAAAGCATAGAAAAAGCAGTTCAAACATTTTGCATTCAATTGAGCTAAATCTCGTTCATCGAAAGTCCATTCAATAAAAGTAACTTCAATTTTAACACCATTTATTTCACGAGAAGGTGAAGAATAACCTTCTTTGATAAGCATCCACATGCGATAATCAGTGGATTGTAAAAATATTGACATGCGGGTTTTCCAGAAATCAAAAGGTAGGTTATCGAACAGGGGAGGTCGGGTAATAGAATACCCTTCCGTAGTGTTACCATTCCCAAGCTTAGTCATGGATCAAATTCAAAAAGTTTTCAAACTTAAATTTTTAAATCCCGCTCTGATACCACTTGAAAGTTCGTTAGGGATGTTAACCCCTATAGAACTGGCCCAAGCTAACCAAGAGGGAGGGGTGAATTGGTATTTTAAAAATTTTCTTTTCACAAAGAACAAAAACACATAAACCAAAATCACACCACGAGAAAAATAATGCGAAAATAAAAGTGCGGAAGCAAGAAAATAAGAACACAGAGGTTTATAGTGGTTCGGTCAACTTGACCTACGTCCACTCCCAGGAGGCGCCCTCCGAGTATTGCACTACAAACGTGACTCCCCTTTAGCCCCCACAGCTAGGCGAAGAAGCCTTTACAATGCACCTCCTTTTTTCCACCCCAGCAAGGTAGAGAACCTATCTCCTTTTGCTTCCTCCTGAAGCTGACAGAGAACCACAACCAAAAAGCTAACTCCTTACCTCTACCGACCCTTCCACGGACAAGAAACTCTAGACGAAGAAGAAGCAGAGCGATCCTTAAAGCAACCCTTGTGAATCCCCTCACAAGCTCCCCCTCACAAGATCCTCTCTCTCTCCCTCTCTCTCTTTCTCTCCTCAAGGCCTTCTCAGGTCAAGGCAGCAGCCAAAGGTCTTCCAAAACATTGATCAAGAGCTCTTAAATAGAAGAGCTTCAAAGGAGCTCATTAATTGCAAGTTGCCGACAATATCGGCCTGGATGATATTGTCGGCAACTTGCAATTAATGAGCTCCTTTGAAGCTCTTCTATTTAAGAGCTCTTGTTCAACATTTTGTAAGACCTTTGGCTGCTGCCTTGACCTGAGAAGGCCTTGAGGAGAGAAAGAGAGAGAGGGAGAGAGAGAGGATCTTGTGAGGGGGAGCTTGTGAGGGGATTCACAAGGGTTGCTTCAAGGATCGCTCTGCTTCTTCTTTGTCTAGAGTTTCTCATCCGTGGAAGGGTCGGTAGAGGTAAGGAGTTAGCTTTTGGTTGTGGTTCTCTGCCAACTTCAGGAGGAAGCAAAAGGAGGTAGGTTCTCTGCCTTGCCGGGGTGGCAAAAAGGAGGTGCTCTATAAAGGCTTCTCCGCCTAGCTGTGGGGGCTAAAAGAGAGTCACGTTTGTAGTGCAATACTCGGAGGGCGCCTCCGGGGAGTGGATGTAGGTCGAGTTGACCGAACCACTATAAATTTATGTGTTCTTATTTTCTTGCTTCCGCACTTTTATTTCCGTATTTATTTTTGTCGTGTGAGTTTGGTTTATGTGATTTTTATTCTTTGTGAAAAGAAATTTTTAAAATACCAATTCACCCCCCCTCTTGGTTAGCTTGGGCCAGTTCTATAGGGCTTAATATCCCTAACGAACTTTCAACAAATGTAGAAATTAAATACGGAAGCAATAATAAGAAAAGAACACACCGAATTTATAGTGGTATGGTCAAACCTTGACCTACATCCACTCCTTGGAGGCACCCTCCAAGTATTGCACTATAAAATTGTGTCTCCTTTAGCCCCCCTAGCTAGGCGGAGAAGCCCTTACAAAATTACTTCCACCTTTCATGGTGCGGCGGAGTCGCTGGGTCCTTTGACACCAAAGAGATCTTCTTCTTTGGTGAACTTACCTCTAGACAAGCCTTGAATCCGATGGTACTAAGGTGCGAGTTCACCGGAGCAACCGTGTGGAATCCCCTCCACACTCCCTTGAGTTCCCCCCTCATAGGATCTTCTCCCTCTCAAACTCCACCCTTTCCTCTCTCCCTTTCAAGCTTTCTCTTCAAGTTTCCCCCACAAGAACGAAGCTACAATGGATGCCAAAAACACTTATAAAAGTTGTCATGCCATAACTTAAATAGAAGCTCTCAAAACGAGCTCATTAATGCAAGTTACCGACATTATCGTCCAGGATGATAGGCATATCGTCCTGGACGATTAGTTCAAATATGAGGAAATTCGTCCTGAACATCTCACTGAAATGAAGCTGGACGATGTCAATCGTCCAGCACATCGGCCTGGACGATTCTGCGATCGTCCAGGACTAATTGCTTTCCTTAAATTCCAGAAAAATTATGAAAAATTTGTCCTGGATCGGTCGGGATGATCTTTTATAGTCCATGCCGATCCTCTGGACGATGTCCAAAAATAGGTTCTTTCTAAATAGATTTGGTGTCAGATTCGTGCTGAATTGGGCCTATCGTCCTGGCCGATATAAAATCGTCCAGGACGATGTGTTTTGCACAATGACAGTTGCTTTAATGAGGATGCCCTAATTAGGGTTTCTGCTTTTAGACAGATCGTCCAGGCCGATATAAATATCGCCCGGGACGATATTACCAAAAATAAAAAACTTTAGGGTCCCGTTAAAAACTCTTCCAAGTTATAAAGCATCAGAAGCCACAACAAATACAATAGACTCAAGAAAGGAAATTGTATACAAGCTGACTCAGACCTAGTCTACCCAATCTTGAGCTGATTCCAAATTGTAGTCCGATCGTGTGAACCTAAAATGTTAGTAGAAAGTAGTCATAGAGAAAAAGAATGTTTGCTATCATCAAAATCATAAGCCATAGATCCGCAACACATACCGTAGCCAGATCATCTACCGAAGCATAAAACAGGGCTTTAGCCACTGCCATCACAAACATCATTTGGCTACGACAACTGTTACAAGATTTCAACATACCTACATCACAGCCGACGATCCTTCACTATGATAACAGTTCTACCATATCACTACCCAACAATCTAGTATTTCATGCCAGGATGAAGCAAATAGAGATAGATCATCATTTCATTCAGCATCAAATACATATGAATATCATTTAAATTAGATAGATTGGCACTCAAGAACAGACTACAGACATACTCACAAAACCGCTTTCAACATCAAGATTTCATTGTCTTCGCACCAAGCGCAGTGTTTCCAGAAAACCCCAAGCTTGAGGGGGAATGAAAAGGAAGAAGGAACCAGCCGCCATCACACAGAATGAAGACAGTTTATGAAGCCAGATTATTATGAAGATAACAGACATCTAGAACGATCGCAGCTATCCATATCACAAATAATAATCAACCGGATAGTCTACACGTGCAAGCATCATCAGCAAGGTGTTTTCCAACTGTCAAGATCAATGACAGCCACATGTTTTAGTATAGGAAATGTATAAATACTTGTATACATTACAATGATCAGATTAAGAAATAAAACAAATTATTCATTCCACTTATTTCCCGTTTTATATTTTCTTTATTTACAATTATCATTTTTTGATATATCTAATTACTAGCGTTAAACGAGTATATATTCATCTGTATTTTTAATAAGCTTCACTTAATATAAGTTATGTTTATTACTTTTTTTTACTAATATTTATTCATAGATTAATTAAGTATAACAATTTATAACACATAATTAAGTTATTCATTTCAAATTATTATAGTATTCTTTTCTCTCTCCTCCATTAATCTTTTCTCTCCTATATTATTCTAATATTTCAATCATTTGAAAACCTAGGTTGGTTAAATTTTGCATCGAATATATTTCATGTGAATATTTAAAATACTTCATAAAATATTTGATTTAAATAATTTCCTTTTCATTAAAAATGCAAATAGTTGAAAAATATCTAAAATTACATTTTGCAATAACTATCTTGGATTCTTGCATGGGACCAGCCACCTTTGATTTCTTTCATGACTTTATGCATTTATTTAATTTAATTTATCATATATATGCTACTATATTTAATTGAATTCAACTTTTAATTAAACAGCTTAATTTCAAAGATTTCTAAAACAAATTATCCACATTTGAAAACCCTTTGGTTGCACCCTTCTTTCATGTTTTGGATCAATCTACTTGAATTGAATTACTTTAAATTGATCAATTGGTTTATTTTATCTATTTGATTGATTTTATTATTAGTTACATATTGAAATTATTCCTAAAACATCTTGGCCAAATTTTGAAAATTGGAAATAATTCATACATTTCAAATTTCAAATATCAAATTCTTAATCCCTCTAAATTGTCTGGTGGACAAATTTGATCTCTCTCTCTCTCTCTCTCTCTCTCTCAAAATCATAAGTCAAGTTCTCTCTTATAAAAATTATCACTTCTATCTTGCAATATCCTAAGGAAAATTCTCTACTGCAAATTATCACTTTCCCTCTTACAAAACCTAAGGCACACTCTTTAAGGAAATTTTTTTCTCTTGAAAAATTAAATTCATAGTATTTTTTATTTTCTTCATCTTTCTAAGGATTGGAGTTGATCAGATAAAATATTGTATGTTACATCTTTTCACATTGACTAAGACATTCATGAATAATCTTTTCTCTTTCATGATTAAGTTGAATGCAAAATTAATTTTATTCAAAATTGGAATCTCTTATGAAATCAACTCTTGCATTATTGATAGTTGTTTGAAAAATATCTTTCATGCTTGTTTGTATTAATGAAATTATTCTCACAACAAATGAAATTATTCTCACAACAAGAAAGATAAAACAAGAATAAGGGCACAACAAGGCATGAAAAACTAGAAGAACCTAGACATTATAGTAGGAAAGTAGATCCTAGGTTCAACATAGCGGTTAGACGTGTGAAGGATCCTAGGCCGAAAGAGGATCCTTCATGAAAAGAAGAGCTCTTGTTCTATTTAAGAGCTCTTGTTTAGCCAAATGAAATTATCCTCTTTCGGCCTTTCTCTGGTCAACATAGCGGTTAAACGTGTGAAGGATCCTAGGTTCCTTGATAGTAAATCGTCTTCTCTATCTTTTCTTCAGGCGCTTTCAGGTGGTTCGACCCTGACTTCATTTCTCGAGCTTAAAGCGGTTACCCACCATGGTTTACCTTCTCTTTGGATTTTTGAGGAAGAGGTGCTCGCTTTGGCAGCGTCGTTCAAGTTTTCTTTGGTTGGTTTCTTTCCAGATCGCCGGTCGTCCAGTGATGCTATTTGTAAATTTTTCTTTAACCTCAAATTGAATGGTATTTTCACTATTACGATGCTTAATGCTAAGCATGTGTTGATCAAATTGAGCAATGAATTGGATTATAGTAGGATCTTTTTCCATCATTCTTATTTCGTTCTTAACTTTTATATAAAGCTTACCAAATGGCCCCCTTTCTTTGATGTTAACGTTGAATCCCCTGTTATACCTATTTTGGTCTATTTTTCTAACTTACGCCCCCATTTTTTTCTCTTCCCATATTCTTCATGGTTTGGGGTCATTGTTTGGTAAGCCACTAAAAATAGATAATACTACAGCTGTCGATTCCTGTCCGTTTGTTACTCGTGTGCTCGTGAAAATTGATATTACCAAATGTTACCCGGATCGTATTTAACTTGGCCTAGATAAGCTTGGTTATGTCTAATTGGTTTAAATGGAGGAATTCTTTAAATATTATGGTCATTGCAAGTCAATTGGGCATTCGAATTTGGAATGTATTAATTTACAGCCTAAGTGTCATGAGAAGTCTAAGATTATTTCTAATTATTGTATCAATGGGTTTGAGGGTGGGGATCTGGTGGAGATCACCTTTCCTGTTGCGCTAATTCAGTCAGATAATGCTGCTAATGAGGGCGATGGTGTTGGCCTTGGTGATTGGGGTTGCTGTCATCCGATAACTTTTATTTCCCTTATTATTCCGTCTCCCTCTACTTTGGTTGTTCAAAAATAGGTTATTGCCTCTTCGTTGAACTTGTCTAGATTGAATTTTCCTGTTGTGCCATTACCTTCCCCTCCCTTAGTTGTTGCTAATGTCACAGGTAGTCCAAATGTTCCTAGGATGGATCCGTCATTTGCTGGTGGTAGGTCTGATCCTATCTTGGCTATCAAACATACTTGTTAGGGTGTGGATGACATTGACCTAAGTTTATGTGATGTTAATCATTGTGGTAATGACCTTTCTGTCAGCCATTCTTATGCAGATTTTGTGGCTAATTATGGTAGGTATATTGCGGTGGGTTCTGAGGATAGTGGCCATTCTGGTGAGGTTTTGATTACTTCTATTGTGCCAGATTTTTCTCCTATTGTGAATCTTGCTCAAAGAAATGTAGAGTTTGTGGATATTCCTATTTATGTTATGTCTAATGCACATTTCAAAGCCCATCTGGCCCGGTCGTCGAATAACTCTATTTTGTTCAAATTGATTGGTTGGATATGGATGAGGATGTCTCCACTACTTTTGAGGTTAATGGGGTTGTCTTGGGTGACAATGTGGAGGGTGAGTTTATTCTTATTGGTGGAGGCAAAAAATGTAAAAATAAATCCAAGAAGAAATAACAATTGGGCTTCCCTTTCGCTTTTGTTGTCGTGGGTTTTACTAACGCTTTGGACGATGATGAGGCAACTCCCTGCTTATCAACTTGCTGGCCAGGTCTTGTTGGTAACCTTGGTGGTAAACCTTCTACTTGGTGGTTTCCTAGCCTAATGATGTGGTTTCTTCTATGTTTTGTCACCAATGGATGGCCCATGACTGGCTGCGGGGTCGTTCCGACGAGCTGCCACCCTGAGTCCGCTTTTGGCTCATTTTCTTATTTCCTTGATTATATGTTCCTTGATTTGTTTCTTAAGCTTTTATGTCCCTTCTCTGATGTATTTTGATTTTTGACTCTTGCTTGTATTGAATCGTACCAGATGAATATGTTCAATTTTGAATTAATTGTACTGTACGATGTCATGTCGTACACAAAGTCAATCAAAGTACAAAATTGGTTTATACTGGATTGTACGAGCAAATTTTGAATTGTTTGTACATATGATCGTCGATCATTCTCTACAAACATGGATGGTTAAATTGAAAATTTCAATCTTATGGATGGTTTTTCATGCATTTCATATATATAGTCCTAAAAATTGAAAATGGATGTATCCTTCTTTGTGTTTTCTTCGAGAGAAAGTGTGAGAGTGCTTTAAAAAAGTGTTTGAGAGTATGGAGAGAGATCTTGCAAGTGAAATTTATGAAGGTTCACAAAGTTGCCTAAAGGTGTGGATCTCTTTGTAATTTTTATCAAACCTCTTCCTTACTTCTTTAAAGTTGCTCGAGAGAAAATCATTGCAGAATATTTGGTTCTCTGTCGACACTAAGAGGGTGTGAAAGGATGACAGTTCTCTCTCGACTCTTAAAGAGTGTGAAAGGATGATGGTTCTCTACCGACACTAGAAGGGTGTGAAAGGATGACGGTTCTCTGCCGACACCAAGAGGGTATGGAAGGGTGGCAGTTCTATGCCAACACCAGGAGGGTGTGAAAGGATGACGGTTCTCTACAGACATCAGAAGGATGTGAAAGGATGATAGTCCTCTGCCGACACTTAGAGAGTGTGAAAGGATGATCAAACTTTTCCGCACTAGGGATTGGTTGATGAGAGATTTTTTATACAGGCTTCTTTGCCTTACTATGGGACCAAAAGGAGAGTCACTTTAGTTATAATGTAAGACCAGAAGAAGAAGTCTTTAGGGAGTCGATGTAGGTCTAGTTGAATCGAACCACTATAAATTTTTGTGTTTTTATTTTACCACATTTTTTTTCTACACGTTTTAATTTTTGTGGTTGAAAGTTTTTAGTTTGATTAAAAATTTTATTGTGCTAAAAATATAAAAATGGTTTTCTATAAAAATTTCAAGAGGGTTTTTAAAATAACCAATTCACCCCCACTTGATTAGCTTTGGGACAATTGCTTTAGGTCTGACAACATATATAGACTTTCAGCCCTGACTTCTTCCAGACCATCAACTAACACAAGAATTCTACCAAAACACCAACTGAAGCTGGAGTTCTGCCGGACCACTAACTGACACTCGGACTTCCACCGGACCACCAACTGACACACGGACTTTTGTCGGACCACCAACTAAATCCGAAGTTCTGAAGGACCATCAACTGACGCTGGAATTTTGCATGACTGCCAACTAACGCTGGAGTTTTTCCAGACCACCGATTAACAACGGAGTTCCGTCGGACCACCAACTAACGTTGGAGTTCAACTTGACCCTCATTTGTGAACAAATTTCAACCAGATGGTTGATTATTGTAATTTGATCGTCCTCAAGGATGATTCAATCAACTGTAATATACCAAACACTAGTGAAATTATTTCAACGGGGCGTAGCCTCGTGATTTCTCCCTTTTTAGGGTTTTCTACATAAAAAAGCATATGTTCTCTATTTGTGTGTTGGATATTCATACAATGCTGAGACAAAATTCTGACTCTATTGCCGCATATATTTTAGCATGCAACGCATATTTATGCATATGAAATAATAAGGGTTTTTTTTATATAACACTTAACTCTTATCTATTCATACATCTTAAACAGTTAATAAATAACATTTTAATCTTTAAACATTATCAAATATTTCAATGTCTTATTGGCATGAGAATAAATGTCAAAGATGACAAGCAATATATAATTATAAAAAATTATAACTAAATTAATTTTTAATATCACTTACTTCAAACTATATTATTTAAGAAAAGTTTGTTAAAGATTAAATTTTATAAATCATATAAGATGTTAAAAGAATAAACTAAATTGTTTTTTCAAAATTAAGTGGAAACCATTTCTAAATACAAAATTTGAAGTATGATTATTTATTAATCATCCAAAATATTTTGGATCTTCGCATATAAACAATGGGACCCACAGAACACTTATTCTATGACATTAACTATAAATGGGACTCTACAAGGTTTACGGGTCTTTGCAAACTCTTTTGCGGCTATCATAAACTTTGTCAAATATCTACAAACCTAGACGTGGAAATCCGTAATTTCACAAATTCAACCTATTGTGATAATAATTAATTGCAAAATATCAAGCAATTTGATAGGATTAAATTGTGTATTTCAAGCCTAACTCAAAAAAATAAATTCTAATTTGAATTATATATATACAAATTTATTCCAAATTTGAACAAGACAACTGATTCCTTACTCTGGATAATGTAATATATGAAATCCATATCATACAGTATTATATGTTTTAATCAAACCATGTTTCATTTGGAACAAAAATGGATTCAACCATTTTGTACTTTGGAAGTCGTCTGAAAAATCCTAGGATCATACAGTACAAACAGTTCAAAAAATTTACCTGCTCGTATGGACAAAAAGATACGCAACCATTTCATACTCTAGACAACGTCTGTATAAACATGAGACATACAGTGCAAACAATTAAGAAAAAATTAGGAGTTCATCAGGATGATCTTGTACGTATCTATTTCGTACTCTGGAAGTCATATATACGAAGGTAATTTCGTGCAGTATGAACA
The DNA here is from genome assembly GCA_022539455.1 of Dendrobium nobile. Taxonomy (NCBI): domain Eukaryota; kingdom Viridiplantae; phylum Streptophyta; class Magnoliopsida; order Asparagales; family Orchidaceae; genus Dendrobium; species Dendrobium nobile. Next base: position 10,606,841 of record CM039722.1, read on the forward strand.
GGACTTTAAAAAATTTTCTAGTATGGTTCAATTAACAGCTTTCTGGAGGAACCCTTAGATCAAATCATCTTGTACAATAAATTGTATAGTACAAATAGTTTTAAAAATTATAAATTTTTACACTCCCCTAGTGTGTGTGTATGATTACCTAATTACAATCATACTCTCTCAAACTCAACAAAAGTATAAAAAGTACATATTTCAAAAACTATAAATTCTAATCTAATCCAACTTGAAATTTCAGTTGGCTAGAGTATGATTTCTCAAAATGTTAGTACACACAAACAACAAAAGCAATATTTCCAATATATATCAGGAGAAACAGTAGTCAATATAATAATATTTTAGAATCATCAAAAACACACATGATATGAAAATATATCTATGAAAACTAAGTTGTAATAATCTTCGCCTTTTTATGATGGCTAAACAATTATTGTTTGAGTAAATATTTAAAATAATTTTTCTTCTCAGCTCCCCCTAAATGAATGAAAAACTAAATAACAAGGGGTTCCCATGAAGATAAAAAAATAAAAAACCTAAAAATAAAAAAGAAACAATAAATAACAACTACTCAAATAAAAAAACAACTCGAACAAAAATGCAAACACAAATGAATATACAAACATTCAAAACATACACTCATTCAAATATTCAAACATTCAAAACATACACACATTCATAATACATGCACAATAAACGTATATACACATTCCACACATACTTCAATCATCAAATAATACTCTGACTCTTCCTTTTGACAACAATAAAAAGGGAAGTGCATCTTAAAATAAAAGGTTTCTATAGATAAACCAAAAGAGCTGAAGGAAAAAATAATTTTAAACCAATTATAAATATAATATTAATTTTGTGATACTAAAAAAATTTCAAAATTTTAAATTAAAGAATAACTAAGATAAGAAAAGTCAATCATGTTCATTATTCTTGCTAGACAAATTAAATAAAATAAATCATTATAAAAATGATGAAATAAAGATTAGTTAACTTCAAATTCAATATTGAATATGATTGTTAATTTGATGAATTTAGATTAAAGATTGAATGATAATAGAAAGAACAATATAAAAGCTTTCAATTGGCAACATTGCACATATTTTCATGTTCTTTTTGTTATTAGTGAAATTTGAATTTAGATTACTGATATTGGAAAGATCCAAAGAGTAAAAAAAAGGGAAATGGAAAAAGTGTAAGGAAATTGAAATTGATCTCCTTATCTAAATCCACTTAAAATTTTAATTTAAATTTTTTTTAAAGATTAAAATTTTTAAGGAAATTAATTTATACAGCAAAGTAATTGATAACCTATTTCAGTGATCAACTACAAAAGGTTTTTTTTTTAAAGACACAAACATTTCAAGATATAATACATGTCAACAAAATATATCACATTGCATTGATTTTTCAAGTTCATACAAAAGCAAGATCAACACATGACAATACTAATATATGAAAATACTAAAATCAAAAGAAATACATCTCAACATCAAACATAACTACTCAGAAGAAAGAACAACATAGAAGTACAACTAGAAATTTGAGGGGCCTTGATCTAGAGGAGGTGACTGGTTAAACATTAAAAAGTAGCTATTCATCGTAGCTACATTCATGTTGACCGTGTCAAATTGACCACGGATCTAACCCATGTCTTCCTGAAATCTTGCATCCTACTAATTTAAGTGATTCTCAATTTGATCAAAGCATTAATCAAAATGAGTCTCCATTCTATTAAAGCATTGGATCATTTCTAGGTAGAAATTCTGGTTAGGTCCAAGTGCAGGTGCTGGAGCAAGAGCTCCCCCTTCTTTCTCTGAATCATCACTCTCAGAACTCTGATCCCACCCAAAAAGTTCCCAAAAAGAGGCATCAGTGAAGTAAATAGGAAGTTCTGTAGGAAGATTAGGATGAATCAGGTTATACTTTTTTCTAGGATGTAGGCAACTATATTTCCTAAAGCCACATTTTTCTTCCTCTTATGATGTAGAAGTTTAATTTCAGAAATATTGTAAATATAGTCCATCATGAGTTGGGCTTCAACAAAGGGTTGTTCAGTTATAATTAGATAGGTGATTGTAAACAAAGTGGAGTCATATTTAAGCGATCACCAACTTTAAGAATTATTGACATTCTCAAAATATGCTGGATGACCATGGAATTTTGATTTAGAGTGTAAACCCTAGACAAATGACACAATTGGGAAACACCTCTAAGAGTTTGATTAATTTCAGTCCAATCAAAATTAGCTCTTGAGGTCAAAGTATGGGCTCGAACCCCTTAGGTTCTGAGACGAAGAAAGTTGCCTAAATCTTTCTTGGTAATTTTTACTCATTGTTTTTGGACACAGGAAGTAATCCTAGAGTGGTCCTCATTAACTCTCATATTGGCCAAGAAGTATTGGAAATTCTCTTTATGGTAGGCATATATGAGAGTAAGGATGAAAGAAAGTTGAGTCAAAGCAAATAAGGGCATGACAGAAAAGTAAAGATCACCCTGAATGAGAAGTCTAGAAGGGGTGATTTTGGCAGCAGAATACCTAAAATAGGCTTCATCATTCTTCTTAGATAGAAAGTTATCATCCTTACTGCTTTTAGAAGAAGAACCCTTAGAAAGACGTGGGCATTTGCTAAAACTTACCATTCCTAAGACGTGGGCTCTAAAGGGTTTTGAAATGGATATGAAAGTGAATGAAAACAATTTCAAAGAACATTCTATTTAAAATAAAATGACCTATCGTATAGTATGAAACTTGAATCGTACGGGACAAAAATATTTGTACGAACAAACAGAAACGACCAAAAATGAAATGGCTTTTCGTAAAATGTCATTTCCAAGGTGTCCTTTTATACAGGCTTTTTGACCATACAATCGTACATACAAACAAGTGTTCATCTGGGTTGATCATAATATCAAAAATCATTGTAAAGACGGTTAAATTCATCCCCAATAGAAACTAACAACTAGATCAAACAGACAAAATATAATTTCGTATATACGATCAACAATTAATAACTAATTTCAGCTGGTAAACCATCTCAACGTGTACAGACAAAACTATACAAATCATACAATATGATGACATCATCATACAATATGAACCTTCAAAAACTAAGTTTTGCATGCTCAACTCTAAATTCTACCAGGCACATGCTATATAATTCCTATGGGATGAAAAACATTTTCATATAATTCAAATATAACACTTATAAAATAAGACATAATAATTAGAAAATCTTCTCAAACTATTTATTTTTCGTCAAGTGGCATGATTCACAGTACAAATAAAAACAAAAAATAAAAAATACAAAAATAAACACACAAAATGAACAAAATAAATAAATAGAAGCAAACTAAACAAACACATATTTATAACACATCAAATTTATAAAATTTTCAATTTAAGCATTAAGATCAAGCACACCTAATCTGGTTCTTAAGGTGCTAAAAGTATCAAAGGCTAGTATTTTTGTGAAAATATCTACAAGTTGATTTTCCATAGTAATGTGATTCAATTCAATCTCTCCCTTAGTTATATGATCTCTAATGAAGTGATGTCTTATGTATATATGCTTAGTTCTACAATGTTGAATAGGATTCTTTGAAATACATATGGCACTAATATTATCATAAAAAAATTAGAATTGTGCTAATTAAAAATCTTAAATCAATCAATTATTATTTCAACCAAAGAACTTGTGCCACACAACTACCTAAGGCAATATATTATGTTTCAGCAATAGATAGACAACTGAATTATGTTTCCTACTAGACCAAGAAACTATAAAATTTCCTATGAATTGACAAGTTCCATATATATTTTTCTGATCAACCCTACATCATGTAAAATCTAAACCAGGATATCCAATAATTTCAAATGAAGAGCTGTGCTTAGGATATCAAATCCCTAAGTTTTGAGTTCCCAAAAGATATCTCAAAAATCTTTTATTTCTTTTCAAATGTGATTTATTTAGATTAGATTGAAATCTAGTATACAAATAAATATTTAATATTATATCTGGTCTGTTAGCAGTCAAGTAAAGCAATGATCCAATTATACCTCTAAATTTCTTTTGATCAATAAATTTTTTCTTAGGTTCCTTATGTAATTGAACTGAGGAACTCATTGGTGTAGTCACTGGTTTAGCATTATCTATTTTATATTTCTTGATGATGTCCTAAATATACTTCGACTGACTAAGAAAAGTTTCTTCTTCATTTTGCTTTATGTTAAAACAAAGAAAATACCTCAAATCTCTCATCAAACTCATCTTAAATTTTGTACTCATTGTTTTTAAAAAATCATCACAAATATTTTTATTTGTAGATCTAAATAAAATGTCATTAATATATACTTGAACAATGAGTATATCATCTCCTATTTTTTTTTCAAAAAAAGAGTTGTGTCCACACTTTCTTTCATAAAAGATCTCTCTAATAGGAAAGTGTTTAACTTCTCATACCAAGCCATAGGTGCATGTTCCAGTCCATGTAATATCTTTTTTAATTTAAATGCATGATTAGGGAATTTAGAATTTTCAAAACTTAGAGGTTACTCAACATAATATCCTCTTATATCACCACATTCAAAAAGGCACTCTTGACATCCATTTGATATAAATTAAAACCTTTAAAATAGGCAAATTCTATCAAAACCCTAACTGCTTCAAGTCTTGCTATAGGGGCAAAAGTCACTTCAAAATCAATCCCTTCTATTTGATTATACCTGTTGGCCACCAATCTTACCTTATTTCTAATCACGACTCTTAAATCATTCATTTTATTTTTGAATACCGACTTAGTTCAAACATTACTTTCTTCCTTTAGCCTTTCAGTTAATTCCCAAATATCATTTCTTACAAATTAATTCATATCTTCTTACATGGCCAAATTTTAAAATTCATTCAAAAGTGCTTGATTTATATTTGTGGATTCAACTATTGATATAAATGCATAATAGTTCACCTCTTCACTAATTCCATGCTTAGTCCTAACACTCTCACTAGGTTTAGCTAAAATCAATTCCTTACATTGATTCTTTGAAAATTTCCATTCTCTAGGAAAAGGGTTTTCTTTTTCCATAACATTCTCTTCCAAATCAATCTTTTTAATTCCTTGGGAATTATTCTCAATATGATCCTCTTCTAACCTTGGCTCTTCCAAAATACTAGATTCATCAAACATAATGTGTGTACTCTCCTCAACTATCAAAGTCCTCTTATTAAAAATTCTATAAGATTTTCCAACACTATAGTATTCAAGAAAAATACCTTCTTCATATTTTGGATCAAATTTTCCTAAACGAGTTTTTTCATTATTATGAATGAACGTCTTACATCCAAAAACATACAAATGTGACAAATTTGGTGTTCTTCCCTTAAGAAGTATTTAGGGTGTCTTATTCAATTTGGATCTAATATTCACCCTATTCAGAACATAACAAGATATACTAACTACTTCAACTCAAAAATATTTTAGAAGTGAATATTCTGCCAACATGGCTCTAGCAGCTTCAATTAATATTCTATTCTTTTTTGTACTACCCCATTTTGTTGATGGGTCCTAGGTGCTGAAAAATTGTGATCGATTCTTTTCTCTTTATAAAAATCTTCAAATTTTTTATTTTCAAATTCACATCCATGATCACTTTGAATTGATAAAATTTGGCACCCTAATTTTCTTTAAATCTACATTGAAAAACTTCTAAATTTCTCAAATGATTCACTCTTATGAAATAAAAATTTAACCCAAGTGAATTTGGAAAAATCATCAACAATCATAATTCCAAACACTTTACCTCCTAGACTTACAGTAATAATCGGACCGAAAAGATCCATGTGAATAATTTTCGAAAGTTTGCTAGTTCTAAGATACTTAATGGAATTAAAGGAGGACTTCACATATTTTTTTGTTAACATGCATCACATAGGTGATCCTTAGTAAAGTTTAGTTTTTGTATTCCTCTAACAAGTTCTTTTTAGGTAATTTTTCTAAGATTTTTATACTAGAGTGACAAAGTCTCCTATATCATAACCATGATTCTTCATTAATTATTTTGAGATAAAAAGTATTAGGAGATTTAATATAATTCAAATTAAGTATGTACACATTATTTACCCTAATTCTATTCAAAACATCAATTTCATTTTGTCTTATTATGTAGCTAATGGGAAAAAATTTATACTATAACTCTTATCATATAGCTAATTAATACTAAGTAGATTATGCTTTAAGCCTTTAACAAGTAAAGCATTCTCAATGAAAAAAATTGTTCAAGTTTCCAATCTTACTTGTACCAACCACTTTTTTAGTGGTATTATCTCCCAGTGTAACATTGCCTCTATTCCTGACTTCCAACGATATGAATCTCCAGTCGTATGCTTTGAATATCTGTTGTCCAAGTACCAAATGCTATCATGAGGTCTTGTATGAGTGTATTTATATAAAATAATCAAAAGTTAGTATTGGGAACTCAAACAAGTTTGGGTTCTCTTCTTTGCAAAATTAATCTTGATACATATTTCATATACTTTATTTTATATATCTTTGGTCTCCACACTAGATATGATTTACTATAAATAGTACAAGTGTGAGATATATGACTAATCATTTCACAAGAAAAATATTTGACTCTAGGAATCAATCTACGTGAATAAAATTATCTTTTCCTAGGTTTTAAAAGTTTTTGCTTCTTATCAAGATTGAAAAATTATTCAAGTGTGGTTAGAATCCTATTTTCCTCAAGTGCTTTTAAATCAGCTTTAAAAATGGGTTAACACTTTCTAACATAGCATTGTCAACTTTGAAATAATGCTCTCTACTATCAGATTCATCCATAAATGTTTTAAAATCATTTTTAAGTTCATGGTGTTTGTTCAATTAATCAAACTCATCCAATAGTTATTGTAAACCTAGATTTAAAGATTATAATTTTGATGATTGCAAATATTTGCAGCATTTATATTTCTTTATTTTGCCCTGCCTACTAACTTTTTTGGTCAACAAGGTCAATTGCAAATCATGCCAGCTCAAGATTAGGTAGATTAAGACTAAGTCAGTCTTTAAGTGAAATTCTAATATTTTACCTTCTCTTGAGTCAAATGTAATAATGTGGATCCTTATGTTGAGTAACCTTGCATACACACACTTTGGAGAAGAAGTTTTGTAGGCTTAAGAGATTTTAAATTCTTTTTACATCGTACATGACGATACAAAAATTATCCTAGATGATCTATTAAAATCAGAAACCCTAATTAGGGCATCTGTGTTAAGATAGAAAAATTAAGCAAATCATCATGGATGATATTAACATCACCCTGGATAATAGGCTCAAATAAAAAAGTATCAGCTGCCAACTCTTTTAGGTATGTTATTATTTTTAGAAATCATACAGGATGATCTCATATTCTCCTGGACGATTCATTACAATCATGTCTAAATTATTCAAGTGATTAAGGAAAGAAATTAAGGTTTGATTAATTGATCATATTATCCTAGACGATCGTAGTATCTTCCTGGATAATCAGTTAAAAAGCCTTAGTCTTCTCCTATATCACTTTGACGACTAGAATGATATGTTGGATGATCAGTAAAAATTCTCCATTGTCTAGGTGTATCTCCTAGATGACCAAAATGATGTGTTGGATGATAATCCCTTATTTTGAACTAATCATATAGGACGATTCAAGACTCGCCTTGGATGATACGTTATGTTTCTTCATCATCCAATATATATCTTCTGGACGACCAGAATGATGGGATGGATGATATGTATGATTTTAAGCTAATCGTAGAGGATGATGTACACATCATCTTGAATGATATAATCAAATAATGCTTCTAATCATCCAGCCCTCCTAAATCATCTAGGCTGAAAGGACTTAAAATATACTATTTATACAGGATGATATGTCGATCATCCTGGATGATCTTTGATGGCAAGTTAAAAATTAGGGTAAATTTTAAGCCCTTCTTTATAATTTCTCTTGTTCATTTAAGGTGAGATATTTTACTGTTATCCTAACTTGAGATAGCTAAGAGAAGGAGAGGAAGAGCTTGGGAGAGAGAGAGAGAGAGGATCTTATGAGGGGGAGTTTATGAGGGGTTCACAAAGGTTATTTAAAATAAGGATCTGAGTCATCTTCTCCAGTCATAGTCCTTGATTCTTTGGAGGCTTTAGGGATGACTTTTTTAGCAGTCGATCAAGGTTCTCTACCTACTTAAAGAGGAAGCAAAAGGAGGTCGGGTTCTCTGCCTCACCGCGGTTGGTGGAAAGGAGTTTGTAAAGGCTTCTCCACCTTTCTATAGGAGCAAAAAGAGAGTCATGGAGTTTTAGTGTAATACCCAGAGGAGAGGCTCTAAGGAGTGGACGTAGGTCAAGTTGACCAAACCACTATAAAATCTGGTATATCCTTTCTTATTACATTTTCACATTTTAATTTCCACGCTTTATTTACATGTAGTTGATCACATGTTTTAATGTTTTAAAATATTTCAAAAAGATTATGCTTTTTATTTAAGGTTTTTAAAACTACCAATTCACCCCCCCCCCCCCCCCCCCCCCCCCCCCTCTCGGTTAGCCTCGAGCTGGTTCATAAGGGCTTGACAACCCTAACAAGCTTTTAATAGTTTCACGTGGTTGCTATCAATTAGTGTGTGGTCTTTCATAAGGATTTCATGCTCATTTTGTAATTCTAGAAAATCAAAATTCAACCTAGCATACATCTTTTTTATTATTCTATATGTAGTATGAATTTTTTCAAAAACATCAAATAACTCTTCATAGGTTGAATTACATGTCTCTTTTTGATCTGACTGATCAAGCTTGTTGGCCATCAAACACAGGTTGGTGACTTCCTCCTTTACTTTTATTTCTGAGGAATCTAAAGTTGTCTTCCCAAAATGCTCTCTGTAATCTCCTCTCGTCCTTCCTCATAATTGTTTTCTCCTCCACCTTCTTCTTGCTAAGATTGGCTTTAAGATTCGGGCATTCAGATTTGATGTGTCCAGGCTTTCTGTATTCATAGCAAATAACAACATTAGAAGTCTTAGCATTTTTTATGGAACTTACCTTTATTTTTATACAGACGTATCATTTGCTTCCTCTTTAGAAAACTTCTGAATTGCCTTGTCATCTAGATAATGTCATCTTCATCCTTAGGATGAGACCGATCACTTTCCGAGTTATCCACTTTCAATGTTATGTTCTTCTCATTTTCTTCTCACCTCCATCAATCTGTCTTTAAGTCACTCCTTGCTCGTAAGCAATTAGTAATCCAAGAAGATTATCAATAGAATAAATATTTAAATCTTTTGATTTCATTATAGCAGTAATTTTTTAATCATAAACAGTAGGCAAATAATAAAGAATCTTATTTACTTTCTCAATATTTGTTAGTTCCTTACCTAAAGTACGCAATGAAGTGAATATTTGAGTGAAATGTGTATACATATTAGTGATTGATTCATTTGGTTTCATATAAAACATTTCATAATCATATTACAAAATATTCAATCTAGATTATTTCACTTCGTTAGTCCCTTCATGGGTGATACAAAGTCTATTTCAATTTTTTTTTTCCACTTTTACAGGTAGAGACATGCATATAGTCTTCAAGTTTAAGTGCACAAAAAAAGATGTTCAAATATTTAGCATTTAACTTAGCCAAGTCTTTTTCTTCTACAGTCTAGTCAGCAAATGATGTTTCAGTTTTAATGCCATCTACAAGTCTAGTTATCCTAATATATCCTTCTTGTATTAAAATCCATATGCAATAGTTAATCGATTGGAGAAACGTATACATACATATTTTTCAAAAATTGAAAAGGATGTTATCAAATAATGGGGGTCTAGTGATTAAATAACCCTTCGTACTCTGGACGTCCTTTGTATGAACCTAAGATTGTACATAATGAATTGTTCAAAAAAATAAGAATTCATCAGGATGAACTTGTACGTATCTATTTTGTACTCTGAAAGTCGTATGTATGAAGTTAACTTTATATAGTATGAACAACATAGAATATTTCATAGCATGATTCTATTAACTACTTTCTGGAGGAACCCTTAGATCAAATCGTCCCGTATGATCTAAAATCATATAGTATGATTAGTTTTAAAAATTATAAATTTTTATACTCCCCCAATATGTGTGTGCACAGTTACCTAATTACAATCACACACTCTCAGACTCAAGAAAAGTATAAAAAGTACATACTTCAAAAACTATAAACCCTAATCTAATCTAACTTAAAGTATTCAGTAGGTTAGAGTATGATTTCTCTGAAATATTAGTACACACAAACAACACAAGTATTATTTCCAATATATGTTAAGAGAAACAGTAGTCAATACAATAATATTTTGGAATCATAACAAAACATACATTAGATGAAAATATAGTTATAAAAACTAAGTTGCAATAGGGGAATTAGTTGGTGGTCCAGTAGAAGTCCGGGCGTTAGTTCGAGGTTCGGTAGAACTCTGGCGTTATTTGGTGGTCCAATAGATATCCGACATCAGGTAGTGGTCCGGTAGAAGTTTGAGCATCGGGTGGTGGTCTGGCATAAGTTCGATGTTAGGTGGTGGTTCGGTAGAAGTTTGGCGTCAAGCTGTGGTTAGGTAGAAGTCCAGTGTCAGGTGGTGGTCTTGTGGAAGTCTGAGCGTTGATCGAGGAGGAGCTAGGTGGCAAGAGCAATCTCTGATCTCTCTCTTGCTTTCTTGCTTGGAGTCCCCTTCCATAAGAAGTGAGGGGTCTATTTAAAGATTTTTTTAGAGTGGCATGGCCAATAAATAGGAGGAAGATCAAGGGCAAATTGTGAGTGGTTTGAATGGAAAACTGATGTTGATTCCTTTGATTATGGACCATCTATATAATATTTAAATGTCTTAGACATATTAGAATTTAGTGATCTTGTGATCGTTGGATTCATCTCATCGAGCCACTCGATTCGACTATAAGTATATCATGTTTGGAAACTATTTGGTAATCCAAATTGTGGTTTGAACCTTTTAATCGTGCTTTGGGTCTCTAATTTGAACCTATTTGGGCTCGAATTTAGGCAAATTTGGTGTCGTTGGGTTCATATTTTTGAGATATTCAGTTCAACTATAAGTTTATTGAAATTGGAGTTTGGATGGTCCCAATTTTAATTTTGGAAGTTTCCAATTTGATTTTGCCTCGAAATTCATGCCTGATCAAGAAATTTTTTTGATGATATATCAATTACTTCCTATTTTCGGATGTCAAAGTTCAAGAAATCCAAAAATACTAATTATATTTTTTTCATAAATGCCAAGTTAAGTTGACAGTTCGGCTAACCACCAGCTAATTTTTTTAACTACTTCTCTTACCTATAAATACACGCCTAGGGTATGAAACTCTTGCACCTCCCCCTCTTTTTCCCTTTTCTAGTTGAGGCATTCCTCTTGCCCTATATAGGTGATATCCCTTTTCTCGATCTCTCTACATAAAAGGAATTTCCTCCTTCCTCTTCCCTTTTAGGCCTCTTCGTATATGAGAGGCTTTCCCCTATTTTAGATAAGCGGCATCCCTTATCTAACTATAGGGTCCGACCCTTCCTATATAGAGGTTGTTGCAAATTTGATTTCAAGGAATAGAATTTTGATGATAATAAACACTTCTTTTTCTCTACGACTGTCTTGCCTACTAACTTTTTAGGTCCGCAAGATCAAAATTACAATTTGAACCAGCTTAAGATTGCGTAGACTAGGTCTGAGACAGTTTGTATTCTTTTCCTTTTCTTGAGTCAATTATAAATAAAGTAGTTTCTGATGCTAAGTAATCTTGCACACACACACTTGGGAGAAAACTTCTGACAAGATGATCCATAAATAAGCCTAGACGATCAGTTAAAAATAAAAATCCTAATTAGGGCATCTTGGTTAAGGCAGCCATCATTAAATGCATCATCCTGGATGATATTCATATCGACCCGGACGATATGCTCAAATTAGAAAGAATCAGCCGCCGAATCTATTTAGGTAGCTTTTATTTTTTGACATCATCCAGGACATTATCTTGGATGATGCAGTATAATTAAGCCTAAATTAATTTGGTAATTAAGGAAAGAAATTAAGGTTGATAGAACGATCATATCGTACTGGATGATCCATTAAACAAAACCTTAATTCTTCCTGGATGATGTTTAATTGGCAAGGTTCATTTAGGACGATTCTCTAGACGATATGTACTAAATTGAACTAATCATATGGGATGATCTATGATCGAACTGGACGATCAAGTCATTTTTCTATCATCTAAACATCTAGTCAGTGCGATGGTCTGAATGATATTTGTCATTTTATACTAATCGTCCTAGATGATCGTGAGATCGTCCTAGACGATAAAGCAGTTTTTTATCATCCAGACATCCAACCAGGGCAATGTGCTAGATGATATTTGACTAATTAAACTAATCATATAGTATGATATACTATCATCCTAGATGATATGAAAAAATTTCCTTCTGATCATCCCAAATCATCCTGGCTGATTGAGATGAATTTATATTGATCATACAGGATAATCTCTAGATTGTACAAGATGATCTCCAGATCATCCTGGACGATAATTTAAGAGCTATTCTAAAGCTCTTCTATATAAGATCTCTTGTTTCACCCAAGAGGGCATCTTTTGCTGCTATCTTGACCTAAGAGAGTCCAGAGGAGAGGGAGAGAAATGGAGAGAGAGGATCTTGTGAGGGGGCGTTTGTGAGGGGTTTCACAAAGGTTGCTCGGAGCAAGAATCCAAATTGTCTTCTCCAATCATTTTCCCTTGTTCATGGAGGTTCGAGAGAGGTCCACTTTAGTAATCGATGAAGGTTTTTTGCCTGCTTCAGAAGGAAGCAAAATGAGTTGTGTTCTCTGCCTTACCGGTGTCAGTGGAAAGGATGTTTTGTAAAGACTTCTCCTCCTTGCTATGGGAGCAAAAGGAGAGTCACTGAGTTTAGTGTAATAATCAGAGGGCACCTCTGGGAGTGAACATAGGTCGAGTTGACCGAACCACTATAAATTTCTGTGTTCACTATTACTGCTTTTTCTGTATTTAATTTTCGCACTTTAAATTTCTTTGTGGTGAATTTTGGTTTGGTTTGAGTTTGTGTTTTTATTGAAATATTTTTAAAAATACCAATATGACCACCTTTGTTTAATTTTTTTTTGGAAAACTTGCATATCTACGTTTTTACAATCGATTGACTATCGTATGTGGATGCTTGTTAAAGATGGTTATACACCTCCGACTGGCAAAATTAATGGTGTTATTATTCTACTTCCTTTCACTAAATGTACTCTTGATGATAGGGATTTAGCACAACTTAATGTGAAATGTTTGAACTATTTTTTTTATGCTTTAAAATTTGAAGATTACATGCGTGTTTCTACTGGTACTATTGATAAAGAAATTTGGGATAAATTATGTATCACTTATGAAGGAACTAAAGAAGTCAAAAATCAATGATGAATATTTTATTGCATGACTATGAACTTTTTCGTATGAAACCTAATGAATCGATTTCTGACATGTATACTAGATTCACTCAAATTGTCACCTCACTGCATGTTTTAGGAAGAGAACTCACAAATTATGAAAAGGTTAATAAAATTTTGAGATGTTTACATTCTTCCTTTGATGCTAAAATTACTGTAATTTCTGAATCTAAAGATTTGAATACCTATTCGATTGATAACTTATTTGAATCACTCATTGCTTACGAGCAAGGGGTGAATTAAAGAAACCTTAATGCAAGTGAGTAAAAGAAGGAGAAAACTGTGGCGCTGAAGGCCAACAACACGGACACTAACTCTTACAGGTCTGAAAGTGATGATGTTGCCTTAATCACAAGGCAATTCAAAAGCTTTCTAAGGAAGAAGCATTAGAACCATCATAAGTGGAATAAAGATAAGGGTAGCAAAAATTTTAACAATTCTAATGATATGATCTATTTTAAATGCATGAAGTTGGGACACATTAAAGATGATTGTCTTACACTTAAAGCTCACTCAAGTAAAGAGAAGGGTGAGGAGAACCCCAAGTTCAAAAAGGACAAGAGGAGATTCCAAAAGGTGTTCTGGGCAGATTCTACATCAGACTCCTCTGAGACTGAAGCTGAAGAGGAGACAATAAACTTGTGCTTGATGTCTGATGATCATCTTGGTCAAAGTGACCAAGAAGAGGTGTGTGAACTAACCTACGAGCAACTAGTTGAAGTTTCTGAACAAATTCATGCATCATATAGGAAAATTAATAAATCACATGCTAGTTTAAAATTAGAGTTTTTAAATTTGTAAAAAGAGTATGAAATTTTACTTAAAGATCACTCTACAATCGATAGCAATCACATGTCACTATTTGATGAGTTTGATTTTTTTTTTTTTGGAAGAAATGCCAATTTTCATTAATAAAGAACCCTAGACACAAACTACACAATTAAAGACAACCTATTACATTCCTCCTTTAACAAAAGAACAAATAAAGGAGGAATATTATTCTCACTAATTACATCCCAAAAGAAATCATACTCATAAGCTAATTTAGCCCAATAATTAGCTAACTTAGTATAATGTCTATTAATAAAATTAAAAAACACATTGTTGAAGTTCTTCATGAATAAAAGGTCTTCATTTATTTGATTCCTCATCCTTTTCTCCAGAGTTCTATACAACTTGTGGAGAAAGTTGATGACATTTAGATTATCACCCTCTATAATGATGCCATTGGCCTCAAACATCCAGCTTTGAATAAATCTTCTCAAAGCTTTAAAAGTCAACAACTCCAACTGAGCACTATCCTAATGAACATATACATCCAAATGCCATTAAAAACCTACCTCTACATTCTCTTACTAGTCCACCAATTCTAGCTTTATTCGATTTGCATAGGGATCCATCTAAATTTATCTTCAACCAATTGAGTAGAGGGGGGTGCCAAAAGTTAGACAACCGTGGAGACTAATTAGTACCCCAGATTCCCAATTTGTCCTTATCTTTATGTGAAGTAGCCATAAAGCTTATGACTCTAGAAGCAATCACAACATCTTTATCTTCCACATCACCTTGCTTTACTTTATTTCTATTAATACAAGAAAGAAAAAGCATTATAAAGTACATTTTTGGCAAGAAAGGATTTCTAATAGCAATTGATTTTAATTTCTTCATGCATTTCAAGAATTAGCTGAAAACTGGAATTGAGAAACCCCATGAGTTTAGTAACCTTATCACCTGCAACAGCTTCGGACATGTGGTTGTACAATTATCAATATTTTCCACCTCAAGACATCCTCTGGGACAAAGATTTGAATCAGCAAGCCTTCCAAAAAATAGGTAATATGCAGTAGGAATTGCATTCATGCATAGCCTCCAAACAAGCAATTCCACTCGTGGATTAAGCTTTAATTTGAAAAAACAATGGTCCACCTCTTCTTGCATAAAATCTGTATACCGAGCTACTGAACAGAAAGCTGAAATGGTCTTTCCAGAAAGCTTAAACTTGAGTTCTAATATATCTTCCTCCAAGCTCTGTTGTATATCAACTTTGGTGATCAGATTTACAAGTTCTTCTCCAAATAATTGGAAAAGCTTTGGAACATCCCAAGCTCTATTGACCATAAGAGAATTTAGAGTAACAATATCTTCTTCCCAATTGGTTACAAAAGTTGTCCATCTCTCTAAACTTCTATCAAGAATCCATGTATCCTTTCGAATATCAATCAATGATCTAGATGTTATACTCCATCTTAAGCTTCCTTTGAAAGAATTCCATCCATCCATCAAGATCTTCCACGTGGCCGAAGAGCTCCTCTTCCCATCATTATTCCACCAACAACTTCCATATTTCTCCACAATGTTCATGTTAAGCAGAGAGTTTGGGTTTTCAAGTAACTTTCAAGCAAATTTAGATCTTAGCGGACCTACTTTAGAAACGGCTAAAAACATACCCAAGCCTCCACAATCTTTTGGTTTGCATAAGATATCCCATGACACAAAATGAAGACCATGTGAACCATCATGTTTATTCCAAATATAGTTCCTACATGCCTTATCAAATTCTCTCAAAATACTCAATGGAACCAAGGAATGAGAAGACATAAATAAAGGGAGAGTAAGAAATACATATTTTATCAAGGTAATCCTACCCGCCATTGATATAAACCTGTTTCCCCAAATATTGAGTTTCTTTGAAGCTTTATCCAAGAGAATTTGAAAATCAGATTTCTTCAATCTTCTTAAAGCAAGTTTAATACCCAAATAGTACATTTCCTCAACCACTTTGATATTGAGCAACTTTGAAATTTGTTTTTCTTTTTTCTCCCTATATTCTTTCCCATAAACATAAAAGATTTTTTAAAATTTATCTTTTAACCAGTCCACATGCAATAGTCTTGAACCAATTTCTTCACTAATTTAATGCTCTGCAATCGAGAAGAGAAGAATATCATTTGCATACAAGAGATGTGAAATTTTCTTTGCATTTTTTGATAGTTTAATACCAATCTCCAAACCTTTATCCAAGAAAGAGTTAGAGGATAATTGAGAGCATGGAATGAATAATAAGGGATAAAGAGGGCATCCTTGTCGAAATCAACAACTTCCCTTAATCCACCTTGAGTTACTTCCATTGATCATGATAGAGAACATTGGATCCTTCACACATTCCAACATTAGATCTAAAAATCTAGATGGAAAACCCAAAATCTTTAGCATATTCCTCGAGGTAGCCCAACACATACTATCATATGCTTGTTCCATATCAATTTTCATTGACAAAAAATCATCTTTAGCTTTAGAGCACATAATTTTATTGCAAATCTCTTGAGCCAATAGTAAATGATCTGAAATTGATCTATCTTTCAAAAAAGAAACTTGTTCTTATAATATCACCTTATTAATCACCAAAAGCAATCTATTTAATAATACTTTAGTTGCAATCTTATAAATAGAGTTACATAGGCTTATAGGTTTGTATCCTGAAGGAGAAACAAGATCTTTGACCTTAGGGATCAACACCACCAATGTCTCTTTCCATTCATCACAAAGCTTACCCGAAGATAGGAACTTATTGATAGCTTTGCATACATCTTCTCAAACAATATTCCAATCGGATTTGAAGAAAGAATAGGTTATGCCATCACAACTTGGAGCTTCGTTCTCACCCAAGTTCCTGATCACATTCAGAATTTTCGAGCAAGTGAAGTCTTCCTCCAACCTGGATCTATCATCATCATCCAATACATTCCAACAATTTGGCCAATTTATTAGGGAACAATCCCTTTCCCTCCATTTTGCCTTGAAATAATCTAAAAACACCTCTTCTATTTCTTTCAGATTCTCCACCATGACTCTATCCGACCCTTTCACACGACTAATCCAGTTGCTATTCCTTCTTGCATTTGCAAATGCATGAAAGTATTTGGAGTTAGAATCTCCTTCTTCCATCCATTTTACCTTAGCTCTTTGTCTCCACCAAGTATTCAACCTTGCTAGGTGGACATAAAGATCACCCACTTTATTTCTCAAGATTTTCAACTTTTCTTCACCTAACCCACCTTCCATAGCCTCCTCTTCTTGTAATTTCAACACCTCTTTTTTCAAGCTTTCTTTAATGGCTGAGAAGTCCTTCAATTTTGCTTTGCTCCAAAAGAACAATTCTTTCAATGTCCTTCCGCATTTTTTGTTTAAAATTTATATTTCATCTCCAATATAGGACTTTCTCCAAACTTTGGAGATAATATTTGTAGAAGCATGAAAAAACACCCACACATCTTTGAATCTCAACAGACTCTTCTTCCGTTCGGTTGAATCAAATATTTTTAAAATAATAGAGCAATGATCAGATGCTACTCTAGCAATCTTTCAACCACCCCATGGATCTTCTCTAATGCATATGAATTCAACAAACACATATCCAACCTTTCCAAGATCCTTCCTCCTCCACTTTTGTTATTAAACCAAGTGAACCTTGGTCCAACCACCTCAATTTCATGAAAATCACTGAGATTCATAAAATTAATCATGTCTTTGGAGCTTTGAGAAAAGACAAATTTCCTTCCACCTCTTTTGTCTTCTTGATTCAAAACATAGTTAAAATCTCCCCCAATCACCGTAGGTACTTTTCTATGAGATACCTCATGAAGGTAACCTCGCAAATCCCTTCTTTTTACTACCTCATTGCTACCATAAACGGTGGAAATAATCTAGGTCGCCTTGTTGAACACTTCCAAATCTCCAACTACACATTTCTCAGAGGATTTTAAAACTGAGAAAGAAGCAAGATTCGATCTCCACATCACCATAATGCCACCTGATAGTCCAGCTGAAGGAAAAAGAAAGAAATCCCAATCCATTCCTAACATTTTTTTAAAACCTACTTTATCCAAGGAAGAGATTTTAGTATCTACCAAACCAACAAAAAATACTTTATAATCTTTTACAAACTCCTTCAAGTATAGAGAGGCCTCCTTCTTTTTAGCCCCTCTACAATTCCAAAATGCAATAGCACTCATTGATCAACCAAGGGAGGACAAGGGGGGAGAAACCCCTAGCTCTTAGTTTTCCATTTCCATCCACTGTCCTGACCCAAGGTAAGCTTTTAACCAGCCCAAGAGATCTCAATTCTTTGGCAAGTTTAACTTTATTTCCTTCATTGTTACCACCTTCCTCCTTTTTCTCTATCACTCCTATGCTTCCATTTACCATCAACTTACTGCTATCTCCAATAGTTTCATTCTCTACAACCTGTTTAATATCTTTCACATATTTCTTACTAGCTGCCTGCAGACAAAGCTCCTCCTCCACATTTTCACTTAACATTTGAAATTTATTGGCCATAGTAATAATAGAAGAAGATGGAAATGATTTTAAAACCTTGGCATCACAAAATTCTTCCACCAAACTACCTTCCAGGTTGTTGCTTTCCAACTATTTTACTGAAGTTTCATTAGACTTCTTCACCAAATGTGATTTCACCTTCTTCTACCATCAAATTGTCTTCAATGAAGTTCTCTACTTCAGTGTTAACAGCGGCTTCCTTCTTCTTGTTTAACAAAACTGGTTGATCAGTTTGAACATCAACTAGTTTGCTATTATATTTCATAACAAATTTTTTCTGTACCAGCTTTACCTTAGCCACCTCTTTATTATATCTCTTGTTCCTTTTGAAATTGACATGAACTCAAGGCCCATAAGTGTCTTTAATCTCCATCTCTTGTGCTATCATATGAGTACTGCTTTGAGCTTGATTGTTTGGAGCCTCCATATTGTTCTTCACCACCATATTTGTCTTCTTATAAACATTCATATCATGGCCAATAATACCACATTCATAACAAAAATATGAGATCCTCTCATATTCAACCTTTTGATAAAACCTTCCGGCCATCCCTTCCACTCAAACACCCATGGGAAGAGGTTTTTCTAGCTCCATACGAACACAAACCCTGCAAACTCCCTCCTACCCCATTGAAACATGTTCCCATCCAACATCAATGGATCGCCCACCCTAAAAACAATCATAGCCACATTCATTTCATCCTAACTTTGTAGAGGCAGCTGTGGCATTCTGATCTAAATAGGTGAAGTCAATCCTTTCATAAAACTAGGAGAAAATTCAGTTGACCACCATTCCATTCCCACAATGTGACCGTTTACAATGGGCCACTGACATAACTCCTTCCAATGCATCCATTGACTTGAACGAACACAAATACCATCCCATTACTATGGTTGTAAAATGAAATTGCCCAAAAAGAGCCCACTATCGTCTCAACTCCCAAGCAACTAGATGAGATGGTATTTCTCTACTAAATACCTTTGCAACCAATAAAAATTCTAGCATTTTAGCATTCATAATTTCAGAAGATTCAATAAGTTTTAAAGATTTCCTATCTTCAGTTAAAACAACATTCTCCTTATTGAAATTTATCTTCATATACGATTTTTTGTTCCAAGGATTGGCCAACCTGCTAGCTTCTTCTCTGTTTTCAGACATATCCTCAATCACCGAAGGTACATTGCAATAACTGCTCATAATAGCTTCTTCTGAAGAAAATGTCGTCGCCTTAATATTTTTATGACAACTTTTGTTAACCAAATTCAAAGAATTCACATTTATCTCACTGTCAAAAATAGGGATTGCATTTGAATTCTCAAGTCTATTAACAAAAATTTTCATATCGGATGACGACGCCTCAGGATCGAAGGATTTTGGGGGAGAAAAGCTAGTCAATTTCAAATACGTAGAGTCTTGCAATCAATATTCAAAGAAATATCTTAACCCTTACCTTCAATATGTTTCACCTTTTTAGTATGGATATCCACATTTTCTAAAATGACAAGTTCACCTTTAGCTCTTATTCTGCAAACATCATCAGCTTCACAATCAATTCCAGTAACCAGACGCACTTTTTCAGACTTATTCAGTATAGCCATACCCCCTGCCGATGATTCTTTAACATTCGACGGCAGAGATGGCCAGCGGCCATCCGCCGCCATGTCCTGAATCCCTGCTGAAACAAAGGAGGAAAACTGGGAATTAGAAAATTTTGAAAAATAGGACTTCCTCTCTCTGACTGGAGCTTCTCTCTCTAACTTGATAAGTTTGCTGCATTAAACAAAAAGCATATTGAATTATCTGATGCATATGATTCCTTGAAGTCATCTCAAGCTAAGTTAGAAAAAGAGTTTAAGAAATTAGAAAATCTCAAAGCTTTTGAAAATAAAAAACCAATATTACATACATCACATAACTTTAAAAGAAAGCATCACCACCCGAGTAGATTAGTAAATCTTTTTCCTGGTGTTAAATATTTTTCATGTGGCATGTTAGGACACATTTCACACACTTGCACTATTTACCATAGTGCACATTAGGTGTGGAGACCCAAATTGCATGATTCATATAATATACATGCATTGCATTCTTCTTTCCATAAGAAGGGACCAAAACATGTTTGGGTTCCTAAATCTAACATTTGATGATCTTGTAGGCTTGCTCTCACAAAAGGCCTCATGAGAGCATGTGGTACCTGGATAGTGAATGCTCATGACACATGACTGCAAATGCTAACCAATTCATTTTGTTAGAGGCCAGGGCAGGAGGCAAGGTTACTCTTGGAGATAACACCACTAAGAAAGTGGTGGGCGTAGGTATAATCGAAAACTCCAATAACCTTTTGATTGAAAATGTTTTGCTTGTAGATGGACTGAAACACAACTTGTTCAGCATCAATCAGCTTTGTGATAAAGGCTTCACCATAAAATTATTAGCAAATACTTGCATTATAAGCTTAAATAACAATACTATTTTTGCAGGGAAAGTGGATCAATAATATTTACATGCTTGACATAAATAATATTGAATGTGCTGCTTCATTTTGCTTAAAAACTGCTGTTGATGATTCATGGTTGTGGCACAGGAGGTTATGTCATACCAGTATGAAAACCCTTAGGAGAGTGACCCAGAAAGACCTAGTTAGAGGTGTCCCCAAGCTTAAGTTCTCTAAAGATCACCTTTGTGATGCCTGCCAACTAGGGAAGCAAGTTTAATCCTCTTTTCACTCCATTAAGGACATTAGTACCTCTAGACCTTTAGAAGTCCTTCACATGGATTTGTTTTGACCCATTAGCACTGCCAGCTTAGAGGGAAAATTTTATGGATTTGTGATTGTCGATGACTACTCGAGGTTTACTTAAATTAGATTTCTATCACATAAGAATGAGTCTTTTGATGAGTTTAAATCCTTCTTCACTTGGATTCAAAAAAAGCTAGGTTATGAGATTTTGACCATCCATAATGATCATGGGGGAGAGTTTGAAAATGAGATATTTGGAGACTTCCGTGAGAATAAAAGGATTAATCACTTCTCATATCCTAGGACCCCTCAACAGAATGGGGTAGCTGAAAGAAAGAACCGAACCTTAGTTGAAGTTGCTAAAGCCATGCTTGCTAAGTATTCACTTCCAAATTATTTTTGGACTGAAGCGGTAAACACTGCTTGTTATGTATTGAATATGGTAAATGTTAGAGACAAACTTAATAAGACACCCTATGAGATCCTTAAGGGTAGGACACCCAACCTTTGCCACCTTGATGTCTTTGGCTGTAGGGTTTTTATTGTTAATAATGGGAAGTCACACTCAGGAAACTTTGACCCAAAATCTAATGAAGGAGTGTTCTTAGGGGATTCAAGTGGGAAAATCCTTTAGGGTGTTTAATAAGAGGACTTTAGTGGTGGAGGAGACTACTCATGTAGTGTTTAATGAATCTGATCCTAAGAAGTGTAGAGTTGAGGATGAAGATGAAGTTGGAGAGATTACCCAAGAAGTTGAAAATTTTGAGAAGATGGTAGAGCCCCAAAATACTGAAGGAGTATGTGAGATTACCCAAGGAGTAAAAAATGCAAATTTGGAGGAAGGTTGAACTTACACACATCTTGTCTAGAGATTGGAGATATTCTTTAAGTCATCCTAAAGAACTGATCATAGGAGACCCCTTTGAAGGTGTTAGGACTAGGCATGGACTTAGGATGGAAGTGAACCACTCTGCCTTTATCTTAATGACTGACTCCACCAATATCAATCAAGCCCTTTCTAATGAGTTTTGGATCTTAGCCAAATAAGAGGAATTAAACCAATTTATTAGGAATGATATTTGGGAGCTTGTAGCATGATCAAAGGAATAAAGTGTAGTTAGAACCAAATGGGTCTTTAAGAATAAAATGAATTATTCTGGTGTGGTGATTAGGAATAAGGCAAGATTGGTGGCTAACGAGTACAATCAAATAGAAGGGATTAATTTTGAGGAGACATTTGCCCCTGTAGTTAGATTAGAAGCCATTAGAGTGCTATTAGCCTTTGCCTGTTATAAGGGATTTAAGCTTTTCCAAATGGATGTTAAGAGTGCCTTTTTAAATGGGGTAATAAAAGAGGATGTGTTTGTAGAGCAACTCTCAGGTTTTGAGAGTTCCCAATTTTCAAATTAAAAAAGGCCTTATATTGACTAAAGTAGGCACCCAGAGCTTGGTATGAGAGGCTTAGTACATTTTTATCAGAGAGGGAGTTTATTAAGGGGAGCATAAACAACACTCTTTTTCTGAGAAAATTAGGAGATGAATTACTCATTATTCAAATTTATGTTGATGATATACTTTTTAGAGCTTCTAATAAAAGGCTATGTGATGATTTTTCTAAAATAATTAGGGAATTTGAGATGATTATGATGGGAGAGTTATCCTTCCTTTCGGGGTTTAGCATAAGACAACTGGAAGATGGAACCTTTCTAAATCAATCAAAGTACATAAAGAACATCTTGAAGAAATATAAAATGGATAAAGCTAAGCCAATTAATACTCCCATGATCTCTAGTGTTCAGTTGGACAAGGATCCAAATGGAAAATATGTTGATCAAAAGAAGTATAAAGGGATGATTGGATCTTTACTTTACCTGACCACTAGCCAACCTAATATAATATTTAGTGTTTGTCTCTATGCAAGATTTCAAGTTGATCCTAAAGAATCCCACCTGACTGTAGTTATTAAGAGAATTCTTAGATATCTCTTAGGGACCCAAAACATAGGAATCTAGTATCATAGGCACAACACTTCTTTTGAGATTGTTAGATATTCTAATTCTGATTTTACAAGATGTAAGGTGGATAGAAAGAGCACTTCTGGGACTTGCCAGTTTATAAGACAGTCTTTAGTCTCCTAGTTCAGTATAAAGTAAAACTTTGTTGCACTTTCCACTACTGAAGCTGAGTATATTGCTTTAGAAAGTTGTGTGGCCCAAGTCCTTTGGTTGAAGTAGCAAGTTTTGGATTTAGGATTACATGTAGGCATAATTTCAATCCTTTATGACAACACTAGTGCCATCTGCATTTCTAAGAATCCTATCCAACAATCAAGCACCAAGCACATAGACATAATGCATTACTTTATTATAGATCATGTGACCAAAGGAGATATTGAGTTACACCATGTGGAAATTGAGAATCAACTGACTGACATCTTTAGTAAAACACTGACCTTCAACACTTTCAGTACTACAAGGATTAGATTGGGTGTGATTGACATAAATGTATGAACTTGATTCTTACTAATTTCTGATCTTTCATCTGTTATTTATTGTTTTCTTTTTGTAGTTTTTTCCTTACTTATTTTTATTATACTTTTTCATCTATTTCACTTTTATTGATTTAATTGTCTTCATTGTTTTATTTTTCTTTCAATCACTGATGAATTGATATCTTATGCCTTATTTTTATTTTAAAAAAAATTGTAGTCAATGTTTGACATCTCTAAATCAATTAAAGTGGGAAACACCGTTGATTGTTTCCTTCTCTCTAACTTCTTTTAGTGGTGTAATTTTATTTTTAAAATAAGAAGAGTTAAAGGTGTAGAGAGAGAATGTAGAGAGAGAACGTCTGAGGAAACTATTGTGATTCATAGGAATTTCAAATTTTGATCTTCACTGGATAAGCGGAGATCGGATGGCGGCCGATGTTCACTGGCATCCCATGACCGGAGTGCAATTACTAAACGACAAGAGGGGGGGGTGAATTGTAAAAGTCTTTCTCTTAATAAAATTAACCCTAAACAAGAGTTCTAATTTTTTTGTTGTTTTTGAAATATTAAAACAAAGATTTATGCAATTTTACTTTCACAAAAATCCACGTGCAATAGATATGACAAAATTAAAGTGCAAGCAAAAAGTAACCAATGATAAAGAAAGAACACACCAAGAATTTTATAGTGGTTCGGTCAAAATATGACCTACGTCCACTCCCCGGAGTCCTCCACTCCGGGATTTTCACTATAAAAATAGTTCTCCTTTTGCCCCCCTCGGCAAGGCGGAGAAGCCTGTACAAACCTCCCTTTCACCAACCCAGCGTGGCGGAATACCAAACTCTGTTTTCGCCCTCCTGGCGACGGCAGAGAACCTTCTCGTTTTTCTCCCTCCTGGAGAAGGCAGAGAACCTTGAGGTAACGGATGCAGACGAGCCTTTCCCTTGGAGATCCTCCCTCAAATCCTTCTCGGGCCATAGGAGGAGCAAGATGCAGCAAGCTTGGAGCAACCGTGTGATCTCCCTCACACCTCTTCTCCCTCACAAAGCTCACCTTCTCCTTCCTCTCTCAACCCTCAAGAATTTCTCTAGAGTTTTCTCCCTTGGAATCCCTCTCTAATCACGTTCACCCCCTCTATCAATCTTACCCAAAAAGAACTTGATTGATATCTAAAAAAGGCTCCAAAAACCTCTGAATTCAAAAGTAGCCGTTACTGTTCGTACAGTACGATATCCTATCGTACAGTACGATCTTCATAAACAGCCGTCGTCCTGGTACGAAGATGTACGAATAGTTCAAAAACAATTCGTACTGTACGATATAATATCGTACGGTACAATCCAACATGATACTATTCGTACAGGACGATGGTCTGGACGATCGGATGTCGTCTCTGTTCATCGTATGGTACGATTACGATTGTACAGTACGATGTGACAAAACCAAGAGATCGTCCAGGACGATATCCGGGACGATCATACTTCATCTCTGTTCATCGTATGGTACGATCAAGTTCGTACAGTACGATGTTCAAATTTTGATTAGACTGGATTACATGCACTAATCACGGGTTAATTTAAGTAAGTATTAAAAACGGATCGTACAGTACGAATAGGTTCGTACAATACGAACGGCGCAAAATCACTTGCTTAAATTAAAACACAGCTTAGGGTTTTGGATCTGAACATATCGTACAATACGAAAGGCTTCGTACAGTATGATCTATTCACAGATTTGCCCACATATCTGGATCGTACGGTACGAATTAAAATCGTACAGTACGATCTCCAGAGAAGAATTTTAGTTATATTTTGCAGTTAAAAAAAAACTCTCCCCCTGTGTGTGTGCATGGTTGCTCTTACTCTTACGCATTTTGTGGCCAGACTCAATAAAGTAAAAATACAATAAATGGAAAATACAATGTTTGACTCATACTCCTAATCTACCCGGTCTTGAGTCTTCCTTTTTTCCTGAGTCACTTGTGATCTTCCTGAAATGTTAGTGCTCAAGGAAAATAACAAATAAAATAATAATCAATGAAAAGCAGTTCCAAAACACTCATTATTTGGCATCATCAAAATCTCAAACTCGGGGTCATGGGTTGCAACAATCTCCCCCTTTTTGATGATGTCAAATAATTTGTTGCAAGTAAGAAAGAAAAATATTTCTTTTGTTTTTTTTTTTTTAAAAATTAAACACAAGAAGGGAAAAAAATACTACAAGCAAGTACGAAACAAAAGATACTGCATTTAGATAAATGGGCATTACAACATTACAACAAACTTCTCCCCCTTTTGACAGCACAAAAAGGAGGAGCAACTAAAAGCACAGAAGCGGAAAAACAAAAAAACCTACAATGCAAACATAGACAATCTAGTCAGACGGGTCCTGATCAGGTGGTGGTGGAGGTGGATTTGGCTGATAGTATTGAAATAGAGTGTCGAAGCGGTGATCAATTGCTGTAAAACGCTCTCCAAACCATTGCATATCAGCCTCGTGTTGCTGATGTTGTTCTTGAATATGCATGTCGAGGCGAGTCTGCAGCTGGTTGAAGCGGGCGACTAAATCATCATTTGGGTGTGGTGGAGCTGGTGCTGGTGCAGTTGCTCGGGGTGCAGCATGGCGTCGTGGTCGAGCTGGAGCTGCGGCTGGTGCATCTTCTCCTTCTTCTTCATCAAAGATGGGTTCTTCAGGCTCATGTCCCCGATGAAAGAGGATACGGAAGGAAGCATCCGTATAGAAAATGGGAAGCATGTCGGGTTCACCAGGATAGGATAATTGATATTTATGGAAGAGGATATATCCTATGAGGTGACCAAGAGCCAGATTTTGTTTTCGACGAGTGGTGGGAAGACGAACAAAAGTCATGTGCCGAATATAGTTGTTAATCAAGTCGACCTCATCAAACTTAATGTTGGACATAATCAGGTAGGTAGCGACTGACAGGGTAGGGGTCAGATTGATGCGGTCGCCACCTTTGGGTATGATAGAGGTTCGAAGAACATGTTGAATTATACGGGCATTGCGGGTTAAGGATTGGACTAGAGGCTGGTGTTGATGAAAAACAGTATTCCTAAGGACTCTATTTACATCACTCCAATCAAAATCATCGGTGAGAAACGAGCGAACCATAGGTCCTTCAGTGGACAGCCCAATATGTTGGGCGATGTCGGCTCTAGTTATTTCAACGGGGCGGCCACAAACAAGGGAGTGAAAAGTGGTGTTATCGACTGTGTAGGTGAGGTTGGCGAGAAATTCAAAAAGGAGTTCAGAGTTGTATGGAAACGCTAGGGTCAGTAGGAATTGAAAGGTAGTGGATGCAAAGAGGCCCATTACCTCGAAATTTAGAGCGGCCTGATTAAGCATTTTTTAGGGAGAAATTTTGCAAGCCTTGTAGCGGTAGTAGGCTTCCTCATTCTCACTATTCAGGAAGCGATCGGGTTGACGACTAGATGAGGACGAGCTGCCGGCAGTCATCCGACCTCGCTTAGACATTGCAGGAGGGCACGAAAACGAATGGAAGGCTGAGTGAGGAGAGGGTTGAGTGAGTTGAGCAGCCTAGGCAAGGGTATTTATAGGATTTTCCGTAAATCGTACAGTACGATCTTGGATCGTACAGTACGATATCCAATTAATATCCTGACCGATCATTTCGGGAAAAGGCAGTCAAATCGTACAGTACGATATAGATCGTACAGTACGATATAGATCGTACAGTACGATCAGGCGAATATCGATCGTCCCGAGGCCCTCAGTACGACTTTTGACCAAAAGTTTCATACTGTACGAATACGTGGATCGTACAGTACGATACGTAATAAATATCGTACCAAACCGCTTTAACTCGAATTCGTCCGTTGTGCTGATGTGGATCGTCCCGTACGAAGCGAATGGATCGTACAGTACGATACTCAATAATGTCGTACCAAACTGTTTTAATTCGTCCCAATCCGTTGCTGACGTGGATCGTATTGTACGAAGAGGAGGAATCGTACAGTACGGTAGGCAATTATGCGGGACGATTATCGTACAGTACGATGTGTATCGTATAGTACGATCAACAGAGCTGAAATCTGCCTATTGTCGGATGGTTGATTGTGATTGTTCGTACAGTACGATATAGATCGTACAGTACGAAGAACAGTCAATGTGAGTGTTGGTGTGGTGAGTGTGTGGTGATGAGGAGCAGCCCTAAAGATTTTTTTTTTTTTTTATGCATTTATATCTATGACACCTAATATAGTCCTCAAGGTGCTAAAGGTGTCAAAAGCTAATGGTTTTGTGAATATGTCTGCCAATTGATCTTCTATAGCGATGTGATGTAATTCTATATCTCCCTTAGCGACGTGATCTCTAATGAAATGATGTCTAATGTCTATGTGTTTCGTTCGAGAGTGCTGAATTGGATTCTTAGAGATATAAATTGCACTTGTGTTGTCACACATGATCGAGATGGTTCCAACAGGTAGTCCAAGATCAAGAATTTGTTGTTTTAACCATAGTACCTGTGCAACACAACTTCCTACTGCAATATATTCTGCCTCGGCTGTGGAAAGTGCTACTGAGTTTTGCTTCCTACTGGACCAAGAAACTAATGATTGTCCGATGAATTGGCATGTACCAGAGGTGCTCTTTCTATCTATCCTACATCCTGCAAAGTCAGAATCTGAGTACCCTAGGATTTCAAAGGAAGTGCTGTGTCTGGGATACCAAATTCCTAAGTTTGGGGTGCCTAGTAGATATCTAAGAATTCTTTTGACAGCAGTTAAGTGAGACTCTTTAGGATCGGCTTGGAAACGGGCACAAAGGCACACACTAAATATTATGTCCGGTCTACTGGCAGTCAGGTAAAGAAGTGATCCAATCATTCCTCTATATTTTTTCTGATCTACTGATTTTCCACTAGGATCCTTATCTAATTGGATTGTCGAACTCATTGGGGTGTTCATGGGTTTTGCACTATCCATTTCATATTTCTTTAAAATATCCTTAATGTACTTTGATTGGCTAAGAAAGATTCCATTATCCATTTGTTTTACACTAAAGCCAAGAAAGTAGTTAAGCTCTCCCATCATGCTCATTTCAAACTCATTACTCATTGTTTTTGAAAATTCATCGCATAAGTTTTTATCCGAGGATCCAAACAAGATGTCATCTACATATATTTGAACAATGAGAATTTCTTCTTTGACTTTTTGTAAAAAGAGTGTAGTATCTACACTACCCTTTTGAAATCCTCTATCCAAAAGAAATGAGCTAAGTCTTTCATACCATGCTCTAGGTGCTTGCTTTAATCCATATAGTGCCTTTTTTAATTTGAATACATGGTTTGGAAATTGTGAGCTTTCAAATCCAGGGGGTTGCTCAACGTAGACATCTTCCTTAATTACCCCGTTCAAAAATGCACTCTTTACATCCATTTGATATAACTTAAAGTTCTTGAAGCAAGCAAAAGCTAAGAGCACTCTTATGGCTTCTAGTCTAGCAACCGGGGCAAAGGTTTCTTCAAAGTCTATTCCCTCAATCTGGTTGTACCCCTTAGCTACTAGCCTTGCTTTATTCCTTATTATTGTTCCTGAATCATTCACCTTATTCTTGAAGACCCATTTCGTTCCAACAATACTCTGCTCTTTAGGTCTCTTAACTAACTCCCAAACATCATTCCTGGTGAATTGGTTCAGCTCTTCTTGCATTGCTAGAATCCAAAATTCATCTCCTAAGGCTTGATCTATACTTGTAGGTTCTATCATAGAGATGAAAGCTGAGTGACTAACCTCCTTCCTAAGTCCATGCCTAGTTCTTACACCTTCTGAAGGGTCTCCTAAAATTAACTCTTTAGGATGACTAGAAGAATATCTCCATTCTCTAGGCAAGTCTTCCTGAGATTCGACCCTTTCTCCTAAGGTCATAGTCTCTACTCCTTGAATTGCCTCTATTTCATCATCTTCAATTTTAGTTTCTGAGGGCATATCTGATTCATCAAATACCACATGGGTGGATTCTTCTACTACAAGGGTTCTCTTATTAAAAATTCTATAGGCCTTACCTACAGAAGAATAGCCTAAGAAGACACCCTCATCAGACTTGGGATCGAATTTTCCTAAGGGATGTTTACCATTATTTAAGATGAAGCACTTACACCCAAAGACATGTAAATGTGAAAGGTTTGGTGTCCTACCCTTAAGGAGTTCATATGGAGTTTTATTCAGCTTCGATCTAATGTTTACTCTGTTCAAAACATAACAGGCTGTGTTGACTGCTTCTGCCCAAAAATATCTAGGAAGGGTATACTCCGCTAACATTGCCCTAGCAGCTTCTACCAAGGTTCTATTTTTCCTTTTTGCTATGCCATTCTATTGGGGTGTTCTAGGAGCTGAGAAATTGTGCTCTATTCCTATCTCTTGACAGAATGACTCAAATCTATTATTTTGGAACTCTCCACCATGATCGCTATGGATTGTTGATATTTCACAACCTAATTTTCGTTGAATCCATGTGGAGAAAATCTTAAATTCCTCAAAAGACTCATTCTTGTGTGCTAAGAATCTTACCCAAGTAAATCTAGTGAAGTCATCTACAATCACAAATCCATAATTCTTTCCACCTAGACTGGCTGTACTAACGGGTCCAAATAAGTCCATGTGTAGAATTTCTAGTGGCCTAGAGGTGATCACGTCTCTAATTGAGTGAAAGGATGATTTGACTTGTTTTCCTTGTTGACAAGCATCACATAAGTGATCCTTGGTGAATTCTAACTTAGGTACACCTCTAACTAGGTTTTTCTGAGTGATGTTTCTAAGAGTTTTCATGCTAGCATGGCATAGTCTCCTATGCCATAGCCACGAGTCATCAACTATTGTTTTCAAGCAAAATGATTTTGAGTTATCTACACGATCAAGGTCTAACATGTAAACATTGTTCATTCGTTTTCCTTTTAGAATTACTTCATCAAATAAACTAATCAGGCATCTATCAGTAAAAAATTTAACATCAAAACCTTTGTCACACAGTTGACTAATGCTAAGCAAATTATGTTTCAAACCATCAACTAGTAAAACATTTTCAATTAAAAAGTTCTTAGGATTACCAACGATACCTGAGCCTATCACCTTCCTGGTAGTGTTGTCTCCCAACGTTACTTTGCCTCCAGTTTTGGTCTCCAATAGGATGAACTTCTTCATATCTCTAGTCATGTGTCGCGAGCAGCCACTATCCAGGTACCACATGCTCTCACTAGGTCTTTTGTGAGAGCAGCCCTACATTTTCATTCAAAGATTAGATTTGGGAACCCAAGTGAGTTTGGGTTCCTCCTTATGCTTGCATGAATGAGATGTATGCATGTTATGCTGTGATGGATGCAGTTTAGGTCTCCATACTAAGTGTGTCCTACGGTGAATTGTGCATGTGCGGGCTATGTGACCTAATATGCCACAAGAAAAGCACCTAACACCAGGAAATGGGTTTACTAATCTATGAGTGTGGTGGTGCCTCTTCCTAAGGTTTTGTGATGCATGCTGTGTTGGGGGTTTTCTAGGATGGCCTACTGTGAGTGATGCAATTTCATTATCTAGTTCTTTTATCTTTTCACTATAAGTTTTATTTTGAGCTGTCAATCCATCAACTTCTATCAATAGCAAGTGCTCACTATAATCTACTTCTAATGCAAGTGCAGTTAGTTTTTCAAACTCTACATCTAGTTCAATATGTGATGTTTTCAAGGATTCATGCGCTTCAATTAGTTCAATATGCTTCTTATTTAATGCATCATACTCATCAAGAAGTAACATGTGATCTTTATCTAAATCAGAATTTTCTTTAACTAAGTTAGCATGCTCAATTTGTAAGGAACTAAATTCAATATTAAGTTTAGCATGCATTTTCTTCAGTTTCCTATACGAGTCATGAATATTCTCAGAAATAAGCAATAATTCATCATAAGAAAGTTGACATACCTCATCTTGATCCAATTGATCAAGGTTATCATTAGCCATAAGACACAAATTTGTTAACTCCTCCTCTGCTTCTCCTTCTGATGATTCTGAGGCAGAGTCGGCCCAAAAAGCTTTCTGTGTCTTTGTCTTTCCTCTCTTGTATTTAACTTTGTCATCTCCTTTCTCCTTTGCTGGTTGACTCTTCAGATTAGGGCAATCGGCTCGAAGGTGACCTGGCTTCCTGCACTCAAAGCAAATTGTATCAGATGAAACCTTATTGGACCTTGAGCTCTTACCTTTATTCCAGCTGTTCTGATGACGCTTCTGCTTTCTCTTCAGGAAATTTTTGAACTGTCGGGTCATCAGTGCTATTTCATCTTCTTCCTCCCCTGTAGAGCTTTCACTTTCTGAGTTGCTAGCTTTTAATGCCACCGTCCGCTCCTTTTTCTTTTCACCTGCATCACTTTGCCTTTGGCTCACTCCTTGCTCGTATGCAATGAGTGACCCGAGGAGGTTATCAATAGAATAAACATTAAGATCATTGGACTCAGTGATAGCAGTTATCTTAGCATCATAGGAACTAGGCAGGCATCTAAGAATTTTATTCACTTTCTCAGAATTTGAAATTTCTCTACCTAATGCATACAAGGATGCCACGATTTGGGTGAACCTAGTGTACATGTCAGAAATTGTTTCGCTAGGTTTCATACGGAATAATTCATAATCATGCAGTAGAATGTTAAGCCTAGACTGTTTTACTTCGTTTGTTCCTTCGTATGTAATGCACAGCCTATCCCAAATCTCCTTACCAGAGGCACAAGTAGATACTCTCATATAGTCCTCAGATTTCAATGCACAAAAAAAGCAGTTTAAGCACTTAGCATTCAGTTGGGCTAATTCCCTATCCTCATTGCTCCATTCAATAAACGGTACAGGAGTTTTCAAACCATTAACAGTTTTAAACGGTGCAACATACCCATCATTTACTAACATCCACATGCGGTAATCTATAGATTGCAAAAATGTAGACATTCTAATTTTCCAAAAATCAAACGGTATGTTATCAAAAAGTGGTAGACGAGTTATTGAATAACCCTCCGCAGTGTTACGATTACCAAAGTTCGACATGATCGTTTTTTCAATGTTTTTTTAAAACACTATTTTTGAAAAACTAGCTCTGATACCAATTGCAATTACTAAACGACAAGAGGGGGGGTGAATTGTAAAAGTCTTTCTCTTAATAAAATTAACCCTAAACAAGAGTTCTAATTTTTTTTTTTTTTTGAAATATTAAAACAAAGATTTATGCAATTTTACTTTCACAAAAATCCACGTGCAATAGATATGACAAAATTAAAGTGCAAGCAAAAAGTAACCAATGATAAAGAAAGAACACACCAAGAATTTTATAGTGGTTCGGTCAAAATATGACCTACGTCCACTCCCCGGAGTCCTCCACTCCGGGATTTTCACTATAAAAATAGTTCTCCTTTTGCCCCCCTCGGCAAGGCGGAGAAGCCTGTACAAACCTCCCTTTCACCAACCCAGCGTGGCGGAATACCAAACTCTGTTTTCGCCCTCCTGGAGACGGCAGAGAACCTTCTCGTTTTTCTCCCTCCTGGAGAAGGCAGAGAACCTTGAGGTAACGGATGCAGACGAGCCTTTCCCTTGGAGATCCTCCCTCAAATCCTTCTCGGGCCACAGGAGGAGCAAGATGCAGCAAGCTTGGAGCAACCGTGTGATCTCCCTCACACCTCTTCTCCCTCAAAAAGCTCACCTTCTCCTTCCTCTCTCAACCCTCAAGAATTTCTCTAGAGTTTTCTCCCTTGGAATCCCTCTCTAATCACGTTCACCCCCTCTATCAATCTTACCCAAAAAGAACTTGATTAATATCTAAAAAAGGCTCCAAAAACCTCTGAATTTAAAAGTAGCCGTTACTGTTCGTACAGTACGATATCCTATCGTACAGTACGATCTTCATAAACAGCCGTCGTCCTGGTACGAAGATGTACGAACAGTTCAAAAATAATTCGTACTGTACGATATAATATCGTATGGTACGATCCAACAAGATACTATTCGTACAGGACGATGGTCTGGACGATCGGATGTCGTCTCTGTTCATCGTATGGTACGATTACGATCGTACAGTACGATGTGACAAAACCAAGAGATCGTCCAGGACGATATCCGGGACGATCATACTTCGTCTCTGTTCATCGTATGGTACGATCAAGTTCGTACAGTACGATGTTCAAATTTTGATTAGGCCTGGATTACATGCACTAATCACGGGTTAATTTAAGTAAGTATTAAAAACGGATCGTACAGTACGAATAGGTTCGTACAGTACGAACGGCGCAAAATCACTTGCTTAAATTAAAACACGGCTTAGGGTTTTGGATCTGAACATATCGTACAATACGAAAGGCTTCGTACAGTACGATCTATTCACAGATTTGCCCACATATCTGGATCGTACGGTACGAATTAAAATCGTACAATACGATCTCCAGAGAAGAATTTTAGTTATATTTTGTAGTTAAAAAAAAATTCTCCCCCTGTGTGTGTGCATGGTTGCTCTTACTCTTACGCATTTTGTGGCCAGACTCAATAAAGTAAAAATACAATAAATGGAAAATACAATGTTTGACTCATACTCCTAATCTACCCGGTCTTGAGTCTTCCTTTCTTTCTGAGTCACTTGTGATCTTCCTGAAATGTTAGTGCTCAAGGAAAATAACAAATAAAATAATAATCAATGAAAAGCAGTTCCAAAACACTCATTATTTGGCATCATCAAAATCTCAAACTCGGGGTCATGGGTTGCAACACGGAGGGAATCAGGATGATCGTCGTCCTACATCTAGGGCTTCGGTAACCTCTACTAGACCATTTTCTTTATCACCACCAGCATTCGGTGATGGAAAGTCTAGCCTTAGTCAAATTAACAAAACTGAATGAAGAGGCACGAGTTTGGTTATCAATGAAGGTAGATTTCTTGCAAAGAAGGAAACTGAAGTGGTTAGTAAAGGAAAGAATGTTATTCTGGAGAATGAGGCCAAGAAGAGCAAATCTGGAGCAGCAATGGTATTTGGTGAAGGGCATGAGGCGTCTCCTTCTAACAGACCATTGATTGAAAAGATAATTTCATTTAATAAAAACTCTGTTATGGAACCCATGGACAATGTAATTCCAAGCACTGAAGCAAACACATGTCTCATTGTTGAAAATGAGATAAAAATCCTAGAAGAAGGTTCAAAGGGCGGAGATAAAACTCAGACACCTGTGCTGCAGAATAAATTACAATTTTGTGCTTTACTTAAAGTAAGAGATGTTGAATCAGTAGTATCGGGTTATGGTGAGGAAGCTGTACAAATTCCTTATCGTATTACTGATGCAGCTCAATCTAATGCTTGGAAGAAGAGAGAAAACATTCCAGTTTTAGAACTACAGCGGGGGGAGTTCATTTTTAAAGACGGAGTGTTTGTTAAATTGCACGAGAAGAATGAATTGGAAAATGCTATGAAACTTAACAACTCATTGGTCATCAAAATATTTAGAGGTGATGCTCCATTATCGGTTATTAACTCTGTGCTTAGGAGACAATGGTCACAATATGGAAAGTTTCATCTTACCATGCTCAGCATGGGCTGGGTGCTCTATTCGTT
This sequence comes from Dendrobium nobile, assembly GCA_022539455.1. NCBI lineage: Eukaryota > Viridiplantae > Streptophyta > Magnoliopsida > Asparagales > Orchidaceae > Dendrobium > Dendrobium nobile. Next base: position 10,642,534 of record CM039722.1, read on the forward strand.
TCATGAATCACAACACATGGAGTCGGTTCTATCCAATGGGCCCTAGTTTGTAAATGGGAAAATAATATGGATGGACTAATGGTCCCAAAGCTTTGACCCTACCTCTCTGAGAGGATTGACAGCCCCGATATGGATCAGACTTCTGAGCTTACCTCTGCACTGCTGGGATAACATAAATATTTGTATAATTGCATCAATGGTTGTAAAACCGATCTTGCTTGATGGAAATATGTTCCAATGGGGAAGAAGAGAATTCAGTAGGGTGTGTATCCGAATAAAACTTGATATGAAGCTTCCTGTAGGAGTGTGGGTGGAAGGCTTAGCTGGGAAATTCTATCAGAAGATAGAATATGAGCGTCTTCCCAATTTTTGTTTCAGATGTGGACTTATTAGCCACAACCAAGAAGTTTGTAGAGATGGTGATGTAGCTTCAAATCTTCAAGAAAAGACAATTGGTCATGCTGTCACAGATGCAGTGAGACATGTTCAGAGAAGGTATGATGATGTGGAAATCAATGCAACAGATAGTTATGGTCCATGGCTGATAGTTAATCGTGGAAGGAAGAAGGCTACAAGTAAGTTCAAAAAAGAAATTCAACGGCCCTTGAAGACAGTGTGGAGAAGATCAGATGATAAAAAGAATGTTGAACAAAAAGATAAAGCTAATGAAGATGTTGGTCTTAATTCAGATGTTGATCCTTTAGCCAACATATGGGATCCTGAAGCAAATGCGTTAAGTTCTAATCTGGTTGTGCCTAAGGAGGGGCCTCAAACGAACAAAAGGAGTAGTTTTACCATTCCGTTGATTGAAAACAAATTCAATGTTCTAAGTGATCAAATTGAAGAAGGGGAGTTAATCCAAGAAATTGAAATTGGAACACTGGATAAGGAAGCGCCTCCATATAAGAAGAAAGAGGAAAATCCGAACAAAGAAGCTGATTCAGCCGTAAATTTCAAAGGAGAGGATTCCAGCAATGTTAAGAAGAAGAAGTCTAAGCAACTGAAAGACCTTGGGCCTATCAGCAACAACACAAGGAGTAGAAGATTGGAGATGGAAGTAAAAGGCACTGTGGGGATTTCTCCCACAAATCTACATCAATGAATTCCTTGGCATTCTGGAATAGTAGAGGAGCTAAAAAGAAAGGTGCTTATCTATACATAAAGAAATTTTTTAGAATGCATAATTTGGTTTTTTTTGGTTTGTTAGAGACAAAAATATCTTCTTTTAATATTGAAGAAGTTAAAATGCTTATGGGAGATGGATGGGAATATGCTATGGTGCCTTCGAATGAGCTATCAAGAGGGATCATCGTGCTATGGAACTCCAACCTGGTTGATTTTATCATGGTTGGTTCTTCTTCCCAATATATTATAGGAGATTTATCCATTAATAATAATAGTAAATGGAGAGTGGCTTCGGTATATGAGAAAAAAGACATGCACAAAAGGAGAGAGCTTTGGGAAATGTTGGAGTTGTACTCTGTGGAAGAGTATCCTATGGTGGTAGGAGGAGACTTTAATTGTCTCACTTCCAGGGAAGACAAAAGAGGCGGTAGAAAATTTATATTTGCTCAAGGATCTAAATAAATGAAGGCCTTCTTCACAAACAATGACTACCATGAGGTTGGATTCATTGGTCCACGGTTTACATGGTGTAACAACAAAACTGGAGGGGCTCAGATCTTGGAAAGGCTTGATAGGTGCTTCCTTAACTCTTTGGCATTGAATTCTTCCTCTTAGTTAGTTGAGAGACATCTTGCTAGGATTGCCTCTGATCATAGCCCAATCATTCTTAACGTCACCAATTCTAATATACCTTCTAAGAGGAGTATTAAATTTGAGGATGTATGGGCATCTTACCCGGCCTCCGCAACTGTGGTAAAGAAGGAGTGGAGCAAAAAAAAATAAGGGCAATCATTCTCAAATTTTGAATTCCAAATTTAAAAGAGCTCTTAAATCTCTTTTCTTTGGGAGTAAGGTCAAATTGAAAAACCTCAATGTCCTTATAGAAAGTCTAATGGAAGACATTTTGAAGTTACAAATAAATGAATCTGAGGTATGATGGTTATCTGATGAGGAATGTTGGATGCTGAAATACAAGATAATCGAACTGAATGCTACAATGGCTCGGATAAATGGATGGTGGAAACAGAGAGCAAAGGTTAAGTGGATGAATGATGGAGACTGCAATTCTAAATTCTACCACTCTTATGCTAGTGCTAGAAGAAGTATTAACAGTATAGTTAAAATCATAGATGACAATGGCACGGTGTTGGAAGAGCAAAACCAGATTGAAGATGTGATCATGCGGTTCTTCAAGTTTAAATGGAGATTGAGGTGCTATGAGATAGAAAGTTGGCCGAATCCTGTGAATACATTGAAAGATGAAGACAAAAGGTTGTTGTTCAGAGATTTCATGGTGAAAGAGACTGAATCTGTTCTCAATCAATTGGGAAGGAACATTGCTCCAAGTTGTGATGGTGTCACATATTCGTTTATCAAAGCTTACTGGAAGATCATCCAAGCAGATTTTGTGAAAGCTATTAATCATTTCCTTAGTATGAGTGAGATGGACAAAGTTTGGAAGGATACACTAATAGTTCTCATTCCAAATGAATCAAACCCGATGTTGCCATCTAACTACAGGCCCATAAGCTTGTGCAATTCAGTTTATAAAGTGGCTGCAAAGGATATTTTGAGCAGGCTATTTCAGGTTATCCCTCTTCTTATCTCGAAAGAACAAGCTACCTTTATTAAAGATAGGTCAATTTTGGATCATGTACTGGTGGATCAAAAACTATTTCACAAATTCAGGTATTCCACAGAAGCTAAAGGGTTGGTTTCTTTTAAAATAGATATGGAGCAAGCATACGACTCTATGAGTTGGATAACACTTAAAAATGTTTTGAATTATTTTGAATTCTTGACTATGTTCTCAAAACTTATTTTGGAATGTGTGATAAAACCAAGATTCACCATTATCATAAATGGCAAGTTATCATAATGGATTTAAGCTTATAGTGGATTCTGTTAGGGATGCCCATTTTTTCCTATCTTATTCATTATTTGCGCCCAACTCCTTTCAAATGCGTTTTCTTAATCTTCAATTGGGATTAGCATAGGTCCAAATAGTCCACATATTTCACACTTATTATATATAGATGATGTTATGATCTTCTCGGAAGCTACCAAGAAGGCGGTTTATGAAGTCAAAGGCATTCTCTATAAATTCAGCAAGTGGACCGGGCAGAGCATCAATGTTGATAAGTCTGCCATTCTATTTGGGAAGAATGTTAATAGAAGGAAAAAGAAATCTATAACCCGTATCATGGGGTTCAAATAAGTAAAGGAGTTTTTTTTTTATCTTGGTATTAAAATGGCCTTGAGAAGATTAGTGGCAACTGATTTCTATTTCATTATTGAAAGAGCTCTTAGGATGCTTAATATATGGGGGAGCAAATCACTATCTATGGCTGGAAAGTTAACTTTGATCAAATCAGTCATCCTTGCACTTCCAAACTACTACAGCATGCATTACTTGGTTCCTATCTGAGTGCTCAAAGAAGTTGACAAAATGTGTAGGGGCTTCCTTTGGAATAAATCTGGTGGAAATGTGGGATTGCACTATGTTAGCTGGGAGAATCTTTGTAAGCTGCTTAAAAGGGGGAGGATGTGGTATGTTCTCTTCCACATCTAGAGTGGCTCCTCTTAGAGCTAGACTGAGTTGGAGGTATTTACATATTAAGGGATCACTCATACAAAGAGTATTTTCCCCTAAGTATGGAACCAGATTTAAAGCAACAGAGATTAAGAAAAATTCTTCTTCTTCTTGGAAAATTCTATGTGATGGAGGTAAAGCCCTAGATCCATTCCGAAAATGGAACATAGCAAATGGGAATTCGATTAATGTCTTTAAGGATAAATGGATATTGGATAGAAGTATCAATGAATGGACAATGCTTGTAGCTCCACAAGGTGATGAAGGTTAAACTGGGCAGATTTATTGAAGGTAAAATCTGGAAAGTGGAAGAATTGAAGCAGGTGTTTGGAGGGGAGCTCATGGATCTTATCCTAAAGATCAACATCAATCTAAACCAGTTATATGATGAAAGGGAGCTCATTTATCAGGGCTCTGGGATGTCAATTCTGGGAGTGATCCTTGGATCTCAACAAAAAAATGATTTCAAGGTATACGTTTGGATTAAAAGGCAAGAGTTAATCCACGGGTACATGTTTTTTGCTGGAGATTATTTAAAAATGCCTTACCAACATATCAATTCCTAGCTCATAGAAGATTGCAAGTAGATGAAACATGTCCGAGAAGTTCGATTGGAATTGAGGATGTGGAACATATTATAGTCAAATGCATCAAAGTTAAGGAGGTGGTGTTAACACTGAACAAATGGGGATTCGGCTTGCTTGTGCTTGAAGGCTTTGAGGATTGCTGCACTTCGTTAGAAACTACTGCAAAGCAAAATGGTATGATTCTCAATCTATTTTGCAATGTTGTGTACTTATCTTGGAAGGCTAGAAATAAATTGGTGCATGATGAAATAAGTGAAAGTGCGAATTCCATAGCTTCAAATGCAATCGGTTTGTCTTTATTCTCTAAATTGATTTTTAACACAATTTCGAAAAGTTGGGATGTTAATCAGTCTTTTAGGTTGTCTAACATTTGGCATCCCCCTCCACCTAGTTGGTTAAAGATCAATGTAGATGCTTCTCTGTGTTCTTCATATAGAGAAGGCGTTGGAGGGATAATCAGAGACTATAGAGGAAGATTCTTGATGGCGTTTGGCAAACCATGCATCCATTGGGACATCTATCAGTTAGAACTTCTAGCTATTAAATCTTTGGAAGAGGTAATCAAGGATTGGATGTTTAAATACAAGGGAACTATTATTGAAACAGATAACTCAAATGTTATAAAGGCTATCCATCGAGCTATGACTCACGGCTGCAAGGAAATGGAAGACTTGGAGTTCTTCAAAGAATTTAATTATGTAATTTTCAAATGAAATGATAAAGGGGGAAATAAGCTAGATGATTTGTGTGCTAGTTATGCTCTTGTTAGCAATTTTATTTGGGAAGATTTATGTTTGGATAAGATTCCTCCTTCATTTGTAAAATTGTTGATGGAGGAATCAACTTTGTAGTTATTTTTGGTTTTCTTTTTCTCAAGTAATGCATTTATGCTTCTTTCAAAAAAAAATAAAAATCTATCTCAAATTAATAACTGGACTTTCCATTGAGATCTTTTCATTATTACTATAGTAATCTATCTTATATATAATGTTCAAAGTCTTTATTTTACATTCATATTTTTTGTAATCTTATCGTTGCATTCATCATATTATTTTTTATTCTGTTTTGTGATTCATTCTTCCATATATTAGAGAATGAGTTTTTCTTTTCAAATATCTGAAAGATATAATTACAACTGAGAATATTTAAGAATTTTAAAAAAGGGATCTAGCTTGCGAAAAAAAATGGCCAATGATGCCAAAATCAAGATGCCCAATGACACCAATATATATATATATATATATATATACAAAGTGTATCAAAAATTAAAATATGCGTAAAGAGCATCAATCAAATTGACAAGAGACATAAAATGAGCCCATCAAAACCAAGCTTCTTCTCTTTCAAAATTTTTAAATCTTAGAAGAATTTATGTGTCACTTGATATTTTTCAAAGGCTTAATTTCAGAATTCTTGATCGAGACTAATTACTTTGATATATTATTCAATAAAATATTTTTCTAAAACCAAGTCTTGAACGGGTCTATTTTTCTTATACAATTGATTTTTCTAATTTTGATCCTTATTTTAAAAAGACAGTTTCACCGGGGAGAAGTCTGAGTTAGGGCTACAAGGATCGGTTGTTCTACCATTTTTTGGATTTTGACAATGTTAACTCATTGATTCTTAGTCATATGGAGAATTTATCATATTCAAGCTTTGACTAAAAAAAACTTTATTTTTTTTCTTTTTGATTTTTTTATCCATTTCGTATTTTATGTTTGTCCTTTTTAAGTTGATTTTCATATTTTTGGGCCTTCTTTGATCATCTCCATCCATCCTTCGATTCGAAACTTTTTGTCACATCGTCTCAGACGATATTCATATCATCCTAGATGATCTATTCAATTCACTCTTAAAATTCCATCCAATGGCTATTTTGACTCTTTTTCTTCTGTTCATCCTGGATGATTCATTACCACCCTGGACAATCTGATCATCTTTTGTTTCAATTATTTATGATAGTCATGGACGATCCTCTCCTGGATGATCTTCATAATTCTGCTCAATTATTGGTGATAGTCCTAGACCATACACTTATTCATCCTAGATGATCAACATGACAAAATTTGGCACACAACTTTAATTCGCTTGGTATGATCAATTATTGCTGATCATCCTGGATGATCCACCTAATCGTCCTTGACGATCTGCTTTTTCAACAGTCGTCTAGAATTACTCCTTGGGATGATTTCCTGTGTCTTATCATCCCAGATGATATCTGATCATCATAGATGATATTACAACCTTTTTAACCAATCATCCCGGACACAATTATTCCACCTGATCATCCTGGATGATTCCGCGATCATCTTGGACAATCAGATCATTTCTTTAAAAATTGAAGCATTAAATCAATTTCTCTCACACAATCTTTCTTCAGTCCTCTTTTCTCTTACTTCCCTTATATTTTCCTGATTATGGCCAGTGGAAAGAGGTCTCGTATGTCTTCTAGACGCTCCTTGAGGGCAAATCTAGACCACCAATTCACTAAGGTGGCCAATCAAGCCACCTATCAGAGGTATAAGTTGGTTGAGATCACTATATCCTGAACAGTCAACCCGCACATTCTTTCCTATCCTATCCTCGATCTGTTTTCTCACAGAACTCTCACTTTCCTCCTTACTCTTATTGTTCCATTTAATTCAGAGTTACTATTTGAGTTCTTCTCTAGCCTTCACATCAATTCCTCGTTCATCACTATTCAGTCCTATGTGAATAGATGACCTGTCAAAATCATTTATCAGGATTGTCAAGAGCTCCTACAACTATCTACCACATGAGACAAACTCCACACCCTGTGTTCAAATCCTGACTACAACTGGGCTCCGGCCAACCACTTTCTAAGAAACACTAATGCTTCTTTTCATATTGGAGAATCTAGCAGCTTACTCAAAGATGCTATGATAATCCAACATATCCTTCGCACCTCTATTCTTTCAAAAGCTAGTGAACGTATTCATATCACTCCACTCCTTTCAATCACCACTTTCTATATTTTGGCCTGTCGTGAATTTAATGCCTCTAATTTGATTTTTTTGATACATTGAGCATCTAACTAGTATTCGAGATCCAGGATATAAGAGGAGGCCCAATCTTGCCCTAGGACATATCATTGCTTATTTCCTAGAATCTAAATATAACCTCCAATATCCTACCCCTCCAAATTTCAGCCTGCCTTCTACTCAAACAACTCCTTTCATGTTCTTCACAGTGCTCATCTCCACCTAGGGCACGAGGAAGCTGGGGGAGATGAGGAAGAGGCAGCTCCTACTCCTATTCCTGCACATGCTCCGCTCTACCACCACTCTCAATTGGATCAGCTGGTAGAGCGATTCGACTAGTGGGAGACATGATTCAAGACCTACGTTGTTGTGTAGGAGTAGCAATATGCTGAGGACGTTGCTCTCTTTGACGCTTACGTGGCTCACCAGCAGCACTAGCATGACCAAGATATGGCCTACTTCGGAGAGCAGTTTGCCACTTTTTCTAGTTACTTCCAGCAGCCACCACCAGCACCACCTCCTCCTTCAAATGATCAGGGCCATCCTTCTTTTAGTTTATTTTTATGGTGTTCTTTCTTTTTCTTATTGTAGTTTGATTATGTATGGTAGTCTCTGCTTTATTTCTTTTCTAGTTTCCCTCCTTTTTATGATGTCAAAAGGGGAAGTAGTTGTATTATTTGTTTTGTTATGTTTTATGTTGGATAGTTGAATGTTTATTTTTTCACACTGTTTCCATTAAACTGCTTTGAACTACTTTAATTATCTTTGTGTTTGCCATCATCAAAAAGGGGAAGATTGTTGTAAATCTAATTTCAGGGAATAGAATTTTAATGATAGCAAACACTTCTATTTCTCTAACTTTTCATGTCCATAAGATCAAAACTGTAATTTGAACTAGCTCAAGATTGGGTAGACTAGGCCTGAGTCAGTTTGTAATCTTTTCTTTTTCTTGAGTTAATTGTAAACAAAGTGGTTCCTGAAGCTAAGTAACCTTTCACACACACACACTTGGGAGAAATTTTTTGACTATTTTTAGAGTTTACTATTTTTGGTCACATCGTCCTAGATAATCCATAAATCGGCCTAGATGATTAGTTAAAAATTAAAACCAAAATTAGGGTATCTTGGTTAAGGCAGTTGTCATTAAGCACATCATCTTGAATGATATTCATATCGACCGGGATAATAGGCTCAAATTACAAAGAATTAGCCGTCGAATCTATTTAGGAAGCTTTTATTTTTGGACATCATCCAGGACATCATCCTGGATGATGTAGCATAATTATGCCTAAATTAATCTAGTAATTAAAGAAAGCAATTAAGGTTGATTGAATGATTATATCATACTGGACGATCACAGGATCTTTCAGGATGATCCCTAAACAAAACCTTAATTCTTCCTAGACGATGTTTAATCGCCTGGTTCATTCAGGGTGATTCTCTAGATGATGTGTACTAAATTTAACTAATCATCTAGGACAATCTATTATTGGCCCGGGCGATCAAGTCATTTTTCTAATATCCAATCATCCAGTCAGTGTAATGGTCTAGAAGATATTTGTCATTTTATACTAATTATCTGGATGATCGTGAGATCATCCTGGATGACAAAGTAATTTTTTTATCATCCAGACATCCAACCAGGGCGATGTGCTTGATATTCAATTAATTAAACTAATTATACATGATGATATATTATCGTCCTGGACGATATGAATAAATTTCCTTCTAATCATTCCAAATCGTCCTAGCTGATTGAGCTAAATTTGTATTGATCGTACATGATGATCTCCAGATCATCTTGGACAATAATGTCGGTTTGTTTCAATTAAGAGATATTCTGAAGCTCTTCAATATAAAATCTCTTGTTTCACCTAAGAGGGCATCTTTTGCTACTGTCTTGACCATAGAGAGCCTAAAGAAGAGGGAGAGGGAGAGAGAGAGGAACTTGTGAGGGGAAGTTTATGAGGGTTTCACAAAGGTTGCTCCAAGAAAAGATCCAAGTCATCTTCTTTGATTATCATCCCTTATTCTTGGAGGTTTGATAGAGGTCCACTTCAGCAATCGATCAAGGTTCTCTACCTGCTTCAGGAGGAAGCAAAAGGAGTCGGGTTCTTTGCCTCATCGGTGTCGGTGGAAAGGAGGTCTTGTAAAGGCTTCTCCATCTTGCTATGGTAGAAGAAGGAGAGTCACTTAGTTTAGTGCAATACTCAGAGGGCACCTACGGGGAGTGGACATAGGTCGAGTTGACCAAACCACTATAAATTTCTGTGTTCTTTATTACTACTTTTTCTACATTTAATTTCCATACTTTAAATTTCTTTGTGATGAATTTTAGTTTGGTTTGAGTTTGTGTTTTTTATTGAAAGATTTTTTTAAATGCCAATTCCCCCCCCCCCCCCCCCCCCCCCCCCCCCCCCCCCCCCCCCCCCCCCCCCCCCTCCCTCTTGGTTAGCTTGGACTAGTTCATAAGGGCTTAAAATCCCTAACGAACTTTTAGCGGTCATGATGGGTGACTACCCTACTTTAAGAGATCCAACAACAAAGGGAACTTCATGTCCTGCTTCCTAGAATGAAGGTGAGAGGAGGCCCTGTAAGGCGACAAATGCTGATGATGTTGTGTCCACCATTATTAGTGACTCCATAATTATTCTCCATAAGAAGTTCTATTTTCTCAATGTCCTTGTTGTGAAGGCCCCTAAAAAATCTAATCATGCGTGCCTTCCTCCTTCAAGATACCTGACTATTTATGTCATCAGTCTAATAGTGGAGCTGTGATTTTCCACATCTTATAAAGATAATTGATATTTTAATATTATGCGGAGTAAATCTATCCCAATTTTTTTATAGAGAAATGTCTGTGACTGTGAGGCTGATCGCCTTCTTCAGAGATCGAGGGGCAATTTTGATGCATGAATGCCTCTCACAGAAGGGGAATATTACTTATGATGCACAAGGACACATAAAATTTAGATCCAAATAGTTGGAAAAATATACCCAAGATCCATCAAAAACTAGGACAATATATTTTTTCTTTTGTAAAAACTGACTGGGGTCTTCTAGAGAAATGAGAGAAAATGAAGGATCTGCATGTCCCTCTATGCATTGTAGAAGAAGACATAATGAAGATTCTTAACAATCCTAACATCGAATATCTTCTATATGAGGTTCACTCCTTGAACAAATATATAGAAGAAGAATTATTATTTAAGGTTGGGTTATCCATTCAAGCTAGGAGGTCAGACAAATAATGTTGAGAAATCAACCAGAGTTCTAGAGCTGCTAGCTCCAAAGCGAAAGTCGAAGGGAGATGATCCTCATGCTATATATAAGAAGAAGAAATTATAGGGGACTTCAATGAGCACCAGTAAAGTTCGCCGCAACTCCTCCCCTACCAAATTGCATATTCTAGAGGATGTATTGATCCACCAGTGTGTTGGTCATCGTTGAGCTGATGACTTGGTGAGTAGTAATTTCTTTTTTATTCTTTCTTTTTGGTGCATCTATTAAGATTGCCACTTATGCATATCCCTTCATTATTTTACTTATCACGGTCCATGGAACTTGAAGTCGACCTTACTTAGTCCTTAAATGAGTGGAAAAATTAATTTGTGAAGGTAAAATATCTTTAAGGGGAGTATAAATGAAAGTACAACCATAAGACTAAGGAGATGAGAGTAGTAGAAGAGTAGTTGGCTGAGTGTAGAGCTGAGTAGCTACCATGGTGACTTCTACTATTTTGTAGAACCAACAGATAGATCGAATCCACATTAACTTAATAGAGGAATAAATGACAAATAACTAGCTTCTAAAGGATCATCAGGTTTCTAGGAAGAAGATAGTGTCCCTTGAAGCTAAAAATAAGGTACTTTATATTCTTATAGTTGAGAAAGAAGCTGCTCTGTTAAGGGTCAAATCTGGATCAGAATCTTCAAGAGTCATCAAAGATTTCAAGAAGTCTATATCCTTCAAAATCATCATCCAGGATTATGTTCGGAAGGATCGCAATCACATATATGATTAGAAGTGAAAACTTTGGAGTAGCAGTGTATTGATGAAAGCTTCATCTAAATCTTCTTAAAGGGAGTTTGTTTGGTACAGCAGAAGACTGGAGTTGAAGTTGAAGGCTTAACACCTAGACAGGCTTCTGATGATTTCCTATCAATTTTTGATGGCAACAAGATAAAGAGTGAGTTGCAGAAGGCCTTTACCCTTGAGAAGGATGATGAGATTATAGAGATTGAGTTGTATTTTTATTTTTCACTAGTTATATCACTTTATCTTTCTTAGTGATTATTATATAAGCAGATGTTTGTACTCTCAAGTGTGATATTGCATAATTTGGTATATAGTTATCAATGTTTTTATTTTAATTTGAATAGTGAAAAATGTTTCGGTGATATCCTTCAGTTTATTTGAATTTGATTGATGTCTTCCTAATATACCGACTTATCTGATTATAGCATTATTT